>CM062819.1:1557012834-1557612834 GCA_031772625.1 Pinus tabuliformis
ATATATGAAAAATAAAAAAATACATAATTAGAAAACTGTGAAAAATAAAGTACCTCTGTCATCCCATTGTTTCTCCGGTGAAGAACCATGTCCGGATCACCTCTAAAATCCACTCCGGCATACGGAAAGTCCTGTATCGAAAAAACCTGGTCCTCTAACCATTGAAAGTAACTATCTGAGAATCGACCACCGCCGTGCCCTCGTCAGGATGCCGGCCATCACCGCAACCCATCGTATCAGCTTTGGCTCCCGAGGACCCAAGATATCAACAGTGAGTAGCTGAGGGATCAGCATTGGAACTCTCTCCAAGGCAAAGCACACGACTAGAGGCCCATATCCAAAAGTATTTAGTCGTCCGTTTCTTTGCCTTGGTCAGTTGGCTCTTCATATGAGCCGACACGCTCTTCACCCAGTTGAAAATGGTGCCTTGGTAACAGTCAATTGCCATCCGCATTTCGGATCCGGAAGCAATGTGTAAAGCGGCCGCGCCGCAAATTCTGGTAACCGTGAACGCTATGACTTTAGTTCACGCAGAGTGATGTGGTTTTATCTCTATGCCTTTCGAATGGTGAGCCCCAGGTGTGCACACACTCGTCGCGGAGACTATCAAGGGATTGGCCACCCGGCCTAGTCCCCCCAAGACTGAGTTGCTCGCCTCTGTTCGGCAAGCCAGTGAGAAAGTATACATCCGAGGGCTCTATCACGAGCTGGTGCCCTCCTATGTAAAAGCATTGTTCTTGAACGTTCCATCGCTCAAAACCAGCCATCCAAGAATCTTACCTGGCCCCTCATGCCCGGTATGGTCCAGTATTTGTATAACCCGCATGCTCTTAGGGCATCCAGGGAAGGTTGATGATTTATTGCAACTTCATCATCCTCTACATGCTCTCGTTCTCTCCAATCTAACATGGTTAATACCCGCACATCAGAAATAGCAATTGGAAATTGATTTGGGAATTTTTGGTAGTTTTTTGAGGGAGTTGGGGTTTTGAAATGCGCACTTCTCGGAAGACGCACCCCGGCTTTGTAGCACAGGGCACCCAGGACCGGCTGGCCTGAAGGCGGGCCGTGTCTTCCGACTATTTTCCCGTATGAGAAAAAGTCGGGCGACGCGGGTCACCCGAAGGGCACCCGCGTTCCGCCGAGAAGCGCATTCCGAAACCAAAACGCCCCAAAAAAAGAAACTAAGACCTAAAAATTATTCTAAACGGATAGAAATGCAGAGTAGGATATGTAAAATACCTGGATAAAGGCGGCGTTCGATTCCGACGGTCGGATTTTCCGCAGCGACCACGGGAAATTTTCATGTCAAAAGCTCCTTTTCAACCTCAACTGAAACGGTAAAAAATGACATGGTAAAAGGTCTTTTTATAGGTTTTTTGGATGAATTAGTTCATTTTTTACCATGAAAAGGTATTTCTCGATGTATTTTTGCCTATTGTTAAACAGGTATGAGTAATGTGTTGCTTTTGTGCAGGACAAAGGGATCTCGAGGAAATTGTCATTTTCACAAACAAAATATCAGAGTCATCTTTTAAGCCCTTTTCTGACTCCTAAAACATGAAAAAGATCGCCGAGCGTTTCTTTTACACTCGTTAAAACGGAATTAAAAGACGGTCCCCTTTTAGCTCTTTTCTGACCGCAAAATCAGGAAAAGATTGCCGGGTTTTTGTCGTTTCAACTCGATAAGGAAATAAAATGACGTGTCCTTTGATCGCTTTTTACTTTTCAGGTCAACGACACTATTATAAAGTACTCCTTGGTCGCAGATCAAGCGGTTCCCCCAGGTATTATTTTATACTTTTTCGGGCTTGAGGGACACAAATGTACGAAAAAGTTTCAACGTGGAGTCTCCTTTAGTTTTTTCAGACTCTCTAAAATTGAAAAAACGCCGAGTTTCTCCTATACTGGCTCGTTAAATTTTTACAGTAGAGGACCTGTTCAATTACAAACAGGAACGAACCACTCCTTCCTAGGGTTCGAATTTTAAACTAGGTTGGACTCGTCCGAAGGATGAGCTTATAATCAAGCATATGTTATCCTCCTCAAGCTTGTTAAAAATAAAGAGGTTACTTGCCAGAAATGGTGGGGAAAAGAGGAAGAATGAACCTGTTTGTTACCTTTTGTCTCGAAAGAAAACTTTACCACGGCTCTTGAACAACGACACACTGTCTCATTCACCTGGGTTGGGAAATCTTTACCTCACAGTTGATCAATCACTTTGAAAGTCTTTAAACCGGGTTCCGGGATTAACTTTGAGTTATTCGTCACCCAGCCATCTGTCGTGTCGTTATGTGTTCAAGAGGTCTGCAAGCAAAACTTCATCTGCAAAATACTTGTCATCCATTTGACCATCCCTGAGTCAGTCCATATAGCAACATTTCTTCAACTTGAACAATGATTTCGTGTTGCAGGCTTGCCTGCAACGGGTCGCTTTCTATCGACATCGACACATTATCTAGAAAGATGACTTAGGAATCGACAGTACCTTGAAGTCTGCATGCATCAATGCAGGTTTCTCGCCTTTGAACGTCAGTTTACATCATTGACTTTCGATCGAAGGATTCCGTGAAGTGTTCGACATCAAAACATCTATTCACATTTCACGGGTTGTGCTTGGTACTCTTTGAGAACTCCATTGACATTACTGGTGTCTCTCTCACGCTTGTTAACAGTTTACATCATCGACTGGTAATCAATGTTTCTAACATGTTCGACATCAAATCATTTAATCACATGGCTATCGGGGTTGTTGATGTTCAGGATCCAAAATCTAATGATCTTCGATCTAGAAAATAGTACAACCGCGTCTCCACCATCAAATGGCTTTCCAAATTCCAGTGATAGTAAAAAACAGACCTATTCATCGGACTGTGATTGATGAGGGAGCTTCTACGTGTATTATGTCGATTCAATGTTGAGATCCCTTGGTTCTCCTTCGTTGAACCAATCCCCCACCATCCTTAAGGCCTTTGACGGCCGTGGGTTCCGTCCGTTTGGTATTCTACAAATTGCCTATAGGGGTAGAAGGTAAAACCTTAGTCTGGATGTGGAAGTGGTTGATGCCCCTCTAGACTACAACCTTCTTTTGGGTCGAAGTTGGTCATATGCTATGACAGTGGTTGTTTCATCGGTCTTCAGAATAATCAAGTTTCCACATAATGGTAAGATCGTGACTATTGATCAGCTGACATACTTTTCATCCGACCCAGCCTCTTCAGAGAGTATCCAGCATGTCGGTAAGACGACAATCCCTTATAGGGACATTGGTGTAGGTTTAGTTAAGGATTCCGGTTTACTGGGAACTTTTCCTCTCCCTCCACTCAACGTAGACCCTTCATTTGCGACAATTCATATGATTACATCAGAAAATATTGTTTATGACGATCCTTGGATTGTCCCATCTGACTCTGAGATAGACTCATTCGGTGATGCTATGCCTTTGAGTCCATATGAAATTGCTTATGAAGCTGTCATGTCTTTTACCGACTCGCATTCAACCGAAATCGACCAAATGAATGTGGTCAGTGAAGAATCACTTTTCACCTCAACCTTAGAACGGATAGCATTTCCCGAAGTCGTGTCATCTGACGAACAACTTCGCGAAATCCTAAGTGTAGATGATCTACCATGGGAGGATCTCCATCACAGATCTTCGTTTTTACCTAAGGATGATGCATTTGAAAATGATTTTTCATCTATCTTACCGCTGAATATGTCAAAGACGCTCAGGATCCAACGAAACATTCTGATTCAGAGCTGACTTTAGGGAATATTTCTTGTACTATTCCCATTGATATTTCAGTGAAGCCCGAATTAAGGAGAACATTCATATAGGTGCCGCATGTACTGAAGAAGAAATCCAAATTTACAAGGCCCTATTCCAAGCATTCCGCGATGTGTTTGCCTGGTCTTACGAGGAAATGCCGGGAATCGATCCTGCCATTGTTGTTCATGAAATAAAGACCTACCCGGATGCTAAACCCGTCCGGCAACGGTTGCGTCAGATTCACCCTCGAAAAGCGGCTGCGATTAAAGCAAAAGTCGAAAAGCTGTTGAGAGCAGGTTTCATTTATCCGATCCCGTTAACGGATTGGGTATCGAATATTGTTCCGGTTAACAAGAAACAAGGAACAATAAGAATCTGTATCGACTATAGGGATATAAATCGAGCTTGTCCAAAAGACAACTATCCTATGCCTTATATCGATCAAATTATTGATGATTGTGCCGGAAGTGAAATGTTTTCCTTTATGGATGGTTTTTCGGGCTATAATCAAATCAATATTCTACCTGCCGACCAACCAAAAACGGCATTCATGTGTCCATGGGGGACATTTGCTTATTGCAAATTACCTTTTGGGCTTAAGAATGCCGGCTACTTTTCAACGGGCGATGTCTTATGCATTTCATGACATCAAGCACATTGTGCAACCCTATCTCGATGATTTGCCTGCTCATTCTTTACATCGAGCTGATCACCTTGTCCATCTACGAGCAATCTTTATGAGGTGTAGGCATTATCGAATTCGGTTGAATCCCCACAAGTGTGTTTTCTGTATAGAAACAGGTCGATTGCTGGGATTTGTTGTTTCAAAAGCCGGCATTCGCGTCGATCCCTCGAAAGTCGAGGCTATCATCAAATTGCCTCCTCCTTCGAGTTTGCGCCAACTCCAAAGTTTGCAAGGGAAAGCAAACTTTTTACGCCGATTCATCCCAAACTACGCCGAGGTCACTAAAGGTTTTACACGGTTGTTGAAACAGAACGCACAATTCTTTTGGGACGAGATTGCCCAACAATCTTTTGATGCACTTAAACACGCGTTGACCCATGCACCGTTGTTGCATCCTCCCAACTACAACCAGGACTACTTCTTATACCTCGCAGCTTCGCATTCCACCATTGGAATGGTGTTAGTTCAAGAAGATGAATTCAGAGCAGAGCATGTGATATATTATCTTAGTAGGACCTTGAATCCCACTGAGCTAAAATATTCGCATGTGGAGAAATTGGCCCTGGCAGCCGTTCAAGCTGTCCAGCGTTTTCGTCACTACATTCTTCTCCGTAAAACTACAGTTATTTCGGATTGCAACCCTATGATTTATATCTTGACAAAACAATTGCTAGGGGGCAAGTACTCTAAATGGATCGTTATCCTGCAAGAGTTCGACTTGGAGTTCGAGAAGTCCAAGTCTAAGAAATCCTTAGTTTTCGCGGAATTGATGTGTGATTTCCCTAGTGCTGACACAGAGACTGTGGCAGAAGAGTCCATTGCGGACGAATCTTTGTTTCTTATCAGTACTGTAGATCCGTGGTACGGGGATATAATCATCTATCTCCAAACCCAAACCTTTCGGCCTGAAGCTTCCAAAGCGGAACGTCGAAAAATTCGGTTTCAATCCCAGCCATACAGAATTATTGGAGATACACTTTATCGCCGGGGGGCAGACTTAGTTTTTCGACGTTGTTTAACTCACGAAGAGACTGAGAGAGTTTTGAATGATTGTCACTCTGGAGCATGTGGCGGTCATATGTCTGGGTATGCCACAGCTCAGAAGGTGTTGCGCGCTGGCTATTTCTGGCCGTCTATGTTTAAGGATTGTATCATTGCCGTCAGGAAATGCCACAACTGTCAAGTGTTTGATCGCAAGATGCGCGCTCCACCTGCTCCTCTCCACCCTATAATTGCCGCTGGTCCATTCGCCAAATGGGGTATCGACTTTATTACTTGTAACCCTCACTCGGCCGGGGGGCATGCGTATATCATCCTTGCGGTTGATTATTTTACTAAGTGGGCCGAGGCGATGCCTACATTCGACGCAAGCGGCAAAACAGCTGCAGTTTTCGTATTCAATCATATCATAACTAGGTTTGGTGTCCCACAAGCAATCATTACTGACCATGGGAGCCATTTTCGAAACATCATGATGACTGAGCTTACAAGCCAGCTTGGTTTGCGCCACGATAGCTCTACTCCTTATTATCCGCAAGCCAACGGTTTGGTTGAGTCTATCAACAAAGTTCTGGTTATCATGATCCGACGAACCATTGGTGTTCATCGGTCGAATTGGCATAACATGTTATTTTCAGCGCTATGGGCATACGGACCTCAGTGAAAAATTCAACAGGGTTCACTCCTTTCCAGCTAGTTTATGGCTTGGAAGCTGTGTTACCCATTGAATGCGAAATCCCATCACTTCAAATGGCTGTCGAATTACTTCCAGCTACTTCCGAAGAGGAGAAACGTTTATTATACTTGGCTAAATTAGATGAGACTCGACGTGACGCTACATTGGCAATCGAGACTCACGCGAACGAATGAAAGCTCAGTATGATAGAAATGTAACCCTCGAAGTTTTTCGGAAGGAGACCTAGTGCTATTATATGATCAAGCTAACGATAAGCTAGGTGCTGGAAAATTCGTTCCTATGTGGCATGGACCCTACATTGTAAAGCGAAAGCTAGCAAAAGGGGCTTATGAGCTGGTTGATTTTGATGGGGACTCTTTGGGTAAACCCAGAAATGGACTTTACCTAAAGAGGTATTATGCTTAAATGGTGGATGGAGAAATCTTTAGATAGGTTAGATTTTCTTTCTAGCTAGCGTGTTTGTTAGTTTAGTCAGTGTGCTTAGCTAGAGAGTGTGTTTTTTTCGTCGTTATTCTGGCTTATCTTGGTTTTACTCTTGATATTGCAGATGTCGACGCCTCTCCAAACATACATTGGATTTGCTGATGGTGCTTGTCGTAGTACACGGAATATCTCTTCCGCAGCTTGGGTTATCTATTCGCCCTCTGACGAGTTAGTTTCTATGCATGGGGTAAGCCTCGGTCAAACAACGAATAACATTGCAGAATACAGTGCAGTGGTTGAATTATTATCCGAATCTATTTCATTTGGAATTCGACGTTTGATAGTGAGGTTAGATTCTGAACTTGTTGTATTACAGCTTAATAGAGTTTATGCCATTAGAAATCCTGTGTTATTAAGGTTGTTTTTGAGAGTGCGTCTCTTGGAACGTGAATTTGATTACATTGAATATCAGCATATTCCAAGGTCTTTAAATACATTAGCAGATGCAATTGCTTCTCGAATGTTGGACAAACATTTACGATAATCATGCAAGTAAATTTAAAAACATTTCATCACATATGTTAAACAAGATAAGCCGGTAATAGTGATATATATATAGATAGGAGTGTGTCAAAAAATATACATCGTCTTCGATCATAGGTTGAAAAACACCTTATGATCGGCAAAAATGATAAGTACAAAAAGTCAAAATGTCACATGTGACTACAAAAGTGACTAGTCAATCACTGGTGGTGCTCTCTGTATGACACCACTGCACGGGCTACCTTACGCAAAAATCTCCTAAACGGTCCAGGGACCGCGACTACGAAGCGCTGAAGCCTGGTAGGAATGTCGTCCATAGTAGTCTCAGGTATATCTGCCGTGAGACGCTCTAGATCATGCTCCAACTCAGCTAGTACTTCTGTAGCCGCGTCCTGTGGGGCCGGTACCGATGCAGCTGGATGTAGTCTATCAAAAGGCCGGAGGTTGGCTGGACGCTGTGGACCAACATCTGCATTTTGAAAATTTTACTGTTAGTTTTGAGACGATATATATGAAAAAAAAAAAAAATACATAATTAGAAAACTTGTGAAAAATAAAGTACCTCTGTCATCCCATTGTTCTCCCGGTGGAAGAACCATGTCCGATCACCTCTAAAATCCACTCCGGCATACGGAAAGTCCTGTATCGAAAAAACCTGGTCCTCTAACCAGTGAAAGTAACTATCTGAGAATCGAACCACCGCCGTGCCCTCGTCAGGATGCCGGGCCATCACCGCAACCCATCGTATCAGCTTTGGCTCCCGAGGACCCAAGATATCAACAGTGAGTTGCTGAGGGATCAGCATTGGAACTCTCTCCAAGGCAAAGCTCACGACTAGAGGCCCATATCCAAAAGTCTTTAGTCGTCCGTTCTTTGCCTTGGTCAGTTGGCTCTTCATATGAGCCGACACAGCTTCACACCAGTTGAAAATGGTGCCTTGGTAACAGTCAATTGCCATCCGCATTTGGGATCCGGAAGCAATGTGTAAAGCGGCCGCGCCGCAAATTCTGGTAACCGTGAACGCTATGACTTTGAGTTCACGCAGAGTGATGTGTTTTATCTCTATGCCTTTCGAATGGTGAGCCCCAGGTGTGCACCACTCGTCGCGGAGACTATCAAGGATTGGCCACCCGCCTAGTCCCCGCAAGACTGAGTTGCTCGCCTCTGTTCGGCAAGCCAGTGAGAAAGTATACATCCGAGGGCTCTATCTCGAGCTGGTGCCCTCCTATGTAAAAGCATTGTTCTTGAACGTTCCATCGCTCAACCAGCCATTCCAAGAATCTTACCTGGCCCCTCATGCCCGGTATGGTCCAGTATTTGTATAACCCGCATGCTCTTAGGGCATCCAGGGAAGGTTGATGATTTATTGCAACTTCATCATCCTCTACATGCTCTCGTTCTCTCCAATCTAACATGGTTAATACCCTGCACATCAGAAATAGCAATTAGAAATTGATTTGGGAATTTTTGGTAGTTTTTTGAGGGAGTTGGGGTTTTGAAATGCGCACTTCTCGGAAGACGCACCCCGGCTTTGTAGCACAGGGCACCTAGACGCGGCTGGCCTGAAGGCGGGCCGCGTCTTCCGACTATTTTCCCGTATGAGAAAAAGTCGGGGGACGCGGGTCACCCGAAGGGCACCCGCGTCCGCCGAGAAGCGCATTCCAAAACCAAAACCCCCCCAAAAAATGAAACTAAGACCTAAAAATTAATTCTAAACGGATAGAAATGCAGAGTAGGATGTGTAAAATACCTGGATAAGACGGCGTTCGATTCCGACGGTCGGATTTTCCGCAGCGACCACGGGAAATTTTCTTGTCAAAAGCTCCTTTTTCAACCTCAACAGTGAAACGGTAAAAATGACATGGTAAAAGGTCTTTTTATAGGTTTTTTGGATGAATTAGTTCATTTTTTACCATGAAAAGGTATTTCTCGATGTATTTTTGCCTATTTTAAACAGGTATGAGTAATGTGTTGCTTTTGTGCAGGACAAAGGGATCTCGAGGGAAATTGTCATTTTCACAAACAAAAATATCAGAGTCATCTTTTAAGCCCTTTTCTGACTCCTAAAACATGAAAAGATCGCCGAGCGTTTCTTTTACACTCGTTAAAACGGAATTAAAAGACGGTCCCCTTTTAGCTCTTTTCTGACCGCAAAATCAGGAAAAGATTGCCGGGTTTTTGTCGTTTCAAACTCGATAAGGAAATAAAACGACGTGTCCTTGATCGCTTTTTACTTTTCAGGTCAACGACACTATTATGAAAGTACTCCTTGGTCGCAAGATCAAGCGGTTCCCCCAGGTATTATTTTATACTTTTTCGGGCTTGAGGGACACAAATGTACAAAAAAGTTCAACGTGGAGTCTCCTTTAGTTTTTTCAGACTCTCTAAAATTGAAAAACGCCGAGTTTCTCCTATACTGGGCTCGTTAAATTTTTACAGTAGAGGACCTGTTCAATTACAAACAGGAACGAACCACTCCTTCCTAGGGTTCGAATTTAAACTAGGTTGGACTCGTCCGAAGGATGAGCTTATAATCAAGCATATGTTATCCTCCTCAAGCTTGTTAAAAATAAAGAGGTACTTGCCAGAAATGGTGGGGGAAAAGAGAGAAGAATGAACCTGTTTGTTACCTTTTGTCTTGAAAGAAACTTTACCACCGCTCTTGAACACGACACTGTCTCATTCACCTGGGTTGGGAAATCTTTTACCTCACAGTTGATCAAATCACTTTGAAAGTCTTTAACCGGGTTCCGGGGATTAACTTTGAGTTATTCGTCACCAAGCCATCTGTCGTGTCGTTATGTGTTCAAGAGGTCTGCAAGCAAAATTTTCATCTGCAAAATACTTGTCATCCATTTGACCATCCCTGAGTCAGTCCTTACAGCAACATTTCTTCAACTTGAACAATGATTTCGTGTTGCAGGCTTGCCTGCAACGGGTCGCTTTCTATCGACATCGACACATTATCTAGAAAGATGACTTAGGAATCGACAGTACCTTGAAGTCTGCATGCATCAATGGCAGGTTTCTCGCCTTTGACGTCAGTTTACATCATTGACTTTCGATCGAAGGATTCCGTGAAGTGTTCGACATCAAAACATCTATTCACATTTCACGGGTTGTGCTTGGTACTTTGAGAACCATTGACATTACTGGTGGTCTCTCTCACGCTTGTTAACAGTTTACATCATCGACTGGTAATCAAGTGGTTTCTAACATGTTCGACATCAAATCATTTAATCACATGGCTAGAATCGTACCAATTCGGGAAGTAGAAGTGAAGACCCTGGATCTAGTTTCTACCATCCAGGCTGCGAGGAGTTTTGTATTCATTATCTATGTAGACTAATCATAAACAGATGGCTGCGTCCATACTGTGTCTACAAAAGTCTATAAAAATGATGTACTGCAAGATCATTCCTGTATCAGAGTAGTTAGTCCATTAGTTAAAGTTTTGAATCTGAGTATGGGAATGCCTACCTCAGTGATGATATAATCTTATACATGTATTTTGTGTTGAAAATTGCAGGTTCCAACCAGGTCATCCACAAGACAATCCTTGAAATGATAAAGCGCTTCACCCTTCCTAGAATTACAAAACCCTAATCTATTCCAGGCTTCGCACTTTAGGGGGCAATCTGTTACACTAAAAAATGTCACCATGACTATTTACAGTTAGTATGGCTCAATCAACAGTCATGCTACCCTCTTAGGCAAGTCTTATGCCTCTGCTATCCATCTCAAACTCAAAGAAGAGAGAAAGTCTTGTAAAAAATGTGTTTATCTCTGGGGATGCAGGTTCTCTCAAGCCTTACCTGCGGGGACGCTCACAATGTTCACAAAGACTGCGTCTTTGGACGCTCTGTATGTTAAGGGACAGGTGCGTCCTTCTGTAAAAGGAAAAATGCGCAAGTTTCATCTTAAAAAAGTTACTTGTGGTTACTTCTAGAACTTTCTAGAGGTCGGTTTGATGAAATGGATGCGCCTCCAGTTGGTTCATGTATCCCTATTAAGGAGGAACTTATCCCATCAATAAGGGAGCTATCCCACCCAAAGAGGGGGATTATCCCATTGATGGTGGACCTGAATAACCTCTTTACAGCACTATAAATAAAGGCATTGAGCCAGAGGGAGGAGAGGTTGAAGCTATACATTTTCTTTGGGTAAATGCTGCAGGAATTAGGACTCCCATTTAGAACCTTGTGAGGAGAGATTGTCTTTGCTTGATTCTACTTGGAAGTGGGTGAGCTTTGTCAAAGTAGAGGAAAACCCTTGATGGACCCTGGGAGGAACTTGCACAACACCAAGGCCAGGTTGTAAGAGTTTCTTTGTTTCGTTATTAATACAAACTGGTTCATTTTTCTCAATAGCTTGTGTTAATGAGTTATTTCATGTGTTCCTTGGTCTGCATGTTGAATATATGTTTTATTATATGAGATGCAAGTGCTTGGTAATTGTTTGATTGTTTGTGGTTGCAGGAATTGATGTGAAGGAGGAGCTCATCCGGATCGGCAAGGACGGACTACAACAACAGCGTTTTGGAATAAGGTAAGCCTAAACACTTGTAGTTTTCATATTTTAAAAGATGTATTTAGAGAAAGATTGCTCCATTTTGTCTTGTTTGTCGCTAGAGAGTTTAGACTCCTAGGGAGGTCAGTTGTGTCCGCACAAACGACTTTTTCCGCCACGACAAATTGGCGACTCCGCTGGGGAATCCATTAATGTGAAAGTCTTTTCCTTTGTGTGAACTTTGCTCTGAGAAAATCATTTTTATTTTCTGGTTTTTGACTGTGAGAATTAGTATTTGGGTGGCTTAGCTTTAGATTTAGTTAGATTTGGTTTTTCTTAACTTTTCCAGAAAGACGCACCCTCTGAGTACTGCACAGTGCGTCTTTGGACGCGCTGTTGCCGTTTGCACAGAGCGGGCCCGCGCCTGTTATAACGGGTTGCCTGCGTCTTCCTGTAAAAATTTAGAAAAACTCCATTTTTGCTTTAATTGCTTTTAGATTTTGTTTTTTCTCAGTGTTTTCTGCCCAGATCCTTTAGTACCCTGTCAAAAATTTTCACCTGAACTTGTTTTGTGAGCTTTGAGTGTTTTAGTGGATTTCAACGAAGTTTAGGCCTAGGGTTTGATTTTTGAATAGGTCCTGTAGTGACTTTGACGGTAGAAAGTTGTCCAGCCTTAGATCTCTCTGGTTTGTCAGCCTTCTTAGAAGTCGGGCCTGTCGTAAAGTCTCCTTGTGTGAGCAACTTGCCATTTAAGTTGTCTTTTGGGTCAAATTTCGAATTACTTGTTTATAAAGTGTTGATTTCCATTTTACAAAAGAACAAAAAGATTAGAGTTTTGTTTTGACTAGTTTTTGGTTCTGCAATAAGCTAGTCCTTGATTTGATTGTGATCAAGTAAAACACCTTAGAATAATCATTGTTGGCTTTGCCTCATTAGGTTTACTTAGGGTAATTTCCTTTTGATTTGTTTTTGAGTGAATTTTCATAGATTTCATAGTTTGCAATTGATTTTTATTAAAATAGATTTATGTTTTTCGTTAAATAAGAAAAATACAAAAACATCTCCTTTTAAAAGTTTTGTTTCAAGTAGCATTTAAAGTTTTTGGAAGAAAAAGAGTTTTTTCGTGCAAGTAAAGAGTGGTCATGTTTTTATGCTTGGAAAAGACAAACGAATTGTTTCTTTGATTGTCCTTAATTAAGAAGTTGCTTTTATAAAAATTGCATTCTCTCAACTTTTTAGTTAAGCAATTCATCGAAAAAGTAAAGTAGTGGGTAAATCATCCTAGGTGCATTTTGTAGTGGTTTCGAGTCGAGTCAACACACCACTGGTTTCACTTCCATCACCTTTTGACTTAAGAAACAACCTTAAAAGTAACGCTTAAATTAAAATCAATCTAGTAATTTTTATTTTTCTAGGGCTCTGAAACACCAACATAGCTTAGGCTAGGGTCTTGGAGTAGGTGAGTACTTAACTCTCCAAGACTACAAAACCAAACAGATAGTTTATCTTGAGTAGAATAAATCCAATTGTTTCAATTGCATTCTGGGAAAGCTCCTCTTAAAGGAGAAGCACGAGCTCGTGTCCGAACCAGTGAGGGGATCATTCCCCCTCGTTGGGAACGACGCCAGACAGTACGTATTACAAACGGTAAACCTCGGATTAACCATTGTCGAGGAGCCAGGGGTCACTTATCGGTAAACCTTGGATTACTGTCAAGGAGCCGGTAAGGGGATTGAGCTTGTTACTCTGCCCTTGCGTGCTGTCGGAGTTTAGACTGTTCCCCCAGGTGTAATTGTTGTGATTGGTAACTTTAGTGACCATAATCTTTAGGGTTCTACCGAGGTGACGGTGGAGGGAAGGTCCCACTGTACCTGGAACAGACGTCGGTTATACTCACTTGGATTTTCCGGGGGGTTCACTTCACTTCGAGACGGTTAAAGTGGAGGAACTTGTGCCGGTCTATTCATTAAGCAGGTTGCCGGGGTAACTGTTCCACCCGCCATTTCTGTACTGAATCCAGCGAGGTTGGATTTCATCACCAACTAGCGCTTTTGGTCCGGAAGACTACTGTTTGTGTTTGGTTTGACGCTCTAGATTCTTTAGGCGTGTGCTTCAAATTTGTTTGCTTCTTTAGAAGACTTTAGGTGGTTTGATTTGAAATTTTTTACTTTGTTTTCGTGTGTTGTAGTTAAAAATCTTTAATTGTGGCGGAATTACCGAGACAGTCCCGTCGACTTCGGGGCAAGTCTCCTGAGATTGTTACCGGAATAGATTTGTTAAGAAAACTCCGTAAATCGCGGGGTGAATCTCCTGAAGACATTCCGGGTCAGTACGAAGGGTTAAAGGTCCTTGTAACTCCTCCTAGTGACAGTAGAGTAGGTTCACCTGAAGAAGGAGAATCTTCCTTGGTAGTCCATCCAGATTACCAAAGTTTAGAGACAGGTTATAATCCCGAAGCTGTTTCAGTTTCTGAGCTTGTCGGTAGTTTTTCGTCTGCTAGTGATACAGGCGAAGAACCTGAAATATCTGAACCTGTTACTCCAACTTCTAGTGTTCCAGATTCACCAAGAATAGAAAGAATTATCACCGAAAATCTTCCTACTGGTTTGATTGCTATAGAAGAACTTGCTCCAGAGGAGGATATAGGTGTCTCTAACCTTGAAGGTCAACTTACTATTGATCTAAGGGAGCGTGAATCCATCTTTTACAGTCCTCCTAGAAGTACTACTTGGTACCTTTCGTTAACCAATTATTTGGACAACTCAGGGTAGGTTTTTCTCCACCTCGTACTCCTTTTCCACCTAGAGGTATTTATACTCCTGTAAATATGACTGGTCAGTCGTCCGTGTTTACTCAAAGTCCTGAATCTTTTTTACACGGCGGTCCTTCTGTTCCCACTGGGTATCAATCTCTTTCTGGTACCTTTGCGGGGGCATCTCCTCAACCCGTTGATCATGGGTTATTAATTGGAAACAGTGGTAATGTACCATTGGGTGTAGGAGACATTTACATGATGTCAGGTTCAGTTCCCGTTTCTCAACCTCAAGGTGGCCAATTACCGCCTGGGGGGCAACTGCAGTTAACGCCTGGGGGGCAACCTCAAGGTACACAAATCGTGTCTGGGGGGCAACCTCAAAGTCAGTATGCACCTATGGTGCAATACGCACCTCAAGGTCAACCCCAGCCTCAATATGTACCCCAGGGTCAACCTCAGTATCAATATCAACCTCAAGGATGGCAACCTCAAGGATGGCAACCTCAAGGGTATCAACCCAAAGTTATCAACCTCAAGGGTACCAACCTCAAGGTCAAGGTCAACCCCAGTATCAGTATTTACCTCAAGGTTATCAACCTCAAGGTCAATACTCGAGTCAAGGTTATCAACCGCCTCAAGGTCAGTCATATGTTCCAAGTATGGGAACTGCACCTTACAATTATCAATCCTACCCTCAATCCGGTTATGGATCTCAGTATCCTCAACCTGTTACGGGTCAATACCCTGGAATGTTAGTATGGGATCCATCACAGGGTCAACAGGTGTTGCAACCAAGTGTACAGATGGTTCCTCAAGCTGGACAACCCGTAGTTTCTGGTCCAACCCAGCAACCGCAACCTGTCCAGCCAAATGTTCAAACTTCTGTAACTTCGGTAGTTACTCAGCCGCCAATTGCACCTAGTACTCCATCTCAAACGGCTGCTGCAACTACCGCTACATCTACCATACTTACTTCTGGAGTATCGACGGCTCCAGTTTCTACTGTCCCTGTTACCACACCTCAGACATCTTTACCGTTGTCTGGATCTACGATTCAAACCACGGTCCAGATGCCTATAGGTCAGCCTGGTATAAGTACGGTTGTTACTACTCAACCTCAATTTGTTCAACCTCCGTACCAGGGACAGTACCAACATGGGCAAGCTGTCCAACAACCGGTTTACCAGTATCAACCGTATCCTGGGTACACTTATCAACAACCTCAACAACCCCAGTACGGTCCGGTTAATCCTGGTTTTCCAGGAGGATATAATATCCCAAATGCGACTCCTGTTCCTAGTTATCCTGGATATCCTCCTCCTGGGGCTGGTATTGTGACCCAGAGTTTTAGAGATCCTAACCGGCAGTTACCGTTTATCGCAACTTTGGATTTACCAGACTTGACGCGCCTAACGAACGATCCAATTCAATATCTTCCGTTCTGGCCGCCAATGCCAAATAAGTTGCCCAGTGATATACCCAAGTTTGAAGGTAAGTCTGGAGAGGATCCGTCCAATCACGTGATGACTTACCACCTCTGGTGTGCTTCGAATTCTATCTCAGATGATTCCATCCGCTTACGTCTTTTTCAGCGTACACTCATTGGTCTCGCGGCCAAGTGGTACATTGAGTTACCACGGGCCTCTTTTTACAACTTTAGCCAGTTAGCTACCTCGTTCTTAACTCACTTTCAGTTGCCGGTCAGATACGATAACGGCACGGAGTTATTAACTTCACTAAAACAATCGACGTCCACGTATATTTCTGATCACATTCATGAGTGGAGACGTCGTAGGAGGTTAGTGAAAGTTTTTATCCCGGACCAAATCTTAGCTGAATGGTTTGTCAAATCATTATTACCGAAGATTACTGAAGATGTAGCTAAGGCCGGAGTAGTTACTGAGGAGCAAGTCATTGCTCAGGCACAATACCTTGACTTAGTTTACACTCAGTCGGGTACATTACACGAGAAGATTCCGGATCTTCCAAAATCAAATCAAATCGCTGCTGCTCCTTCGGGATCTCATGCCGCTGATGGTATGATTGGTATCGTGACTACGAAGAGCAAGAAGAAGTCTTCCAAGGCTTCAAATACTCCAATTATCACTTTGCCTGATTCTCCGACAGGAGAGTCTTCTCCTCCTGAACTTACCGCCGATATTCACGCTGTAGAGTCATCTACGGCCAAATCAAAAAACGGTGGAAAGAAGAAAGGAAAGAAGAAGGCTAAAGCAGACAAGGCTCCGAAGGAGAAAACAGAAAAGTCGGAAACCAATGACGAAAAGCGCAAACCTCGATATCCTTGTCTTATTTGTGAAGAGGATCATTTTACGAGAGATTGCCCTCATCGGGCCGAGGTTGTGAAAATAGTCAAAGGTGCTCCCACTCCTGCTGTGTTAAAAAATCCATTTCCGGAGCAGGAAAATAAGATGATAGGTTCTTCTTCGAATGCCAGTGAAGAACCCATTTTGATGATGTCTCATGTGAGGATTGCGACTCGATCGCAAGATTATGGTAGTAAGAATCCTGTTGATGGTAAGGAAGCAGAATCTTCTCACTCTAACCCATCAACCTCAGCTCCTGGTTCCGATCCACTACAGATCGAAAAACCTAACCCAGACTTAGTGATTAAGCCGCCCGCCAAGGGTGTACTTCGAAGGTCTGCTTTCAATCCACATGCGAGAGCAGCCCAGAATTACAACATTGTTGAGGACTTAGCTGTTTCACCCTCAGCAATGTCGGCGTTAGAAGTGCTGCAATCATGCCCAGCACAACGAAAATTGCTTTTGTCGGCTATCGGAGCTGTTGATGTTCAGGATCCGAATCTAATGATCTTCGATCTAGAAAATAGTACACCGCGTCTCCCCCATCAAATGGCTTTCCAAATTCCAGTGATAGTCAAAAACAGGCCTATTCATCGGACTGTGATTGATGAGGGAGCTTCTACGTGTATTATGTCGATTCAATGTTGGAGATCCCTTGGTTCTCCTTCGTTGAACCAATCCCCCACCATCCTTAAGGCCTTTGATGGCCGTGGGTTCCGTCCGTTTGGTATTCTACAAGAATTGCCTATAGGGGTAGAAGGTAAAACCGTTAGTCTGGATGTGGAAGTGGTTGATGCCCCTCTAGACTACAACCTTCTTTTGGGTCGAAGTTGGTCATATGCTATGACAGCGGTCGTTTCATCGGTCTTCAGAGTAATTAAGTTTCCACATAACGGTAAGATCGTGACTATTGATCAGCTGACATACTTTTCATCCGACCCAGCCTCTTCAGAGAGTATCCAGCATGTCGGTAAGACGACAATCCCTTATAGGGACGTTGGTGTAGGTTTAGTTAAGGATTCCGGTTTACTGGGAACTTTTCCTCTCCCTCCACTCAACGTAGACCCTTCATTTGCAACAATTCATATGATTACATCAGAAAACATTATTTATGATGATCCTTGGATTGTCCCATCTGACTCTGAGATAGACTCATTCGGTGATGCTATGCCTTTGAGTCCATATGAAATTGCTTATGAAGCTGTCATGTCTTTTACCGACTCGCATTCAACCGAAATCGACCAAATGAATGTGGTCAGTGAAGAATCACTTTTCACCTCAACCTTAGAACGGATAGCGTTTCCCGAAGTCGTGTCATCTGACGAACAACTTCGCGAAATCCTAAGTGTAGATGATCTACCATGGGAGGATCTCCATCACAGATCTTCGTTTTTACCTAAGGATGATGCATTTGAAAATGATTTTTCATCTATCTTTACCGCTGAATATGTCAAAGACGCTCAGGATCCAACGAAACATTCTGATTCAGAGCTGAATTTAGGGAATATTTCTCGTACTATTCCCATTGATATTTCAGTGAAGCCCGGAATTGAGGAGAACATTCATATAGGTGCCGCATGTACTGAAGAAGAAATCCAAACTTACAAGGCCCTATTCCAAGAATTCCGCGATGTGTTTGCCTGGTCTTACGAGGAAATGCCGGGAATCGATCCTGCCATTGTTGTTCATGAAATAAAGACCTACCCGGATGCTAAACCCGTCCGGCAACGGTTGCGTCAGATTCACCCTCGAAAAGCGGCTGCGATTAAAGCAGAAGTCGAAAAGCTGTTGAAAGCAGGTTTCATTTATCCGATCCCGTTAACGGATTGGGTATCGAATATTGTTCCGGTTAACAAGAAACAAGGAACAATAAGAATCTGTATCGACTATAGGGATATAAATCGAGCTTGTCCAAAAGACAACTATCCTACGCCTTATATCGATCAAATTATTGATGATTGTGCCGGAAGTGAAATGTTTTCCTTTATGGATGGTTTTTCGGGCTATAATCAAATCAATATTCTACCTGCCGACCAACCAAAAACGGCATTCATTTGTCCATGGGGGACATTTGCTTATTGCAAATTACCTTTTGGGCTTAAGAATGCCGGGGCTACTTTTCAACGGGCGATGTCTTATGCATTTCATGACATCAAGCACATTGTGCAACCCTATCTCGATGATTTGCCTGCTCATTCTTTACATCGAGCTGATCACCTTGTCCACCTACGAGCAATCTTTATGAGGTGTAGGCATTATCGAATTCGGTTGAATCCCCACAAGTGTGTTTTCTGTATAGAAACAGGTCGATTGCTGGGATTTGTTGTTTCAAAAGCCGGCATTCGCGTCGATCCCTCGAAAGTCGAGGCTATCATCAAATTGCCTCCTCCTTCGAGTTTGCGCCAACTCCAAAGTTTGCAAGGGAAAGCAAACTTTTTACGCCGATTCATCCCAAACTACGCCGAGGTCACTAAAGGTTTTACACGGTTGTTGAAACAGAACGCACAATTCTTTTGGGACGAGATTGCCCAACAATCTTTTGATGCACTTAAACACGCGTTGACCCATGCACCGTTGTTGCATCCTCCCAACTACAACCAGGACTACTTCTTATACCTCGCAGCTTCGCATTCCACCATTGGAATGGTGTTAGTTCAAGAAGATGAATTCGGAGCAGAGCATGTGATATATTATCTTAGTAGGACCTTGAATCCCACTGAGCTAAAATATTCGCATGTGGAGAAATTGGCCCTGGCAGCCGTTCAAGCTGTCCAGCGTTTTCGTCACTACATTCTTCTCCGTAAAACTACAGTTATTTCGGATTGCAACCCTATGATTTATATCTTGACAAAACAATTGCTAGGGGGCAAGTACTCTAAATGGATCGTTATCCTGCAAGAGTTCGACTTGGAGTTCGAGAAGTCCAAGTCTAAGAAATCCTTAGTTTTCGCGGAATTGATGTGTGATTTCCCTAGTGCTGACACAGAGACTGTGGCAGAAGAGTCCATTGCGGACGAATCTTTGTTTCTTATCAGTACTGTAGATCCGTGGTACAGGGATATAATCATCTATCTCCAAACCCAAACCTTTCGACCTGAAGCTTCCAAAGCCGAATGTCGAAAAATTCGGTTTCAATCCCAGCCATACAGAATTATTGGAGATACACTCTATCGCCGGGGGGCAGACTTAGTTTTTCGACGTTGTTTAACTCACGAAGAGGCTGAGAGAGTTTTGAATGATTGTCACTCTGGAGCATGTGGCGGTCATATGTCTGGGTATGCCACAGCTCAGAAGGTGTTGCGCGCTGGCTATTTCTGGCCGTCTATGTTTAAGGATTGTATCATTGCCGTCAGGAAATGCCACAACTGTCAAGTGTTTGATCGCAAGATGCGCGCTCCACCTGCTCCTCTCCACCCTATAATTGCCGCTGGTCCATTCGCCAAATGGGGTATCGACTTTATTACTTGTAACCCTCACTCGGCCGGGGGGCATGCGTATATCATCCTTGCGGTTGATTATTTTACTAAGTGGGCCGAGGCGATGCCTACATTCGACGCAAGCGGCAAAACAGCTGCAGTTTTCGTATTCAATCATATCATAACTAGGTTTGGTGTCCCACAAGCAATCATTACTGACCATGGGAGCCATTTTCGAAACATCATGATGACTGAGCTTACAAGCCAGCTTGGTTTGCGCCACGATAGCTCTACTCCTTATTATCCGCAAGCCAACGGTTTGGTTGAGTCTATCAACAAAGTTCTGGTTATCATGATCCGACGAACCATTGGTGTTCATCGGTCGAATTGGCACAACATGTTATTTTCAGCGCTATGGGCATACCGAACCTCAGTGAAAAATTCAACAGGGTTCACTCCTTTCCAGCTAGTTTATGGCTTGGAAGCTGTGTTACCCATTGAATGCGAAATCCCATCACTTCAAATGGCTGTCGAATTACTTCCAGCTACTTCCGAAGAGGAGAAACGTTTATTATACTTGGCTAAATTAGATGAGACTCGACGTGACGCTACATTGGCAATCGAGACTCACGCGAAACGAATGAAAGCTCAGTATGATAGAAATGTAACACCTCGAAGTTTTTCGGAAGGAGACCTAGTGCTATTATATGATCAAGCTAACGATAAGCTAGGTGCTGGAAAATTCGTTCCTATGTGGCATGGACCCTACATTGTAAAGCGAAAGCTAGCAAAAGGGGCTTATGAGCTGGTTGATTTTGATGGGGACTCTTTGGGTAAACCCAGAAATGGACTTTACCTAAAGAGGTATTATGCTTAAATGGTGGATGGAGAAATCTTTAGATAGGTTAGATTTTCTTTCTAGCTAGCGTGTTTGTTAGTTTAGTCAGTGTGCTTAGCTTAGAGAGTGTGTTTTTTCGTCGTTATTCTGGCTTATCTTGGTTTTACTCTTGATATTGCAGATGTCGACGCCTCTCCAAACATACATTGGATTTGCTGATGGTGCTTGTCGTAGTACACGGAATATCTCTTCCGCAGCTTGGGTTATCTATTCGCCCTCTGACGAGTTAGTTTCTATGCATGGGGTAAGCCTCGGTCAAACAACGAATAACATTGCAGAATACAGTGCAGTGGTTGAATTATTATCCGAATCTATTTCATTTGGAATTCGACGTTTGATAGTGAGGTTAGATTCTGAACTTGTTGTATTACAGCTTAATAGAGTTTATGCCATTAGAAATCCTGTGTTATTAAGGTTGTTTTTGAGAGTGCGTCTCTTGGAACGTGAATTTGATTACATTGAATATCAGCATATTCCAAGGTCTTTAAATACATTAGCAGATGCAATTGCTTCTCGAATGTTGGACAGACATTTACGATAATCATGCAAGTAAATTTAAAAACATTTCATCACATATGTTAAACAAGATAAGCTGGTAATAGTGATATATATATAGATAGGAGTGTGTCAAAAAATATACATCGTCTTCGATCATAGGTTGAAAAACACCTTATGATCGGCAAAAATGATAAGTACAAAAAGTCAAAATGTCACATGTGACTACAAAAGTGACTAGTCAATCACTGGTGGTGCTCTCTGTATGACACCACTGCACGGGCTACCTTACGCAAAAATCTCCTAAACGGTCCAGGGACCGCGACTACGAAGCGCTGAAGCCTGGTAGGAATGTCGTCCATAGTAGTCTCAGGTATATCTGCCGTGAGACGCTCTAGATCATGCTCCAACTCAGCTAGTACTTCTGTAGCCGCGTCCTGTGGGGCCGGTACCGGTGCAGCTGGATGTAGTCTATCAAAAGGCCGGAGGTTGGCTGGACGCTGTGGACCAACATCTGCATTTTGAAAATTTTACTGTTAGTTTTGAGACGATATATATGAAAAATAAAAAAATACATAATTAGAAAACTTGTGAAAAATAAAGTACCTCTGTCATCCCATTGTTCTCCCGGTGGAAGAACCATGTCCGGATCACCTCTAAAATCCACTCCGGCATACGGAAAGTCCTGTATCGAAAAAACCTGGTCCTCTAACCAGTGAAAGTAACTATCTGAGAATCGAACCACCGCCGTGCCCTCGTCAGGATGCCGGGCCATCACCGCAACCCATCGTATCAGCTTTGGCTCCCGAGGACCCAAGATATCAACAGTGAGTTGCTGAGGGATCAGCATTGGAACTCTCTCCAAGGCAAAGCTCACGACTAGAGGCCCATATCCAAAAGTCTTTAGTCGTCCGTTCTTTGCCTTGGTCAGTTGGCTCTTCATATGAGCCGACACAGCTTCACACCAGTTGAAAATGGTGCCTTGGTAACAGTCAATTGCCATCCGCATTTGGGATCCGGAAGCAATGTGTAAAGCGGCCGCGCCGCAAATTCTGGTAACCGTGAACGCTATGACTTTGAGTTCACGCAGAGTGATGTGTTTTATCTCTATGCCTTTCGAATGGTGAGCCCCAGGTGTGCACCACTCGTCGCGGAGACTATCAAGGGATTGGCCACCGGGCCTAGTCCCCGCAAGACTGAGTTGCTCGCCTCTGTTCGGCAAGCCAGTGAGAAAGTATACATCCGAGGGCTCTATCTCGAGCTGGTGCCCTCCTATGTAAAAGCATTGTTCTTGAACGTTCCATCGCTCAACCAGCCATTCCAAGAATCTTACCTGGCCCCTCATGCCCGGTATGGTCCAGTATTTGTATAACCCGCATGCTCTTAGGGCATCCAGGGAAGGTTGATGATTTATTGCAACTTCATCATCCTCTACATGCTCTCGTTCTCTCCAATCTAACATGGTTAATACCCTGCACATCAGAAATAGCAATTAGAAATTGATTTGGGAATTTTTGGTAGTTTTTTGAGGGAGTTGGGGTTTTGAAATGCGCACTTCTCGGAAGACGCACCCCGGCTTTGTAGCACAGGGTGCCCAGACGCGGCTGGCCTGAAGGCGGGCCGCGTCTTCCGACTATTTTCCCGTATGAGAAAAAGTCGGGGGACGCGGGTCACCCGAAGGGCACCCGCGTCCGCCGAGAAGCGCATTCCGAAACCAAAACCCCCCCAAAAAATGAAACTAAGACCTAAAAATTAATTCTAAACGGATAGAAATGCAGAGTAGGATATGTAAAATACCTGGATAAGACGGCGTTCGATTCCGATGATCGGATTTTCCGCAGCGACCACGGGAAATTTTCTTGTCAAAAGCTCCTTTTTCAACCTCAACAGTGAAACGGTAAAAATGACATGGTAAAAGGTCTTTTTATAGGTTTTTTGGATGAATTAGTTCATTTTTTACCATGAAAAGGTATTTCTCGATGTATTTTTGCCTATTTTAAACAGGTATGAGTAATGTGTTGCTTTTGTGCAGGACAAAGGGATCTCGAGGGAAATTGTCATTTTCACAAACAAAAATATCAGAGTCATCTTTTAAGCCCTTTTCTGACTCCTAAAACATGAAAAGATCGCCGAGCGTTTCTTTTACACTCGTTAAAACGGAATTAAAAGACGGTCCCCTTTTAGCTCTTTTCTGACCGCAAAATCAGGAAAAGATTGCCGGGTTTTTGTCGTTTCAAACTCGATAAGGAAATAAAACGACGTGTCCTTTGATCGCTTTTTACTTTTCAGGTCAACGACACTATTATGAAAGTACTCCTTGGTCGCAAGATCAAGCGGTTCCCCCAGGTATTATTTTATACTTTTTCGGGCTTGAGGGACACAAATGTACGAAAAAGTTCAACGTGGAGTCTCCTTTAGTTTTTTCAGACTCTCTAAAATTGAAAAACGCCGAGTTTCTCCTATACTGGGCTCGTTAAATTTTTACAGTAGAGGACCTGTTCAATTACAAACAGGAACGAACCACTCCTTCCTAGGGTTCGAATTTAAACTAGGTTGGACTCGTCCGAAGGATGAGCTTATAATCAAGCATATGTTATCCTCCTCAAGCTTGTTAAAAATAAAGAGGTACTTGCCAGAAATGGTGGGGGAAAAGAGAGAAGAATGAACCTGTTTGTTACCTTTTGTCTCGAAAGAAAATTTACCACCGCTCTTGAACACGACACTGTCTCATTCACCTGGGTTGGGAAATCTTTTACCTCACAGTTGATCAAATCACTTTGAAAGTCTTTAACCGGGTTCCGGGATTAACTTTGAGTTATTCGTCACCAAGCCATCTGTCGTGTCGTTATGTGTTCAAGAGGTCTGCAAGCAAAACTTTCATCTGCAAAATACTTGTCATCCATTTGACCATCCCTGAGTCAGTCCTTACAGCAACATTTCTTCAACTTGAACAATGATTTCGTGTTGCAGGCTTGCCTGCAACGGGTCGCTTTCTATCGACATCGACACATTATCTAGAAAGATGACTTAGGAATCGACAGTACCTTGAAGTCTGCATGCATCAATGGCAGGTTTCTCGCCTTTGACGTCAGTTTACATCATTGACTTTCGATCGAAGGATTCCGTGAAGTGTTCGACATCAAAACATCTATTCACATTTCACGGGTTGTGCTTGGTACTTTGAGAACCATTGACATTACTGGTGGTCTCTCTCACGCTTGTTAACAGTTTACATCATCGACTGGTAATCAAGTGGTTTCTAACATGTTCGACATCAAATCATTTAATCACATGGCTAGAATCGTACCAATTCGGGAAGTAGAAGTGAAGACCCTGGATCTAGTTTCTACCATCCAGGCTGCGAGGAGTTTTGTATTCATTATCTATGTAGACTAATCATAAACAGATGGCTGCATCCATACTGCGTCTACAAAAGTCTATAAAATTGATGTACTGCAAGATCATTCCTGTATCAGAGTAGTTAGTCCATTAGTTAAAGTTTTGAATCTGAGTATGGGAATGCCTACCTCAGTGATGATATAATCTTATACATGTATTTTGTGTTGAAAATTGCAGGTTCCAACCAGGTCATCCACAAGACAATCCTTGAAATGATAAAGCGCTTCACCCTTCCTAGAATTACAAAACCCTAATCTATTCCAGGCTTCGCACTTTAGGGGGCAATCTGTTACACTAAAAAATGTCACCATGACTATTTACAGTTAGTATGGCTCAATCAACAGTCATGCTACCCTCTTAGGCAAGTCTTATGCCTCTGCTATCCATCTCAAACTCAAAGAAGAGAGAAAGTCTTGTAAAAAATGTGTTTATCTCTGGGGACGCAGGGTCTCTCAAGCCTTAGCTGCGGGGACGCTCACAATGTTCACAAAGACTGCGTCTTTGGACGCTCTGTATATTAAGGGACAGGTGCGTCCTTCTGTAAAAGGCAAAATGCGCAAGTTTCATCTTAAAAAAGTTACTTGTGGTTACTTCTAGAACTTTCTAGAGGTCGGTTTGATGAAATGGATGCGCCTCCAGTTGGTTCATGTATCCCTATTAAGGAGGAACTTATCCCATCAATAAGGGAGCTATCCAACCCAAAGAGGGGGATTATCCCATTGATGGTGGACCTGAATAACCTCTTTACAGCACTATAAATAAAGGCATTGAGCCAGAGGGAGGAGAGGTTGAAGCTATACATTTTCTTTGGGTAAATGCTGCAGGAATTAGGACTCCCATTTAGAACCTTGTGAGGAGAGATTGTCTTTGCTTGATTCTACTTGGAAGTGGGTGAGCTTTGTCAAAGTAGAGGAAAACCCTTGATGGACCCTGGGAGGAACTTGCACAACACCAAGGCCAGGTTGTAAGAGTTTCTTTGTTTCGTTATTAATACAAACTGGTTCATTTCTCTCAATAGCTTGTGTTAATGAGTTATTTCATGTGTTCCTTGGTCTGCATGTTGAATATATGTTTTATTATATGAGATGCAAGTGCTCGGTAATTGTTTGATTGTTTGTGGTTGCAGGAATTGATGTGAAGGAGGAGCTCATCCGGATCGGCAAGGACGGACTACAACAACAGCGTTTTGGAATAAGGTAAGCCTAAACACTTGTAGTTTTCATATTTTAAAAGATGTATTTAGAGAAAGATTGCTCCATTTTGTCTTGTTTCTCGCTAGAGAGTTTAGACTCCTTGGGAGGTCAGTTGTGTCCGCACAAACGACTTTTTCCGCCATGACAGAAACGACTAGGTTGCTTGGAGGTGGGACCGAATAAACGGCTGGGTATGACTCTGACGAACTTCCTTCCTGTGGTAAAGGAACAGGTAGATTGCCCCCATGTTAATCGGAGTCTGTGTTTACGAAAAGAATTTGAATGGTGTCGTTCTCATTCTCTTCAGTGATTGTATCATCTGAAGATGGACCTTCCAAAGACAAGACCGGGTCGACTACCACCTCAACCTTTTGAATTTCGTCTGGTATGGATTTAGCGGGTTTATATTCAATGATAGATGCTTCGTTCAACCACAAAGTTGTGTCATTCATATTTTCAACTAGTGATGGACTCGGCAAGAGCTTCTTGTATCCAGGAGGAAGCCGCAGCGGTGAAGCGGGACGGTTATCCAAGACTCTTTTAGCTTTGTCCAAGAAGGGACAACGGTGGACGGCATGATTGCCTTCGCACAGTTTGCAAGGAAATTTACATATTCCTTTATGTCCAGAGACTTCATTTTCACTAGTTGATGGTGTGCTTTCAACATGATCATGAGAGGTTGATGACACAATATTGTGCAAACGAGGAGACTAGTCCCTTAAGATTTGGGGGATATAAGGACAATCTCGATGATAGTGGTCCCCTTTGCAAATGACACATGAAGATTTAGGTCTGGACGGTACCGTGTGTGGATTTTTGATAGATGATGCATGGTTACCCCTTTTTGCCTTTGGTTCCTTCTTCTTCTTTTCCTTCTTCTCCTTCTTAGTTACTTGATTTTTTGCTTTACCAGCTTCATCAAGCGAAGAGGAAGGAGGAGGGGGAGAAACGGATGAAGTAGAAGGTTGGGGGGTAACTCTAGTATCATCTAATTGCTAACTTGATTGTTCAGGAATCACGGTATTCTGAATGACGGAGGTCGAGAAGATCCATATTGGAAAGCCAATCGTCAATCCTGGAAGTGACAATGTGGCCATATGAGGTGCACCAACATCTCCCCAAGAGGAGAAAGGACCAGGATTTCCTCCAAGGGGAAATCCTTGGTTGGTGGACTCCATTTTCTCAACCTAAGACCAACGAGGGAATAGTGATGTTATTCCAATTAAAATAAATTTTAGACGCTTTGACACAACTTGCTTTTTCAATTTTTAAGAGTCGAGAAAAAACAAAAGATGACTCTAGTCGCCTTCGATTTTTAATGAGCCTGAAGTGACAAGTGCTCAGATGGACCTTTTCATTTAAGGAGTCTGAAAAGAAATGAAAGAGACTACTATGGAAATCTAGATAGAGGGATTACCAGACCAATCACAAAACTGCAGAATACTCATTACGGTACGGCGGTCAATCTTCCCAAATGTTGTGTTCATTGCATTGCGATTGATAGGGCGACAGACATGGCTTCCTAAGGATAAAGGATATAGCCTATTGTGGTCTCCCAATATATACTCGACGGTACGTGGGAGCACAAGTTTGTACTGGAACTTGTTGTCTCAAAGAGGAGGAATCACCCAACCCACAATGAAAGTGATAGTTACCAGGCTTTACGACGCCAGAATATGTCTCTAGCCTAGACTTCTAGATGTTGTGCGTTAGGTTCCAAAGCGTTTTTATGTTCATTGAATTTATTTTACAGTTGATCTTTCTTAAGAAGTTTTCCTTTCAGGTTCACCGCGTGATGTAGATATACAATTCCTAAAATGCAATCTAAGATGATAAACAATCGTTTGATCTTCTTCTTGCAATGAAAATCCTAGCTACTAAGGAAAGAGAAATGAGATTCTTTCAACATAGAGCAGAGAGCACACACTAGATGCACTGTCCTAAATCAACAAGCAGTCTAAATGCAAATGCACATGCATGTATTTGTTTTCAGCCTTCTTAATGTGTGAATGACAAGAAGAATGCTAAGTACAAATCTAAATTATCTTTTCAAAGCGACAGTACTAACAATTTTTCTTCAAAACACGAAAGGAAGATAATGATGACACTTTGCGATTTTGAGTTGAAAACTGCTTTCGACACTTGAAAAACCACTAATTCAAATCAAATACAAGAGTAACTATATAATCGACCATCAAGAATGATAGGATTCTTTTCTTTGACTAAAAACGACACTTGCGACACTTCCAAATCAAAAGACGACAGTTTGATTATGCTACTTTTTTGTAAAAGAGAACTATAAATGGCACACAATACATAAAAACATTCACAATTATTTGTACTATGGAGGCGGAATCATGCAAAGGAAAGGAGTTTCCACAGTGGTATACTGATCACAGACAACAAAACTCCTGAATAAAGTTAAAGAGAGTGAACAAAGAAACCAAAATCTGGAAGCGGAAGAGGTCTTATCTGATCAGTGCACCTGCAACACAGGGAAAGTGTGATGCAGTGCACCTACTGCACATGGGAGGTGTGATGCATCCAGATTCCCATGAGGAGAAAGTGCGATGGTCCAGGGATGAGACTTCAACTTGGTTTTTGGTCACAGTTTGCAGCTTAGTTCAGGGATTTAGGCCGAGCTAATGATAGTCAGTTAGAAATCATAGGGGCTGATCTAATGAGGTTACTAGAGCCACCACGAGGGAAATTAGGATGTTTGCAAATCGATTGTTTAGTTTATAAAAAAAACCCGGAGATAGACTGAAGCAACATTGATCTACTTTGCACTTGCATAGCAAATGCAGTTTGAAGGCTAGCTGGCTTGACTTCAGGATCCGTCTGTAAGTTTATAAAACAAACAAATATAGATAAGCAAACAATCTATTCGCTCCCCAGTGGAGTCGCCATTTTGTTATCAGGAAATCTAGTGTCTATGCAAAGCTGCTAGTTGCTATCACTCAGGTTGTTCCCCAAAATATCTGAGAAAAGGGAATACGGCCGAGGTAACCACTAACCAATCTTTTAGCTGCAGATTTGATCCGGATTTAAACATGAACGCAATAAAATACAGAGATAACCATAAAGACAAATATGCAGCGGAAATAATACTTCATTTCATTGATGTAAAATACTAAAATATGCTTACAAATAGAAATGGAAATAACCCAGATAGGGCGATGGTAGCTTATCTCTGAGAAGAGATGTGTCGGCTACATGCCTCTGAACTGTTCTCCAAAAACTGTGTTACAATGAGGCTCGAGGGCCTATTTATTGTTGAGAAACAATGGAAAACCCTTCACATTCCAAAACCTAACCCTAGAAGATGAAACGCCAAATTGTGGGCCCCGTTTTTGGGTAAGTTGGTACATCAACTTCCCGGGGTCGTGAATTGGTCGTACTATCTCCGTTTGACACGCATGATAGCCCGTTGGAAAGATCTCTCCGAGGACTACGACAGAAAAGCCGATTTTTAAACAGAAAAATCATTGGCGGTGGATTTCCCAAAAAACGTCGTTTAGGGCCTCAAAACGGCTCCGGAAGTTTAGGACCCGAAAAACTGCTAAAAATAGTAAACTGTGCTATAATTAAGGAAACAGAAAAACTAAAAGAGACAGTTGTGGGGGTTTCAAATGGGATAGGTGGGTGGCCACCAACATCTGCCTGGATCATTCCTCCCCCCTTAGGAAGCAATGGTCCCCATTGCGTTGAGTTCCTTCCTGAGATGAGGAAGCTTCTGCTGAGCTGGGTCTCTGGTGAGCTGTTCTGCAATCTCTGATGTGTCCAGAAATGGTGGGGAGCATGGTCGGCGACGGTCCACATTGAACACTCGGTGCAAGCGAAGGAATGGAAGAATGTTGTGCTTCAAAGCATTGTTTCCCGTAGCCTTGTTACTGGTGTAAGGACCATGTCGAAGTGGTCTGAGTTTCTGATGGGTTCTGGTAAGGCGCTCCCTCTGCAAACGTAACCAAACTTTGTCGCCCACCTAAAACTTGTGTGGTACCCCTCCGGGTAAGGAGAAGTTGTTCCTATGTTCTGTCACGACTGTATCCCTCTATTGCTGCTGCTGTGTGGAGGAACCCTTCGCGGGGGTCATGGATGTAGCAACGATCTTCCCCTTACTTTGGGAGCGAACCAGACAGAAAATAAATTTCCTAGTCTGTGAGATGAGCTTGCTGCCTTTCTTAGCAGTGATCAAAGAGGTGGCGGTAGGTGGGGCTACCTCCGGTACCCTGTATAATGAATTATCCAAAGAAATGATGACAGCACGAGGCCTTGACTCATACACAGCATGTCGCCTCCACAAGTATGGCTGGCCTAATAGTACATCACAAACATCTAGAGGTGTAACATCACACAATACCTCGTCTATGAAGGGCTTGATGTTGTAGGGAAGGTGGCACTGCTGGCGAACTTTGAGATCTCGTCCTTCGTGAAGCCAACCAATACTGTACGGCTGTGGGTGTGGTGTAGTTGGTAGGCCCAACCACTTCATGACCTCTGCTGAAATGAGGTTCTTTTGGCTGCCACTGTCGATAATGAATTGCAGCCGCAAACCCTTCACCCACATCTGTGAGTGGAAAAGACGTTCCCCCTCCTCTGGATCTTCGGGCTCATTTTTCTGGATCTTGGCAGTAGCAACAGTGGTGCTGGGATCTGCATCAATGATCTGCTTCCCTTTGTCATTCCCCTTGTCAGGTTCTGACTCAGAGTCGAAACATGCATCTGATTCGGAAGCCTTCAACTCGGCCACCAGTGACTGCTTGGTCCGACACTCACTTGTGTTATGAGTGGGACTCTTGTGGAACTCACACCACTTTCCTGTGTCCTTCTTCGGCTTTGTTGTGTTGTTCTTTTCTTGCGGCTTTGACGGGTTGTCTTGGGTCACCCCGCCTTGGCTTTGTCCTTTGGGCTTTGGATTTGCAGATCCAAAGTCTCGCTTCTTCTATTTGAACTTTTGCTCGATTTTGACAGTGTATCGGTATGCTGTGCCGAGTGAGGAGATCTTCAAGAACTCCATCTCTTCCTGAATGTATCTGTGTAGGTAGCCGCGATATTTGAGTACCAGATGCAGCTCAGAATATTTGATACCTAATTGTGTGCGAAGGGTATGAAAAATGTTTGTGAACTCTGGCACATCTTGGTCTTGTCCCTGCCGTAGTGTGGTCCATTTGATGTATTTGTCCTCATAGCTTTTGATAGGGTAGTACTGCTCCTTGATGACATCCCAGAAGTCATTCCAAGTGGGTGCGGCTGAAAATAGTGAGCCTGTACTTTCATCCTTCTTTTCGCAGTAGGTTTCCCACCAATCCTTGACGTGGGGGGCTGCTTTGAGAAGAGCGAAAACAATCTTTTCCTGACTTGAAAATTCATGAACAGAAAAATACCCATCGAGCAGATTTAACCATTTATCTACGGCATCTGCGTCTATTTGACCCTCGAAGATGGGGATTTCAAAATTAACTTGTACCTTAAACGGTGTGGCATTTCCAGAGTAGCTGTTGGAAGCCGATGCATCGCTTCTAGGTAGCCGCTGAAGGATTTGGGCAAAGCTGTCCATAATCGTGTTCCTTTGTCGCTCGAGGGCTTCTTCGAGCAAGATTTTGATAGGATCTCCTGCCCCCTCGTTTTTCTTCTCATCCGCCATGGGAGGTCGTCGAGATTTGCGAGGCTGGTCTTGTAAAGGTTCGACCAGTTCCAGACCTAACTCCTTATATCCCGACCTCGTTGGGGACATGCAAAGAAAAACAGAGAAAAAGGAGACTGCTCTGATACCACTGATCCGGATTTAAACAGGAACGCAATAAAATACAGAGATAACCATAAAGACAAATATGCAGCGAGAATAATACTTCATTTCATTGATGTAAAATACTTAAATATGCTTACAAATAGAAATGGAAATAACCCAGCTAGGGCGATGGTAGCTTATCTCTGAGAAGAGATGTGTCGGCTACATGCCTCTGAACTGTTCTCCAAAAACTGTGTTACAATGAGGCTCGAGGGCCTATTTATTGTTGAGAAACAATGGAAAACCCTTCACATTCCAAAACCTAACCCTAGAAGATGAAACGCCAAATTGTGGGCCCCATTTTTGGGTAAGTTGGTACATCAACTTCCCGGGGTCGCGAATTGGTCGTACTATCTCCGTTTGACGCGCATGATAGCCCGTTGGAAAGATCTCTTCAAGGACTACGACGGAAAAGACGATTTTTAGATAGAAAAATTGCTGGCGGTGGATTTCCCAAAAAACGTCATTTATGGCCTCAAAATGGCTCCGGAAGTTTAGGACCCGAAAAACTGCTAAAAATAGTAAACTGTGCTATAATTAAGGAAACAGAAAAACTGAAAGAGACAGTTGTGGGGGTTTCAAATGGGATAGGTGGGTGGCCACCAACATCCGCCTGGATCAAGATTCTAGCCAATCTGTAACTAGAGAGGGCTCTCTCTTTATGATTTAGATTTGTTTAGCTATATGTTAGGCTAGTTATGAAGCACAAGTATTTGTTTTAATTTTGGATGGTGACATTCAGTAGAACAGGGCTGCAAAGTATGAGAAGTTCAGACCATTGGGTTAATGGAGTCAATGAAAATAAACTTCTGGGTATGGTTTCTTTGGCAAAGGAGAAACTACAGAGCAAGATAATTAAACCTGGAACAATTTTCAAGCTGGAATTAGGTGAAATGAAGTCAGGGGATGAAAGGAAATTAAGAATCTTTCATCATACTAACAGAGGGAAAGTGGGTAAATATAACCAAGGAGCAGCTAAGAATTCCTTAATTATATTCAGGGTGTAAGAACCAGGGAGACAGGAGCAGTTAAGAATTCCTGCCTATGCTAGTCCTGAAGAAAACATAAAAAATGACAGGAATTGAACACAGAGTATAGCAAAGTAAATTCTGGGCTATTCTTTTTTCCTGCAATTTAGAGTATGATATGTAAATGATATATAAAACATAGAAACAATAAAACGTGAGTTAGAAAAGACTTATTGATCCATGAGATAATCCAAGAATTCTGCAACATGGGCTTCTGCCATTAATTCCATAACCAGAGAGTTTATCAGCAAAGCATTCCAGCAATCTTTATTCAGAAGAGTTCTCAAATTTATAGCGCAGGTCCAGAATGATATTCACCAACCCCTAATACTTAGATTGGGGAGGTATTTGTACAAAAAGTTTACAAAATATCTCCAAGGAGAAAATATCTTCAATAACTTCCTTCACCTACTCTACAGAAGGAGTAAATGCTCTTGGGAACAGAGAGAAATGAATGCAGAAGTAAGAGAATGTTGTGTTGGCTGCCTTAGGTGGTCAGATATATTTGACTTTTTAACTCAACAAGTTGGCTGGTAGCTGTCTCTTTATTTTGCGTTCCTGCATTGCTGTCCCGGCCCTTTCATCTGTGCCTGATTCCGCTTTAATGCGTTTTGGCGTGACTTCCTTCCTCTGTTGTTTTCATTTTTATGATATGTGGCACGTGCATTGAATTTGATTAAATGCAGATGATCAAAAAGAGAACTAAAACTACATTGGTAAAATCTCTAACATGCTCTACCACCATTGGTCTGTTGGCAACTGGTGTCTTTGTAGTTTTATCAATATTTCATCAGCTTCAGTATACCTGTAGAAATTGGGTTGGATTTCAAAAAGATGTGTTATTTCATGCTCAATATAGAACAGATTTTCCAACTTGTCATATAAGCTCTATCCAGAGGGAGGTACTATGTCCTTTGAAGTGCTTGATGATGCTGTGATCTGATTGGTAACATATGTATTCACCCTATGAGCATATTTTTCATGTGTCAACAGCCTCTGATTGCTGGTTAACAAACTGGGTAGACCCTTTTGCTGCAAGATTGTAAACTTTTCTGTAAAAGCATTTATTTCCATCTGCATTTCTTGACACTTTCTCTCCAGATTTTGTATAAAAATTTTCATAGTCAGCACCTTTTTAACTGTCAAAATGGTACCTGTTCTGTCCCTGATATCTAGAGCTGCTAGTTGCTCTTTGGTATGAGTATTCAAAAAATGAATTAGTCTATTGGCCTGTTCGGGCATGTTTCTCAATAATGCTCTGGCCTTTTGAATCTCTACTTGGGCCATTTCTATCAATTCAATTTTCTCATGGATAGTTTGTATTGATCTCCATTGATCAGTGATGGACTGGCCAATTTTAGTCCACAAAATTGTTTTGATTTTTGATAGAGGTTTATGAAGAGTAAGATCTTTCTCCAAGGATTTTACCTTATTTTCCAAGGCCTTTACCTCTCTTGTTTTTTCAGCCACAATCATTTTAGATTTATCATAGCTTACCTCTAACTTGGCCAGTTTTTCTTTGGCTTCCTTTAGCTCTGCCATTTGGAGTTCTAATTCTTTTATTTCCTTCATCATCTTTTCCATGCTCATGCTGGTATCTAGTACTGTTGTTGTTGTTGCTGCTGAAGTATCTATGACTGATGTACCTGTTGCTGGGACAGTAGGAGGTACAGCTGTTGTGGTTGTAGGAGGAGCTATTTCTGGTGGCTAGGAGGTCGACACTCCCTGCTTCTCTTTCATTGCTTTCTCCAATGCCTGCTCTGTTTCACTTAGCCTTTGATTCATTTTTATTAACAACTCCATCATGTCTTCTTCTTCTTTTTCTTTCACTATCTCTGTGGTCTGCGGATGCATAGTAACTAGCAGTTTTAACTGTTTCTTGAGGGCAGTTATGTCATCCTCCTTTTTCTTTATTAGTGCTTTTATTGCCTTAGGATCCTTGGGATTATGTCCCAGCTCAATGATGATTTCTTCCAAGGACTTTATCCTGTTGTCCTTGGCCAGAGAGGATGCCTTTTCCAACTCTAATTGGGCAGATGTGTTGTTTAGTGAATTCTGCAATTGTTGAGCTTGTATGGCTTTGTCTGCCAAAGTGGAATAGACCATTTCACCGGTTTGCTTGTGCAACTCAACCTGGTCCAAAGGGTGAATGTCTTTGGCAAGAGCCTCCAGATTTGTTCTAATATAATCGGCAGCTGACTGTGGCTGCTGCACTTTGGGCTTGAAATGACTCAAGATCATTTTTCCTTCCTTGATATCATATGCAGACATCAATCTCTGCTGTTTGGCAGGAGTCATTTTGAGGAACTGATCGTAAAGCTGCATTCTTATTGGCTCATTTTGTGCTTTGATGTCCATGAATGGCCTCTTAATATCAGAACTTTGTTTGCTTTGTGGCCGTGCTGATGAAATTTCCATACTAGGCTGTTTTCCCAACTGCTGTCCATGAGAACTGGTAGGTGATTCTATCACTGGGGAAGTTAGTGGGCTGGCTGCCCTTTCACTTCTTGGACTTTCAATGATCTCCTCTATAACTTCCTCTTCAGGTAGAGGATCCACTCTCTGTCTCTTTGCTTCTGGCTGCTCTGTTGGCCCACTTATGGGTGTGGCCTCTTCCTGGTCCCTTTTTCTTCCCTTCTCCTCATTGAGAGGAGTCTGCAATGCTGGTATCTCTAGTGCATTGGTCTGGGTAGGAGGAATTTTCCCTTGGCCTTGCTGCTTTGATGAAGTTGGCTGATCTGTCATTTCTTGTTGCTCTGAATGCAGCACTTCTTTGCCTTTGGATGTCCCTGCAGGTGGAGTACTTTCTTGGACAGGTTGTTGTGAAGTTGTAGCAGATGATGTGCCCGCTCCAATGTGTTGAGGCAATTTGAAAGAGACCTGTCCAAAAGAGTCCAGGTCAAGAGTTTTTTCAAGGTTTTTCATTGCCTACTCCATTTTCTCTTCCTCAGTAATCTGTTCTACCAATGTGCCCTCTATCCATTCATCTTGATTAGCATACTGTTCTAAATCAGGGATTCTACAATGATCATAGCCTGATAGCCTATATTTTATCTTTCTATCATGGATGAATCCATTTGGGTCATAGGGTACCCACCAAAAACTCCTTTTTAGTTTGAGCTGCTCACCTAATATCTTTTCAGCATCTTTCCATCCTTCCTTTTTGTTAATAATGAAGGGGCCTAATTGGTTTCTTAGCTTCAGCTGAGCCTTTTTCTTGGCAGCATGAAAATGAGTCAAATCTGAGCTAATGAATTGCCTAAAGTATTCAAGGGAAAACAGTCTCATAGGTACATACTTTGGCAGCTTGTAGGGACATAATTCACAGCCATAAATCCTGATCTCTGTGTGATTCTGGTAAAAGTACCAGTCACCTATTTTATAGCTTTTGGACAGCTGCAAGATTTTCTACATGTCACCTGAGAGTCTGGCAGGGGGACTTCTCATCAGCAGAGATGAGACTGGATATATAAATAGATCAATGAACTCACAATAAGTATAAGGAGAATTATGGACTAGATGGAAGACTGGGGTCCAAAATATGATATATCTCCTTTCTCCTTTTGCATCCAATTTCTTGACAGGGAATTGAAAACTATCTGTTTGATAGTACAAGAACAGATGATATATATATGATGTATACTTGAAAACCCCTTCTCTATTTAGAGTCATGAATTTTTCATGGATTTTGTTGCTAATGTAGGTAGCAAAGTCAAATTTGATAGCAGGTGGGTGTCCTGGAATAAATATAGACATCAGAGCTAGAATGGTTTCATCAACATACTCACTTGTTCTAAAACCCAGGACATAGGATATCATGTCAATAACAGTTCTCCCAACTTCATTGAAATAGACCTGGTGAAAAGGAGGTGAGTCTCTGGGCTGGGAGTCTGGGCTCATGAATAACTTGGCAATTCGGCCTATTTCTGCAGAGGATAGTTTGGAGCCTTGGTCCAGCAAATATTTCATAGACAGAGGAGCCAGAGGCTAACTAGGCTTGAAATGCAACATCTCATTGATTGAGTCAGGAGTGATATGACAGTGCCATTTGGAGACACGACTGCTCTTTGAGTAGGCTCATAGTTAGCACAACACAAGCGAATTATATCTGGAAATACATTAACTGATGGAAGATAATATATGGGCAGATCGGACTCCCATATCCCATAGAGGTCAGTCTTGTTCAGGTAGCTGTTTCTAATTTCACAAAATGTTTGCAGATGGTCTTTGATACCCATTAAGTCTTGTATTTGGAAGTCCCTATCAGCTAAGGGCAACCATTCTAGCTCCTTGTGAGGTGCATTCAAAGGGGCAACATTGAGGGCCACTGGAGCCTCCATTTTTCGATCCTCTGTGATTATTTAATTTGAAATTTTGGGTTTTCACAGCAACAGTAGGTAAAATATCAGTTTCTGGGGCTTTCTGCGGGAATTGCAGGCCAAAATGAGCTTGAACTTCAGCTAAATGGGTGAATTTGCAGAGGGAGACAAATTCTGAGGAATTTCTCGAGAAAAAATGGGCAGAACAGCGGTTAAAATGCAGAGGTTCGGGGGCAGCACTGTGTTTTTAGTTATGGAACTCTGGTTTTCTGCGAAAAAATGGATAAAACAGGTTGTTTTGTGGAAATAATGTGAAAAACAGGGATAGTTATGGTATATTTCTCAAGAGTTGTCGACTGGATTTGTACAATTTTTGGTTTCACGGATTTAACTCAGAGAAAAACTAGAAATACGCAGGGTTCGGAAGAAATGAAGTAAATACCTGCTTTAATGGGCGCTCTATGCAAAATGCAGGTGGTGGGCCGAGCTTGAAGACTGGTTTGTAGGTTGGATTTAGCTGGGTGGCAGACTGTGCAGTCAAAACAGCTATTTTGGTCAAAAATCACATGAATACGTCGTATAGAACAAATAGACAGAAATGGACAAAAACAACCCTTTCGCGCCAATTTGACAAAAAATTTGGTTTTGGCGGGTTTTGGTGCGCTCTGGTTAGTTGACATCAGCATGACGCAATGATTTTGTCATATAGCGGGGGTATGAAGACCGACTTGGCAGTGACGTGGTGGACATGGCGGATGATGCGGAGGCGGGGTGGTGGGCGACGTGTCTGATGACGTGAGGGTGACGAGAGGGTAACGTTAGCGGAGAGGGGGCATAGGTGGTAAGCGGTTTGGCCCCCGCACTGCCTTTGGGCCATGGTGGTATTGGAGGGGGGGGGCAGCGATCACCCCGGGCGCCTGTCGCATGTCCTCTATACGGCGGAAATACCGCCCATCCCCCGGACGCTATTGTTCGGCATATAAGGGGCTGCGATATGTATGTAGGCCGTCTGATCTGGGGGATCGGATCCAACGGTTGGCGGCATATAAAATAGGCGGAAGGCTATGCCACGGGGTCCCACCATAATATTTCATCGTTTTGTAAGGTTTGCGGGGTATTACAATGTATTTCAACTTTGGGTTTTGCGGGCTGGTTATTTAATCAACCAAATGTTAATTAAATCCCAAGGTTTATGTATGCGGAGGGGTTATTATAAGGTTCCAAGTGAACCTATAATTCCCGAAATACTATGGTTTATGGCTATAATTGCCGGGGCGGGGAATATTTAAATATTTGGGGGTTTTTATGTATATTTTTATAAAATAGGGGCGGGGAAACATTATAAAGGAGCTATACAATAAAGTTAATGTGTTAATATGGTTTTATGAATGGAGAATGCTAAGTTTATAAGGTACAAACTTAGGTTTTTAGGGAACTGAAAGGGGAATGAAAGGATTTTTTTACACAAGAAATGTGGCTTGTTTTGGCTAAGTAAACACAGAGTTCCACTTGGTACTTTTCATAAAATGAAGTGAACTAGGAACAATGAACAGATCTCAATGTCCTTGTGGGGAGGTTAGTAAATGATTTTTGGGGAAATGAGAAGGGAAATTAGTCATGCCCCAAATGTTTTGCAGCCACTTTGCCATGGTACCTGTGATAGCCATGAGATAGATCATAAAAAAGACAAAACTGTTCATGAACTTTCTTCTGCAACATCCAACTGCCAGCCTAGCCTAACACACCTAACATTTTTCTTCTTTTCCCTTGGGTGCATTTGAACTAGCAAACCCTCTCTTTTTTGTTTTCTTTTAACTGTCCTCCTATCTAAGTCTGCCCTTATTTCTTCCAGGGGCTCAGATTTAACTATTGATCTCCCTTGCTTCTCTACCTAACTGATGATCTGTGAAGCTCAAACTGTTTGAATAGACCTTATTCTCTAATGCTAAGAACAAGAAATTTAAACATGGACTGGCCAAGATTGAGCTGTTTGGCCATCCATCAAGTGTGATAGAAGTCACTGTTTGCACAATTTGAACTTCTTTGCATAATGGGATAGTAGTGGCATTTTGACTAGCACACTTTCTTGGTCTTTCTTTGGGGTTCATTTTCTTTGTTTTTTGACCAATTCATTCTTTTGCCCTTTGATTTTTCTTTTAGGGCATACCCTCTTTTCATTTTTTAATTTTTTTGATTTTTTTTTGGAAAATATGTAACCTTTGTAGCATGGAAAGGATGATCATATTTAGCATTTCCACAGTCAATCATGAAATATGACACCTATTGGTATAGGAACCTAACACTAGTCCCACTAAGACGGGTAGCTATCTTAGAAACAAACAGATTAAAGTTACTTTCGTTTTCCTTTATGAGAAGTAGATAAGAGAGGATCAAAGAATACCAACCTCGATTTTTCGCTCGGTTCCTTGCTTGTTCCTTCTCCTCACCGACAGATCTTTGCCGCTTCTCCCTTGACCACTCTACTTCAAAGAGTACCTATAAAGTCAAAGCAGCATAATACCTTCAAAGTGTAGAGATCTACAATCATAAGCAATATAGGACCAGATATATATTGACTACGCAAATGCATATACTATCAGACATACAAGAATGTGGAGGAAAACTTGAATAGCTTTATTGATGTGAAGATTAGAAGAGAGGATTACAACCCATTGATCTGACCCAGCATCACCCTCCTAGCATGAAAGCCCTTCTTCACCTCATGAAAAGCTTAGATCACCCAACACTATGATATTCCACCAGGAAAAGAACAGAACTTCCTTACAAGATACAAAATTCCAGCCTCTGGATCTCTGGGATGAGGGATCCATACATAGATGATTGCAAGAAGGTGAGTCAGCTTCTGGGATTTTGATTAGTGTCTTCTCTCTGATAGTTCTTGGTTCCACTTGGAGATTGATGATCTCTTACTCATCCCTGGGCAAATTCAGAGAGGCAAGTGTCACAAGAGAAGTTTCTGGAAGATTCCATGATCATCCACCTTGCAAACTGTCTCTGCCATTTGTCCATTCTCGCCCATTGCACCCTACAGAAGGGCTTTCCAATATGCATCGCACCTTTTACACTGGGTTGGTGAGATGCATCGCACCCTTAGCACTGAGCAACCTGTATGGTCCAGTTTTGACTAGTTCTGAGCAGTTTTCTGTGGAGAACTTCTGGGAGATGATGTAATCAGCTGACCTTGTTCCTTTAGGGCATGAAACAACACTTTTAGGGACTCAAAAGCCCTTGGTTTATGGACATATATGATTGGGTTTGCAGTGCCCAAAAATGTCTATAACACTCTGTTCCTCCATGGCATCAGTGCATGGCTGGGTTTGTTCATGACCGGAATTGTTAGCAGGGGCCGACCGGTCAGGGGTACAATTATATTTTTCAATGTTCCTTACTTGTTCCCTACCTTCGATAAACACTCCCATGCTTCCCAAAACCCTTGCCACTTCCTCCTCATAGTCTTGCAAAGGAGGGTCTTGCAGACTAAGAGGAGGTGTGTAGGATGGTCCGACTTCCTTTGCTTGGATTGGGATGCACCGCTGGGCTTTTACTCGCATAGAGCGCCTATGCTTAGCTGATTCTAGGGTGCAGAGGGGCTCTTTCTCTTTAATATTTTCTTTGGGCCTGGGGTTCTTGGCCCTTGCTGCTCTATTTCCGTATTTTCCAGGGGTGGAGCCAAGGTAGGATTTATGATACTATCCCATGTTAATTGTTGTTGTGCCAATATATTTGTGATAATTAACTTAATTAACCCATGATGACTGACTACACTATGTGGGTCCTTGGTTGTCCTTACCCGTCGGGAAACATCGTGTAACAGTGAATTTAGATAAAATGGTAAATTAACTGAAATTCTTTGCTTTAAAATGGCTAGAAGTTTTAGTTGTCAGGGCTTTACCACATCATGCCGGCTGTCACAGGTGATATATCTTTCGACGATGACCTCCAGCTTTTGCCACAATTTCGAAAACGTCGAAGGATGAATTCCTTTCCCCGTTTGTACCAGCCACTCACACATGTCCTGGAATGCTTCAATTGCGCTATATAAAAGGATGTGTTTGTCTACCCATTTCACCCCTTCTGCCGGAATTCAGGTGACTTTGGCCAAGACTTCTTCAAAAACCATCATGCTTATGCCTTTGACCACTGTACTACTATTTTGCATATTTTGCATAAATTCCAACATTAGCTCTTCATGGAATCCCTGTAATCTATTTAAATACTGTGGCCAACCAGTGCGTTCAAGGATTTTTTGAGCTTGATCTGACACCATCAGTACTGGAGGTTCACTCCAGATTGCTCTTCCACCCATAGTTGTTGCACTTGAGGCTAGTCCTTCTGTATACAATTGTGATTTACCCCTGTAATGCAACACAACAACAATGTATATTACAACAACTATCAAGGAAATGACATTGCTTGGATAATTATTATCTTTTTTAGTTAAGTTGTTCATCCTATCAGCCATACTTAACGCAAAATCGTAAGTTCTCATGCTCGCCATAATGGTTGCCATTCTTCGACCAATCAGAATTTTCTGCTAATTATTACACATTCATGCTCATCATGCAGTTCGTACTCTGGAGGTAATCCGAATGATTGTCACACAGTTATCCATAACTGGAATACGTGTCGTCCATACGCATGCCATCCCCCCTCTGACGAGAAAATGGTGTCCACATCCTTTCAACACGTGGAAAACAAGAAAATAAACTAATGTGAAATAAATGCCAGCAACCAATCTAAAAAACACAGCACACAAATCAGTAAAGCATTTAAGAAATATCCGTCATCAAACGTGAATTGGCCAAATCAAATAAAAAAAACAATTTTAAGTCATTATGTCAAATATCTTTACCGTGAGCGGAATTAATCACATCAACATAATCGGCAGTTTATGTTTAATGACTGTCATTTAATGCTCAGACGTATGGAATATAATAAATATAGATTAAATCCACCATGCTATTCGGCTTGTAAAAGTGCTACCAAATGGAAATTTTTGTTAGAAATATAGTCATAGGTGATAAGAGGTAGATGTCATATGGCAATATAAGATGATAATCCAATACCACAAGCAGAGCCACTGATGCCAACAAGCATTCAGAGCCTCGGTAGGATTGCTTTTTAACCCTCCCAAATGAGCCAGAGTCCTTCTTACAGTTAATTTTTCTTTCTTTTGTCACAAAGAGACCACTATGCTGGCATGGTGACTAGATAACCATAGTGCCACTCACTAGGGTGTAACAAAAATGATCAGGCGAGCTCGTGATGAGACCCCCCGTTCTTTTGACAAATTAATTATCAAGAAGGTCATTGCTTTGGTTTCGTAGCCAAATTGGAATGTCACCTGTTACATCCTTATGATCATGGTAGGTTGGCTCATGATGAGACCCCCTATCCTCTTTGGAAAAATTTTTAAGCATTTTGCTATTTTATTTTTCTTTTGGAATCTTTCTTGTAGAAAAAGGGAGGCTCATTTGCTCCTTAAGAGTCAGGGATGGTGTAAGAAGTAAGAAGATGCCATTGGAAGTGTTATACTCTTATCACCTTAATATTATATCGATGAGTTTTATCCATTTGGAAGTATAAACATAAGCCAACATGGATTAAGGATAATGAATCATTTCATGATGTGTCCAAAAGAAAAGATGTTCAGGCAACCATTGTAAAGATACACCGTATTAGCTTATGGATGAAGATAACCAACTGTTACACAGTAATTTGTCACTGTCTCTCTGTCAGTCTCCCTACTGTGTCATGAAATCAAATCCATCATGCTCATGCTCTCTAAACTGGCCAAATGACCCTCTTTGCCAAAGTTTATTTCATCATCGTGACTGTTATTAAAATAACCGCGCTAACTGGCGGCTGATAGTGCAACTGGTGCGCTGCCAGCGTGGAAGCATACGGGTTTTCCGCGCTGGTCGAATTTCATGAGCCAGCGCATCCTATGTTTGTATTAAGTCGCGCTGACACAGCCTTCTCCGTCATTAAGATGCGATGTCAGCGCTCCAGTGCAGTTATACACCCGCTTTGATCCAATTTGGGCGAGTTTGTTCTAACAGCCAGCCTTCCAGATGACTCCAGACCTGGTTGTTGGCCTTGTGAATGTCGCCCTCCCTTCTATGGCATGTCTGTTCGTCATTTGAGCCACCTTCCTTGGAGATAAGCTCACCCTCCCACCATTCATGGAGACTCCTTCTCCTATTTAAACCTCTACCATGGCCATGAGTAGCTAGTTTGGATAGTGTGGAATTCATAGTGCTTAGAGTGCTGCTGCTAGTAGGTAGTTGGTGTGACAAGTGTGGATTTGCTAGAGAGCTTAAGGAAGGTTGTGAGTATTGCTTGTGTGAGAGAGAGTTTTTTGTCTTGGGAGACCTACCTCCAAGGGTGAATGCTTAAGAGACTTGCTGGCTGGACCCTCTTGAGAAGGACTCAACGTCAAAACTTTGGTTGTACCTTTCTCTGTTATTGATTAATAATAGATGACTACTGTTATGGTTCCATTCTCATTTGTCTTTGTAATGGTTAATGTGAATTACATCCTTTCTGACTGATGTATAATTGCATTTATTAGATTTCACGCTTGTGTTTGTATTTCTCTTCGTGTGTGCAGGTATCTATCTACGGGGATCGTGGAAGATTGTGACCGGCCAAAGCGAAGGAGCGAGAACGACATCTCTTCATCAAACAATAGCGTTGGAATCCAAGTAGGTGTTCATTGCCTATCTTTTATTTGCAATTAGGAACTTGCACAGTAGCATTGACTGATTGTTTCTAGACCCATTCTGGGCTAGTAGAGATCGCCTCTATCCGTAGAGGGGGTTTACCTCTCCAACAATTTGGCGACTCCGCTGGGGAGCTGGCCTTTGTCTCTTTTTGTTCATTCTTGTTTTGAGTTTGATTGTCACTCTCTTTTCAAAGATTGGGGATTAGTTCTCTGCTTTTAAACTTCCTGGTTCAGTCTGGGAGGTGTCTTAATTGTTTAAAGAGTTCTTGCCTTGGTTTGGGAGCTTTTGGCTTGATTCTGCCTGTTTTTTAGCCTCAGCGTGTTTTATATCAAAACAGTCGCGCTGACAGCGCATAGCTGTTTCTTTGACTTCGTGGTCATCGCGCTTGTACGTTAAACAGTCGCGACGGTTCTGAAATCGGACCAGCGCGCTTAAGTCGTGTACTTCCGCGCTGACAGTGCTTTGTTGCTACGCATGACTTCTGGTCAGCGCATTGTTGCTGAGTGTTACCCACGCTGATCCTGTAGAATTGAATTTGTTTCAATTTTTCCTCCTGAGCCTATTGGTTTGACTATCTCCTACTCTTTCTACCTGGTTTATGACTTGATTTTTATTGTTTGATCTGTGAAGCACTTGCTTGCGAAGTCTTATCAGACGAATCTTGTTTTGTGTCCTGTGACCTAGTGCCATCATCCCGTTTTCGCTGGATTGACTTTGTTTTATCACTCGTTCACGAAGATTCGTTGCTACTTGCCTTTGCTACTGCGAAAACCTTCCTATTTTTTCTTTCTTTGCTTGGTTGTTTAGGTGATTGTCATTGAACCAGTCCTCGGATTGTTTCGATTACTTCTCACGACCCAGACACGAATCATAGTTGCTTGGGTTCAATCGGCTCTTTTCACGCTTGTTGTGTTTTTCATTGAGTGATTTGATTTCTCTTTACTCGGTGTTGCTGTCTCTCAAAATTCATTTTAAATGCATTGTGCCATTGAAAAAGAAATCGAACTAATATCTTTCGCATTCAATAGTTAATGAAAAGAAGAGCATTTCATTGATTTGTGTTCTCAAAAGAAAAGTCTCATTTCTTTGCCATTAGCTGCATTAGATTGTTTGATTGATTGAGTTCATTTTGTTTGATTGAAAACTCTTAACCCTCTCATAGTTAGAATTCATCGAACTAAATGGTGTTCTTTGGCATATAGTTTGCATCTAGGTAATTGTGAGAGATCACACGATAAGGCCTGAAACCGAAACTTAAATTCAAGATCAACCATAAAATAAACTGAATAAACCTAAAAACGCATTGGAACTTAACGCAAACATCTAGAGGTCTAGGTTAGAGACGTGTTCTGGCGTCTTTAAACATAGTCACTATTGTTTCACATTACGGTTGGGTGATTCCTCCTTCTGTGACTCGATAGTGGTCTAACATGGATTGTGCTCCCACGTACCGTCGCATATATAGGGAGACCCCACTAGGCTTTTATCCTTGATCCATAGGAAGCCGAGTCTACCACCTTGTGAGCTGTAACGCACCGAACACAGCATTCGGGAAGATTGACTGCAGTACGGAAAGTCCTTGGTTCTCATACGATTGCCAAGGTGTATAAGCAGTTTTACAGATTGCTTGGTAAACCCTTTGCCTAGAGTCTCCAGAGTAGTCACTTTTGATCCTTTTCGGACTCCCTAAAAGAAAAGGTGCCAGTGAGCGTCTTGTCACTTCGTGCTCATTAAACATTCGAAGGAGACTAGAGTCATCTTTTCATCCTTTTCTCGACTCTTGAAACATGAAAAGGTCAAGTTTAGTTCCTGTGTCTTAAAAATTTATTCGGCCACGATAACTTTACCTGGTTAGATCTTGTGTGCGTTAGCTTGAGTAGGGTCTTTATCGTTAGTTTCCTTTAGGTTTTGTGTGGGGTTTGTCATCCTGGCTGACCCGTCAACTCCCGGTCTGAGTGATCAAGGTTCTCCATCTTCTGTTGCTCCTGAGGTACCAGTTGTAAGCGACACTCTTCCTGTTATCCCGAGTATCCAACCTATCAATGTACGTGCCCCGGGCGACGAGGATTACGAAGAAGATTGGAACCCTATCTGGGAGCCTGATGAGGACAATATTCCTGTTACCCCTCCTGGTGTTTCGTCTCCAATGTCTACTTCCCACATGGATGAGACATCTCCCAGCGCAAGTGAGACACCCGTGGTGTCGAATATTGACACTCCCATTCCAGCTACTTCTCCACTCCCCCCACGATATTAGTCGATGAGGGATAGAATACCTGCCAGGATGCCAACTACGACTATGTGGGATCCTCAGATCACTCCCACCACGGGACCCTTTGTTTCACAACCCCATACTACACCTGTTACCTCGATTCCCATGAATCCAACTGTTTGTGTAGCATACTTGACTCCGGTCATCAGTGCCGTGACATCGTCTTCATCTACAAACACTGGTGCTAATCCCTCTCACGGTCAAGTGAGTAATGTCCAGCCGGAACTTTCGTCTGGAGTCGTCAACCCTGCACAAAGTGCTCAACCCTCTTCTGGTCCTGTTCCAGGAGGAGGGTCGTATGATGCCCATGGGCAACCCATTGTGGACCCAAACGCGCAAGGTCCACTCTTTTATTATGATTCTACTGGTCAGTACCTCCAGTTCACTCAAACCACGCCTCTTCAACCTTTCGTTGAAGTCTCGGTACCGTTATCCATCACTTGGGACGCCAGTACTCATTCTTTTCATGGGGGCCAAGCAATCCTTGGACAACCTCAAGGACCACCTAATCAAGGCCAGCCACCTTATGTGCAAGCCCCCCAAGGGCAACCACTATATGGCCAGTCTTACCCAGGACAATTTGGGGGCCCACAAGGACAACCCTATCCGGGACAACCTTCGGCCGCTGGTGGTCCATCATTTTCCTATCAGAGTCAACCTTCTGGTTATCCAGGGCAACCTGGTACCCAGCAAGGTTACCCGTCTGGACAACCGGGACGGCCTTACATCCAACAAGGCCAACCGGGTCTCCAGCAAGGTTATCCCTCTAGACAAGCTGGGCAAAATTATATTCCTCAAGGTCAACCAGCAGTCAAACAGGGGTATCCTCTCGGGCAAGGGGGGCAACCCTACGTACAGCAGGGCCAACCTACTGCTCAGTCTGGTCATCCTTTTGGGCAAGGGGGGCAACCCTACGTGCAGCAGGGCCAACCCACTGCTCAATCCATGCATCCTCCTGGGCAAGGGGGTAACCCTACGTACAGCAGGGCCAACCCACTGCTTAGCCAGTGCACCCTTCCGGGCAAATGGGCCAGCCTTCTATGCAGCAAGGCCAACCCACTGTCCGCCCTAATCATCCATCTGGATAGGCTGGCCAACTGCAAGGTCAACCATCCGTCCAGCCTGCTCGGCCATCTGTTCCGCAAGGACAACCCTTGGTTGCTCAAGGAGAACCTGGCACCCAGCAAGTACGTCCTTCTGGGCAAACAGGTCTATCCCAAACTCAACCAGGCCAACCTTCCGGCTAGATGATCCAAGCCCAACCAGTTCAAGGACATTATTCTGGGCCCCAAACTCAAATGGGTTATCAAATGCAAGGTGGGCCACACCCTCAACCTTCTTACCAAACGCAGCCTTCTTATCAGGCTCAGTATGGAGCTCAGCAAGTGTATGGATACCAGCAACCCCAGGGGCAAACTCAGTTTACCCCGTATCAAAATTATCAACAGATGCAGGTCACTCCTTACCAAAATTATCAGTATGCTGCACCTGCAGGTCAAGTTGCTAATACATGGGGTGCTGGGGGGCAGACCCAGGGACAGAATTCGTATGGACAGAACCCCTACGGGCAAGGTCCCTATGGGCCAGGCCCTTTTGGGCCGGGTCCATTTGGACAGAGTCCATGGGGGAAACCACCACCTGGTTGGAACCCTGGTACTGCCTCGCTTCCACAGCCACAAATGTCCTTTAATCCTCAGTTGCCTTTCTTAGCGACGTTGGAACTTCCGGATGTGTCCAAGTTAACAAATGATCCCATTCTGCATAACCCTTATTGGCCACCAGTTCCAACTAAAATACCCGGTGATTGTCCAAAATTTGATGGCAAAGCTGGTGAAGATCCTCAAGCCCACGTCATGACCTATCACCTATGGTGTTCATCGAACTCATGGCTTGATGACTCTATCCGGCTCTGCCTCTTTCAGAGAACTCTCACCGGTTCAGCCACTAAGTGGTATATTGAGCTGAATCGCGGCACGTTTCAAGATTTCAACTCGCTGGCTATGGCGTTCTTAACTCATTTTCAGTTACCCATTCGGTACGAGACGGGGACACATCTCCTCACGTCTCTCAAATAGGACACAGCTACACATATATCTGATCATATACATGAATGGAGAAGGCATCGTCGCTTGATCAAATTCTGGATTCCTGATCAACTCCTGACCGATTGGTTCATGACTTCCTTTGTCCCAGCAATCGCGCGGGACATCGCCATGGGAGCTTGTGTAACTGAAGAGCAAGCCATCGCGCGTGCTCAGTACCTTGACTTAGTGTATTCTCAGTCAGGTACTTTATATGATTATTTGCCAGACGCCCCGAGGCCTGGACAGTCCAAGGCTCCGCCAAAACCATCTGTTGACGGAGTCATTGGTTCTATAAACTCGTCATCGAAGAAATCGGCCGCGAACCCTGGGAAGCAAAAATAGAACGCTTCTAGTGGAAACGCTTCTCAGGGCCAATCTAATTCTGGGAGTACCTCCGAGGTAAACGCTGTTCAGTCCACCGCGGCGGATAAATCCTCAAAAGGGAAAAAGAAAGGGAAAGCTAAAGATAAATCCGGACAGCCCAAGCAGGATTCCCCTAAGCCTCCGCCCGAGGAAGGAGCTAAGCGAAAACCTAAGTATCCTTGTCTTATCTGTGATGGGGATCACTACACTAAGGATTGCCCAAGGCGATCCGAAGTTAGTCGGTTATTGAAAGGTGCTCCTGGGACTCCTGCCGTGCTTAAAGAGCCTTTCCCTTCCCAGCAGACTCAAATGGTGGCAGACCCGTCTCAACCCTCTTCCTCGTTCGGTTCTCAAGTGTTCATGGCTGGAACGATTCCCATCCATGTTTCAACTCGAGCAAAAGACTATCCATCTCATGCCGGGAAAGAGCCGGAGGTCCCCTCCAGCGCTCCTCCGTCCAGTTCTGGTCCTCTCCACATTGAACGGCCCAGCACTGAGACGATCCCCCGACCCCCTCCAAAAGGTGTACTCAGGAAGTCGTCTTACAACCCTAATGCTCGTGCTGCCCAGCATTATAGCATTGTTGAGGACTTAGCTCAGGCTCCGTCTGCTATGTCCGCTCTAGAAGTCCTCCAGAGCTGCCCCTCCCAGAGGAAGTCCTTACTATCAGCTATTGGTGGCATCGACCCGACAGATTCAGATTTGATTTCTTTTGATCTCGAGGGTTTTACACAGAGACTGCCTCACCAAGTCGCTTTCCTTATACAGGTCATCATCAATGGCAAAACGATTCATCGTACGGTTATTGATGAAGGTGCCTCAACCTGCATCATGTTTGTTGCTTGCTGGAAGGCTATTGGTTCTCCTACTTTGAGTCAGTCTCCTATGACGTTAGAAGCCTTCGATGGAAGAGAGTCTCGTCCTTACGGTATCCTCCAACGCTTGCCCATCTCTTTGGAAGGAAAGACCGTAGAAGTGGAGGTCGAAGTTGTTGACGCCAATCTTACCTACAACCTCCTCCTCGGACGGAGCTGGACATATGCCATGCAAGCCGTGGCTTCCTCCCTGTTCCGTGTCATTTGTTTCCCTCACCAGGGGAAGATTGTCACGGTGGACCAGCTCTCCTTCTTCGCCTCTTCTTCTGAAGGTAATGTGCCATTCGTGGAGCATACCTCTAAGCCACTCGAGAGCATGGGTGCCGGACTTTTCAAAGATCCCACTTTAATGGGAGTCTTTCCCCTCCCACCTCTGAATCTCGCCCCTATTAACATGATCTCTGTACGCTCTGATCCGTGGGTTCTTCCTCCCGCTAATCAGGAAGACTCTTGGGGTGATATGATGCCATTGAGTCCTACCGAACTCAACTACATCGAAATCGTCACTGCATCGGCTCCCCCTGATGAACCTGCTCTCCCGAGCAGTGTTCCCGATTCATATGTTCATTTCCCTTGGCTAGGAGATGAGGCTACTTCGGATCCATTGAAGGAAATATTTCCTTCCGATGAAGCCATCATAGAGACAATGTCTCTCGAAGAGCTCCCTTGGTCAGATCACCACCACCCATCTTCGTTTCTCCCTCCCCATCCGGAAATGACCGCATGTCTTGAGCGGTTCGCTTCATGTGTCCCATTCCCGCCCCTCCAAACACCTATTCAACTTTATCAAGTGTATTCTGAGGGCAATATGGGAAACATCACGCAAACCCAACCTATCAACATCTCTGTCAAACCAGGGATTGTCGAGCACATTCATATCGGAGTCACTTGCACTCCGGAGGAAGTTCAACTCTACACTGCTCTATTTCGCGAATTTCGTGATGTCTTCGCATGGTCCTATGAGGAAATGCCCGGCATCGACCCTAGTATAGTGGTGCACGAAATACCTACGTATCCAGGTGCTAAGCCTGTTCGTCAGCGCTTACGCCCTGTGCACCCCCGAAAGGCCGCAGCTATCAAAGCAGAGGTCGAAAAGCTTCTCAAGGCCGGTTTTATTTACCCCATTCCACTTACGGATTGGGTGTCTAATATAGTCCCTGTGAATAAAAAGCAGGGCACTATCCGGGTCTGTGTTGACTACCGTGATATCAATCGTGCCTGTCCGAAGGATAACTTCCCTACGCCCTTCATCGATCAGCTTATTGATGAGTGCGCAGGAAGTGAAATTTACTCGTTTATGGACGGCTTCTCTGGCTATAACCAGATCAACATTGCACCAACAGATCAACATAAGACGGCTTTTATCTGTCCTTGGGGCACTTTCGCCTATAAGAAGCTCCCTTTCGGTCTAAAGAATGCCGGCGCTACATTTCAACGTGCAATGTCTTATGCCTTTCATGATATTCGTCACATTGTACAGCCTTATCTGGATGACCTCCCAGCTCATTCAGCCAAGCGTCAGGACCATCCCTCTCATCTTCGCGAAATTTTTCTCCGCTGTCGACACTACCGCATTAGGCTCAACCCTCATAAGTGTGTCTTCTGCGTAGAATCAGGCCGACTGCTCGGGTTCATCGTCTCCCGAGAAGGCATCCGTCTGGATCCCCTCAAAGTTGAGGCCATCTTGAATCTTCCTCCCCCTGCCTCTTTGCAGCAATTGCAGAGCTTGCAGGGCAAAGCGAATTTTCTTAGACGATTCATTTCGAATTATGCCGAGGTGGCTAAGGGTTTCACATGGTTATTGAAGCGGGACACACCCTTTCGTTGGGATGCCATCGCTCAGGAGTCTTTCGAGCGACTCAAGGACCTCCTTGTCTCGGCCCCACTCTTAAGACCTCCGAACTACCACCGTGATTATACTCTCTATCTAGCTGCCGCTGACACCACCATCAGCATGGTTCTGGTGCAGGATGATGATGACGGCAATGAGCACGTTATCTATTACCTTAGTCGCAATCTCTTGGATATGGAAACTCTCTATGCCTATGTCGAGAAGTTGGCATTGGCAGCTGTCTGCGCCATCCAACGTTTCCGGCACTATATCCTGTTGCGCACCACGACCGTGATTTCTGACTGCAACCCAATGACGTACATCTTGTCACGTCAGCTGCTGGGGGGCAAATACTCGAAATGGATCGTAATCCTCCAAGATTTTGACTTGGAATTTATTGCTGCCAAGTCTAAGAAGTCTCTGGTCTTTGCAGAATTACTCTGTTCTTTGCCATCTCCTTCTGCACCATCTCGTTCGGAAGGGCATATCCCGGATGAAACATTGTTTCTAATCAGTACCCTCGACCCTTGGTATGGGGACATCATCGTATATTTGCAGACGTCTTCCTTCCGTCCCAATGTATCGGAAGGCACTCGACAGAGGATTCGTCATCAATCTCAACCCTATCGCATTATTGGCGATACCCTGTACCGTTTCGGTGCTAATTCTGTTCTCCGCCGATGCTTGACTCTCGAGGAGGCTGAGCGGGTGTTGAATGACTGCCACTCCAGTGCTTGTGGCGGCCACATGTCTGGATATGCCACCGCCCAGAAAATCCTCCGTGCCGGTTATTTCTGGCCCTCTATCTTCAAGGATTGCATCCTTGCCGTCCGTGCATGTCATGAATGCCAGATCTACCACCGAAAAATGCGTGCACCTCCTGCACCACTGCACCCTGTTGTTACCATAGGTCCTTTTGCCAAATGGGGCATCGATTATACATCCTGTAACCCTCGTTCGGCCGGGGGGCATGGGTATATCATCGTTGCCGTGGATTATTTCACCAAATGGGCCGAAGCGATGCCTACATTGAACGAAGACGGTTACACAGCGGCACAGTTTTTGTTTAATCATGTCATTACTCGGTTTGGAGTCCCCCAGGCTATCGTCACGGATCACGGAAAACATTTCCGTAATCACATGATGACGGAACTAACGACCCAACTAGGCTTGCGTCAAGATAGTTCGACACCATACTACCCTCAATCCAATGGCCAAGTTGAAGCCGTGAACAAAGTTTTGATCACAATGCTCCAACATACCGTTGGTACACACAAGTCTAATTGGCATCTGATGCTGTTCCCCGCCTTGTGGGCCTATCGGACCTCTGTGAAGGACGCCACCAGTTTCACCCCTTTTCAGCTTGTTTATGGACTGGAGGCCACCCTTCCTGTTGAGTGTGAGATTCCTTCGTTAAAGTTAGCTGTCGAGTTGCTTCCCAACACCACTCCGGTGGAGGAACGGCTTCTTTATTTAGAACGGCTAGACGAGACCCGTCGCTTAGCTTCTCTAGCTATTGAAGCGCAGAAGAAGAGGGTTAAGGCTCACTTCGACAATACCATTCAACCTCGTTCCTTTGTTGAGGGAGATCTAGTACTGCTCTATGATCAAGCTAAGGATAAGCTAGGGGCAGGCAAACTCGAATCCATGTGGCTAGGCCCCTATATCGTGAAGAGAGTTCTGCAAAAGGGGGCATATGAGCTGATCGACTACGAAGGAAATCCTCTTGACAAGCCCCACAACGGGCTCTATTTGAAAAAATACTATGCATGATGTCGTGCACCTAGTTTGTACATACGTGTGTTTTTAGCAAGTGTGTTATGTGTGCATGATTTCACGTTTTGCTTTGGTGTGAAGGTGTGTTTGCCTCTTATTGTGTTTTCTGCTTCTTGTGCAGATGTCTAGTGCACCTTATGTTGGTTTCGCTGATGGTGCCTGCCGTAGCACTTGCAATTTGTCTTCTACGGCGTGGGTGATCTATGATCCTCATGGCGAGTTGCTAGATCTTCAAGACGTGTGCTTGGGTCGTACCACTAACAATGTTGCCGAATACAGTGTGGTAATTGAATTACTAGCCGAAGCAGTTGATCTCGGCATCCGTGCGATGGTGGTGAACCTGGACTCTCAACTTGTCGTCCATTAACTCAACGGGCGATATTCCGTCAGAGACCAACGAATTCTAAGGTTGTATTTACGTGTAAGATTGTTAGAAAGGAATTTTGATTACATCACATATCAACACATTCCGAGACGATTAAACACGTTAACTGATGCATTGGCAAACCATGTATTAGACAGACATTTACGTAATAGGTAAACATCATACAAGGAGACATAGAAAGCATAATAAGACCATAGAATAAGCATATGTATATAAATGAATCTTTTTCCAAGCATAGTTTGCATGTGTGTTTGCATGTGTGCTTTTAAGCTTGCATAAAAATTAAAATACGTGGATCGCATGTTGTGCAACTGATACATTAGATCACATTTGTGTTAGACATTTGCATAGCATATAAAAACATCATCACATGTGAAAAGATCCATCCAAAAACAGTATATATATATATATCATGCGGCGCACCAAGGTGCTCAAAAAATAAGTGTATATGTCTAAAGTAAAGCCGGTGTCCTCAGTACATCTGAGACGTATGTCTCTCAAAAAACATCAGTGGAAATAAAACCTAGATGTCTACTGTGCTGGGTTATGCTCTCTGTAGCATACAGCTGCCCGTGCCACCCACCTCAAAAGGCGGTGCATCCTGGGTTCCACCCCTACTGTGTGGATCTGAGAGGCTATGGGGACCTCCTCGATCCCTTGGTAATCTGGCACCCCCGCCAGTAAACCCTTGAGGTTGTGTGCCACAATCTCCGTCGTATCAACTCTTGGAGGAGCTAGGGCCAGGACTCCAGCACCTTGCCCCTCTCTCCATGCCTCTGGGGCTAGACCAACAGGTCTCGTGGGTCCCACATCTGCACACCATAACATTTATCAAAGACATGTACATGAAAAATTTAAAAACATTATAAAAGATAAAAAATTAAAAAGAGATCAAGTGTCATACCTCCATCGTCCCAATGCTCGCCTGCGGGTAGTGGCATGTCGGGATCACCGCGGAAGTCTATACCGGCATATGGCCAATCCTCTACGAAAATGACCTGCCGATCCAGCCACTCTCGAAAATAAACACCCCATGCCACTGGGCGGCCGCCACCGCCACGCAGCATGACATGGCCCCATCGACTGGCCCTCGTCTCCTGGGGACCTCTGGGTGGATCCACGACCATATCCTGTAGATGTAAGGCCGGCACCCGCTCCAGCATGAGCGGAAGTAAGAGCGACCCATAACCGAACTGCTTCGACTCTCCGCGTCGACAGTTGCTCAATTGTCTCTTCATGCTGATCGTTACTGTTGCTGCCCAGTTGAATATGGTGGGCTGTAAACACTCGAGAGCTAATAGTAGATGGGTTTTTGAGGCCTCGTGATTGGCCAAGCACCCCGCTGCCCGGTTCACCATGAAGAGTATGGTGCGAAGGACGATGTCATCCACCGTCGGAATACCCACCTTCCCACTCCGTGTTTTTCGTGCCCGTGGGCACACTCGAGCCATGAGCATGTCAAGGGTCTCACCACTGGGTCGTTGCCCCTCCAGGATGGGCATCTCACCCCGGCGTGATAACCCAGTCAAAAAATAAATATCCGTGTGATCGAACTCGATATCACGGCCGCGGATTGTGAATTTTCCATCAACTGGGTTCCAAGCTCTGATTAAGAGCTCGAGGAGATCAGGTTGTGCTCTCAGGCGCGGAGTGAGGAAAAATTTGAGGAACCCACATGCCCACATTGCATTTCGGCACTCCGCATTGGCATAAGCTGCTATATCTTCGTTATCGTGAGCTCTCTCTTGCCAAACAAATGCCATTGCGTCCTGCATGACCATGAAAAAATATTAGAGCCCTGACCGTTGAAGTTCATACGTCCAAAATCATAAAAATGTAATTTCACGGCGTCAGCGCGGCTGTTTTTAAAACAGTCGCGCTGATCATGGCGCCCCTTTGTTTTTTCCTTGGGTCAGCGCGGAAGCACACGTGTTTTCCGCGCTGATCCGAGAGGTGGTGTGTGTAAAATTAATCGATCAGCGCGGACCCGATGAGGAAATCCACGCTGACCGAGAGCGCATCAAAGCTCAAAAAATTCGCCCAAATGGCCAATTCCCACCATGGAAATGCTGCAAAAAAGACTCAAAATGAAGCGCAGGGAGAGGAGAACCTACCTGGAACAAGCTGCCGGATGGATGGTGTCCGCACGGGATGGAAATCGCTCCGTCAACCTCGCAGCTCCACAACGTTCTCCACAACTCAAAATGGTAACAATGGTAAAAAATGTCTTTTACCCCCCTATTTATGGTAAAAAATTTATAATTGACTATGGTTTTTTATAAATGTGGGTTTTTGTCATGTTTTTACCATGGATTTAGTGCTAATGTCGCTATATTATGCTTTTATGCATGTTTTACTATGTTTTTTAACATGTCGAACAGGTTTACGCATGCGGTGTTCTTGTGCAGATTCTAGTAACCGGCGGGGTCACGACGATCCTATACACACTTGATCCCAAAAACGTCGTCTTTAAGCTCTTTTTCGACGTAAAGCAAGAAAAGATGGCCGAGCTTCCTTTCGGCTCGTTAAAAGGAATGAGAGGCGGTCACTTTTAAAGCTCTTTTTTCGACCGTTTAACTTAAAAAGATTGTCGGGTGTTTGTCATTTCGCACTCGTTATTGGCTCCAAAACGACGTACTTCTGACCGCTTTTTTACTTTTTCGGGTCGAAGTCACTATTTATGAAAAGTACTCCTCGATCATACTGGTCGGGTGGTTCTTTCGAGCATTGTTTTATACTTTTTTAGGCTCGAGAGACACAACTTTACGAAAAAGGACCCCCCTGGAGTTTTATTTTCCGCTGTCTTTTCAGACTCTCTAAACAAGAAAAGACGCCGAGTTCTTCCTTTGTCAGACTCATTAAAACTTAATGACATCGGACACCATCGAAATGACACTTTCCAAGCATATGCTATCCCCGTCAAGCTTGTCATCCAAAAATAATCGGGGTACCTGCCAGAAATGGTGGGGAAAATGGAACTGTAATAATGGTCGTGTCGGCAGTATGTCGCTCTTGAACATGGCACTCGTCTGCATTCGTGTCTGGGTGGGGATTTCTCATCTTGTTTTACACTAGCCTCCGTGGGTTTGGGTTATCCTGTTTTGACCTCTCATCTGCTCATTGCCTTGTCACCATGACCTCTGCTCATTTGATGTCAAATACTGCCAAATCCACTGTCGTGCCACCGATATGTTCAAGAGAAGTTGACCTCTGCAAGCTTACAACCTCCCTCTGATGTCTCACACAAAATATTTTCCTCTGTCTCGTGTCGATGATGTGGGAAACGTTATGGCCCACCTTCGGTCAAGGTTACTTCCTGTCGACTTCAGCTCATTATCCAGGAAATTGACCTAGAGACTCCCTTCAGGTGCCTTAGAGCCTGCATGCCTCAATGGCAGGTTCTTCGTGTTCGACGTGAGGTTTTCATCATTGGCCTCCGATTGAATGATTCTGCAGGTGTTCGACACCAGCTCATTGATTCACACGCCGCGGATTGTACCTATAAGTACCTTGAGGACCATTGTCATTATTGGTGGTACCTCTCGCATCTGTTAACAATTTTCATTATTGGCTGGTAATCAGACGATGTTCATGCATGTTCGACTTCAGCTCATGTATTCACATGCTTGAACTTGTACTTTGTTCGGGTTGGGATGGAGCGCAAGACCCTGGTTTTGTCTGTTGCCAACCAGGCTGCGATTTTGTGGATTGCTATTGCATGACTCATTGATGGATGGCTGCGCCCATACCTGAGACTTTTGGGATGGCTGCGACCATACCTTTTTATCATCATGATCTCTTCAGCTGGGTGGCTGCGTCCATACCACAGACCCTTTCGTATGTCTTTTGGATGGCTGCGCCCATGCCTAGACTACATGTAATCGAGATATCAGTTGTACATACGTGCAGGTTCTTCCTGGTGGTGTTCCAGTTCAGCGAGTTTTGTAAAGCATTTCACCCCTCCCACTCTCTCGGGCTTCATGCTTTAGGGGGCATCTGTTACACAGTAATTTGTCACTATCTCTCTGTCAGTCTCCCTACTGTGTCATGAAATCAAATCCATCATGCTTATGCTCTCTAAACTGGCCAAATGACCCTCTTTGCCAAAGTTTATTTCATCATCGCGACTGTTATTAAAATAACCGCGCTGACTGGCGGCTGATAGTGTAACTGGTGCGCTGCCAGCGCGGAAGCACACGGGTTTTCCGTGCTGGTCGAATTTCATGAGCCAGCGCATCTTATGTTTGTATTAAGTCGCGCTGACACAGCCTTCTCCGTTATTAAGATGCGATGTCAACGCTCTAGTGCAGTTATACACCCGCGCTGATCCAGTTTGGGCGAGTTTGTTCTAACAGCCAGCCTTCCAGATGACTCCAGACCTGGTTGTTGGCCTTGTGAATGTCGCCCTCCCTTCTATGGCATGTTTGTTCGTCATTTGAGCCACCTTCCTTGGAGATAAGCTCACCCTCCCACCATTCATGGAGACTCCTTCTCCTATTTAAACCTCTACCATGGCCATGAGCAGCTAGTTTGGATAGTGTGGAATTCATAGTGCTTAGAGTGCTGTTGCTAGTAGGTAGTTGGTGTGACAAGTGTGGATTTGCTAGAGAGCTTAAGGAAGGTTGTGAGTATTGCTTGTGTGAGAGAGAGTTTTTTGTCTTGGGAGACCTACCTCCAAGGGTGAATGCTTAAGAGACTTGCTGGCTAGACCCTCTTGAGAAGGACTCAACGTCAGAACTTTGGTTGTACCTTTCTCTGTTATTGATTAATAATAGATGACTACTGTTATGGTTCCATTCTCATTTGTCTTTGTAATGGTTAATGTGAATTACATCCTTTCTGACTGATGTATAATTGCATTTATTAGATTTCACGCTTGTGTTTGTATTTCTTTTCGTGTGTGCAGGTATCTATCTACGGGGATCGTGGAAGATCGTGACCGGCCAAAGCGAAGGAGCGAGAACGACATCTCTTTATCAAACAATAGCGTTGGAATCCAAGTAGGTGTTCATTGCCTATCTTTTATTTGCAATTAGGAACTTGCACAGTAGCATTGACTGATTGTTGCTAGACCCATTCTGGGCTAGTAGGGATCGCCTCTCCCCGTAGAGGGGATTTACCTCTCCAACACCAACAAAAGGCTTTTAGAAGTCATAATGTTATTGTTATTACCATTTTTCTTTAGAAGAGGCACAAATCAATGCAAATGGTGCTTATTTGCAATAAAAAAGAAGAAGAAAATGGCATAATGATCAAGAGAAAAATGAGAAAAATTCACAATTTAGCTCTTAAAAGGTGCGGTGCAATCGATTGAATAGCAATAATTCAATCATTTGAATGACAAAATTGAAATAGAAAATAAAAAGTGTTGTTCAATTGATTGAATGGAAATCGTTCAATCGTTTGCACAGTGAAATGAAAAAAAAAAAAACAAAATGTGTTGTTCAATCAATTGAACGGCAGGCATTCAATGGTTTGAACAACGAAAAATAACAAGGAAAGTATGTTGTTCAATCAATTGAATGGCAGGCGTTCAATGGTTTGAACAACGAAAAACAAATAAGAAAAAATGCAATGTTCAATCAATTGAATGGCAGTCATTCAATAGTTTGAACAGTAAAAACAAATAAGAAAAAAATTGCTTGGTTCAATCAATTGAACGATAGTCGTTCAATAGTTTGAACAGCGAAAACAAATGAAAGAAAAATGTGTTGTTCAATCAATTGAACGGAAAACGTTCACTTGTTTGAACATCAAAAAAAAAGAAGGAACATGTGTTGCTCAATCAATTGAATGGCAAAAGTTCAATTGTTTGAACAGTGAAAAACAAAAAGAGGAAAATGTGTTGTTCAATCAATTGAATGACAAACGTTCAATAGTTTGAACAATGAATTTCAAAAAGAAAAATGTGTTGTTCAATGACGAACGTTCAATTGTTTGAACAACGAAAACAAAAAGGAAAATGTGTTGTTCAATCAATTGAACGGCAAACGTTCAATTTTTTGAACAGTGAAAAACAAAAGGAAAAATGTGTTGTTCAATCAATTGAATGGCAAATGTTCCATTGTTTGAATAGCGAAATGCGACAAAAGAAAACTACGTTGTTCAGTCAATTGAATGACAATGTTCAATTGTTTGAATAGCGAATTATAGAAGAGGAATGAATGTGCTTGTTCAATCAATTGAACGACAAACGTTCAATTGTTTTAACAACAAAAACAAAGAAGAGAAAAATGAAACTTAAAAAAAAAAAATCATATTTACATGGTGATGCCTATAAAGGTATGTACATTATTTACAATTTTTCAAGCAATTTCAATTTTTTAAATAAAAAGTCGTTGGGTTATTATTCACTGTAGCCAGAATTTTCATGGAGGGGTCCTCATGTACCTGCTTACAGAAAGACTCCTTGGTAAGCGGTTGATGATAAAGGTGCACTCGATGCCCGTTTACCTTAAAGGAATGGCCAGATCCATCTATGATAGTTAAGGTAAGAGTACCATTGTTATGTACTTCTTGAATCTCATAAGGGCCGAGCCATCTTGTTTGTAACTTGCCCCAGAAGTCTTGGAATATGGAATCGTATAGAAGTGCCCAATCCCCTTTTTGAAACGTTTTCTTCTTGATAAGGCTATCATGCCATTTTTCCCTTTATGTTATAGACATTTTTGGGCACTGCAACCCCAATCATACATGTCCATAAACCAAGGGCTCCTAAGTCCCTAAAAGTGTTGCTTCACACCCTAAAGGAACAAGGTCAGCTGATTACATCATCTCCCAGAAGTTCTCCACAGAAAACTACTCAGAACTGGTCAAAGATGGACCATACAGGCTGCCCTATACAGAGGGTGCGATGCATCTCACTTGCTCAGTGTAAAGGGTGCGATGCATACTGGAAAGCCCTTCTATAGGGTGCGATGACTGAGAGTAGACAAATGGTAGAGACAGTTTGCAAGGTGGATCATCATGGAATCTTCCAGAAACTTCTCCTGTGACACTTGCCTCTCTAAATTCGCCTAGGGATGAGTAAGAGATCATCAATCTCCAAGTGGAACCAAGAACTATCAGAGAGAGGACACTAATCAAAATCCCAGAAGCTGACTCACCCCCTGCAATCATCTATATATGGATCCCTCATCCCAGAGATCCAGAGGCTGGAATTTTGTATCTTGTAAGGAAGTGTTGTTGGTTTCTTGGTGGAATATCATAGTGTTGGGCGATCTAAGCTTTTCATGAGGTGAAGAAGGGCTTTCATGCTGGGAGGATGACACTGGGTCAAAACAATTGGTTGTAATCCTCTTTGCTATTATTGATATTAATAAAGCTATTCAAGTTTTCCTCCACATTCTTGTATGTTTGATGATATATGCATTTGTGTGGTCCATATATATCTGGTCCTATATTGTTTATGATTGTAAATCTCTGTTCTTCGATAGTATTATGCTGCTTTGATTCCACAGGTGCTCTTTGAAGCTAGGTAGACGAAGGAAGAGCGGTAAGGATCTGTCAGAAAGGAGAGGAACCAATCGTAAGGCTGGGGTTGGTGTCCTTTGTTCCCCTCTTATCTACTACTCATAAAGGAAAACAAAAGTAGTTTTAGTTTGTTTGTTTCTAAGATAGCTACCAGTCTTAGTGGGACTAGCAGCTCCGAGTAGACACTAGATTTCTCGATAACAAAATGGTGACTCAGTTGGGGAGCGAATAGATTGTTTGCTTGTCTATATTTGTTTGCTTTATAAACTTACAGATGGAGCCTGAAGTTAAGCCAGCTAGCCTTCGAACTGCATTTGCTATGCAAGTGCAAAGTAGATCAATGTTGCTTTAGTCTATCTCTGGGTTTTGTTTATAAACTGAACAATCGATTTGCAAACATCCTAATTTCCCTAGTGGTGGCTCTAGTAACCTCATTAGATCAGCCCCTGTGATTTATATTTACTGAACATCACTTGCTCGGCCTAAATCCCTGAACTGAGCTACAAACTGTGACCAAAGACCAAGTAAAAGTCTCATACTGGTACCATCACACCCTCTCTTCAAGGAAGTCTGTATGCATTGCACCTCCCATGTGCAGTAGGTGGGATGCATACTGGATTCCCTGTGTAACAGGTGCGATGGTCAGAAAAGGCTAATTTTGCCTTCAGACTTTGGTTTTTCTTCACTCTCTTTAGCTCTATTCAGGAGTTTTGTTGTCTGTGATCAGTATACCACTGTGGAAACCCCCTTCCTTTCCATCATTCTGCCTCCATTGTGCAAAGAACTGTGAATGTTTTTATGTATTGTGCGCCATTTTCAGTTCTCTTTTACAAAGAAGTAGCGTAATCGAACTGTCGTTTCTTGATTTGGAAGTGTCGCAAGTGTTGTTTTCAGTCATAGAAAAGAATCCTATTGTTCTTGATAGTCGATTATACTGTTACTATTGTATTTGATTTGAATTAGTGATTTTTCAAGTGTTGAAAGCAGTTTTCAATTCAAAATCGCAAAGTGTCGTCGTTATCTTCCTTTCGTTTTTGAAGAAAAATTTGTTAGTATTGTCGCTTTGAAAAGATAATTCAGATTTGTACTTAGCATTCTTCTTGTCATTCACACATTAAGAAAGCTGAAAAAAATACATGCATGTGCATTTGCATTTAGACTGCTTGTTGGTTTGATTTAGGACCGTGCATCTAGTGTGTGCCCTCTGCTCTATGTTGAAAGAATATCATCTCTCTTTCTTTAGTAGCTAGGATTTTCATTGCAAAAAGAAGATTAAACAATTGTTTATCATCTTAGATTGCATTTTAGGAATTGTATATCTACATCATGTGGTGAACCTGAAAGGAAAATTTCTTAAGAAATATCAACTGTAAAATAAATTCAATGAACATAAAAACGCTTTGGAACCTAACGCACAACATCTAGAAGTCTAGGCTAGAGACGTATTCCGGCATCGTAAAGCCTGGTAACTATCGCTTTCATTGTTGGTTGGGTGATTCCTCCTCTTTGAGATGACAAGTGCCAGTATGGACTTGTGCTCCCACGTACCGTCAAGTATATATTAGGAGACCACAATAGGCTATATCCTTTATCCATAGGAAGCCTTGTCTATCGCCCTATCGATCGCAATGCATTGAACATAGCATTCAGGAAGATTGACTGTCGTACCGTAAAAAGTATTCTGCATTTTTGCGATTGGTTTGGTAATCCCTATGTCTAGATTTCTAGAGTAGTCCCTTTCGTTCCTTTCTAGACTCCTTAAAGGAAAAGTTCCATATGAGCACTTGTCACTTCAGGCTCATTAAAAATTGAAGGTGATTAGAGTCATCTTTTGTTTTTTCTCGACTCTTAAAAATTGAAAAAACAAGTTGTGTCAAAGCGTCTAAAATTTATTTTAATCAGAAAAATATCACCATTCCTGCATTGGTCTTAGGTTGAGGAAAATGGAGTCCACCAACCAAGGATTTCCCCTTGGAGGGAATCCTAGTCCTTTCACCTCTTGGGGAGATGTTGGTGCACCTCATATGGCCACATTGTCACTTCCAGGATTAACGATTGGCTTGCCAATATGGCTCTTCTCGACCTCCATCTTTCAGAACATCGTGATTCCTGAACAATCAAGTCAACAACTAGATGATACTAAAGCTACCCCCCAACCTTCTACTTTGTTCGATTCTCCCTCTCCTCCTTCCTCTTTGCTTGATGAAGCTGGTAAAGCCAAAAATCAAGTAACTAAGAAGGAGAAGAAGGGGAAGGAGAAGAAGGGGAAGGAGAAGAAAGAGAAGAAGAAGAAGGAGCTAAAGGCAAAAAGGGGTAACCGGGAATCATCTAGTGAAAATCCACACACTGCATCGTCCAAGCCTAAATCTCCATGTGTCATTTGCAGAGGATACCACTATCATCGAGATTGTCCTTGTATCCCTCGGATCTTAAGGGACTGGTCTCCTCGATTGCACAATCTGGTGTCATCAACCTTTGAAGATCATGTTGAAAGTACACCATCAACTAGTGAAAGTGAAACATTTGGACAGAAAAGGAAATGTAAATTTCCTTGTAAACTGTGTGAAGGCGATCACGTCGTCCACCGTTGTCCCTTCCTAGATGAAGCTAAAAGAGTCTTGGATAATCGTCCTGTTTCACTGCTACGACTTCCTCCTGGATACAAGAAACTCTTGCCGAGTCCATCACTAGTTGAAAATCCAACTGACATGCCATTATGGTCGGTCGAAGCATCTATCATTGAAGATAAACCTACTGAATCCATACCAGACAAAAGTCAAAAGGTTGAGGTGGCAATCGACCCAGTCTTGTCTTCGGAAGGTCCATCTTCAGATGATACAACCACCAAAGAGAATGAGAACGACATCGTTCAAATTCTTTTTGTAAACACAGACTTCGATGAACATGGGGGCAATCTACCCATTCCTTTACCGCGGGAAGGAAGTTTGTCAAAGTCATATCCGGCCGTCTATTCGGTCCCACCTCCAAGCAACCTAGTCGTTTCCTTCGATTGGAATCTACTAGGTAGACCCCGTTTACCGGCTAGTGTACCATTCTGAATCATTGTACAAGCTTACAAAATGGTCATGGTCGGTACCATCATAGATGAAGGGGCTTCTGTGAGTATCCTTTCCTCAACTGCTTGGAAAGCGCTTGGTTCGCCATCGCTTCTGCTTGAGATGAGAAATCTGACAGGCTTCGACAAAGGAACCAGTCGACCATTAGGGATCCTTCCCAATGTGCCCATAACGTTGAGAAGGAAAACCATTTATATGAATGTAATGGTAGTCCAAGGACCTCTAGATTATAATCTACTCCTTGGGCGTGACTATATTTATAGCATGGGAGCCATTGTCTCCTCACTCTTTAGAGTAATGTGTTTTCCGCATGAAGGCCGAGTGGTCCAGCTCGTAGACCAGCTTTCGTTCCCTAGCTCACATATAGCTAATAGTCAAATGCCATCCCTAAATGGTCTTTTCACACAAGGAATGTCTCATCAATCTCCGGTTCGTCCACCTGAAGAGCGTGAGTAATTCAGAGGACATGACTGAAACCCAGGGGACATACACCCTGGTCTGTTTCGGCAGGAAAACCTTGGGTATAGGGTAGGTTTCCGCAAGGGATATATGACTAGTTTGACACACCCGCCCGTTTAGAAAAATGGGATTTGACTGGAATAAGATTCCCTCGTCAAAGTTATGTGAGTGGAGGCGACCACACCACTCACCTTTGTCTATTTCAGTAGACATCGATAAGGAAGTGTTTTGTCTACGACACGGATGGAGCAACCTTGCAAATGCAAGAGCTTTCATATGGTAACCTAGAAACTCTACTTCACTATGCCTGGGGGCATGCAAAACTTTTTACCTGAAAGTGAAGAGCGACCATTTATTTTCTTAGTTTGTAGTTTCTCAACCCTTTAAACTCATAGGATTGGTCGTTCCTAGCTTACATAATGAAAGGATCCGGAGAAATTTTTTGAATGGTGCAAGCTCCCTAAAAATTGAACCTATCGATGAGACATCCTTATTATATGACTGGCACGAGCAGTTTTTATGTGGATTTCAAGCTCGTTAAAAATTAAACCTAAGCAATGAGCAAATGTTTCCCCCAGAGTTTAAGCTCATTAAAAAATGAACCAATTTCCGGTAAATAACCATTGTGAATGCATTATCATTAGCTTTTGAGCCCTGGTCATGTTCTCATCATCACCTCCACTCTGTTTTAGCCGATCATTCACCTCCATTTGATTGTTTACCCCTTTTTGAGGAACATCTGTGAAGAGTGATCCTGTTAGCCATCCTTGTGACACTGTTGTGATTGGAAAATTCCAAACCTTACCTGGAATCAGCTGCTACCCAAATTTATCACTCATTCCTCAAAAAAAGAGTCTCCTTTAAGCTCTTTTCACCTGACTCGTAAAATATGAAAAGATTGCCAAGCAATTGGCCTCTCCAGCTCGTTAAAGCTACCAGGGGTGATATCCCTCCTCTAGATTTTAATTTTTTTGGACCTGAGGGATTATTACACAAAACGATCGAGCACTTGTTTTGTTCGGCTCATTAAAATTATCGAAAATTCATCCCTTTCGTATTATTTTATACTTTTTTGGACTTAAGGGATTACATGACGAAAAAGGATTATTGGAGTTTCCTTTATGCCCCTTTCAGACTCTCTAAAATTGAAAAGGACCGAGTTATATTTGTCATTAAACTCGTTAAAACCAATAGCGACAAACTTGTCCATACAGACAAGAACAAGTTTCACTGTCGCTAGGCTCGTTAAAACATAACGACGGGTTTGCCCGAAGGGAAAATTATAGAACAAGCATATGTTATCCTCCTCAAGCTTGATAAAAATAAAGAGGTACTGGTCATCAATGACTGGGGAAAAATTGGGAAGAAAACTTGAAGAAACTTTATTGGTAGCAAGTCGCTCTTGAACATGACACTTTCACTCCACACCCGAGTCGGGTTAGGTTATTCCGTTCACTGGTCATATCACCATTGGTCCATCACACCATCCATATTTGGGGTTAATGCTACCAATCCATGTCAGTGTCGCCGGTATGTTCAAGAGAAGTCGCTCAGAGAATTCACCTGTGTCTCATCCGCTGCAATACATTCACGCTCCATTCTTTCATGACCGCCGCCCTGAACACTGTATCATCAAATCGTTTTCACCTCCAAAATCATTTACTCCGTTCCGTGTCATAGATGTGGGATTCATTAAGGCCCTCCTACGACGGGTTGCCTCTTGTCGACATCAGCTCATTATCCAAGAAGTCGACTTAGGAACAACCCTTTTAGTACTTTGAAGCTTGCATGCCTCAATGGCAAGTTTCTCACTTCCGGAAATAGGTTTACATCAATGGCCTTCGACCGAAAGATTTTGCGTGGTGTTCGATGCCAAGTCCCTTTTTCACACCACTCGAATTGTACTGTAGTACCTTGAGGGTCATCATCATTATCGGCGATTCCTCTCGCGCCTGTTAACAACTTACATCATTGGCTGGTAATCAGGCGATGTCTTTCCATGTTCGACTCCAGAACATCTTTCACATGGATCAACTTGTACTCCGAGTGAAGATTGGATGAGTTTGAAGACCCCGGATCTAGTTTCATCCATCCGGGCTGTGATATATTTAGGAAAATAAAGACATCAAATGTACATCATTGTTGCACAGATGATCAGTCGAATCAAAGGATGAAGGCTCTATCAGAATCATCAGTCTGCCACACAGACGGTTGTCTGTCTTATGTACATGAAAATGAATTTATAAAGCTGAGCATGGGAATGCCCGCCTCAGCTAGATCATGAAAATATTATGAAGATAATTTATTGTATTGTATCTTATTACAGGTCGCCTTCCAGTTCGAAAAAACTTCAGATCCTCATGATAAAGCATTTCACCCGACATCAAAAGATTAATGACCTCATGCTTTAGGGGGAAACTGTTATAGACATTTTTGGGCACTGCAACCCCAATCATACATGTCCATAAACCAAGGGCTCCTAAGTCCCTAAAAGTTTTGCTTCACACCCTAAAGGAACAAGGTCAGCTGATTACATCATCTCCCAGAAGTTCTCCACAGAAAACTGCTCAGAACTGGTCAAAGCTGGACCATACAGGCTGCCCTATGCAGAGGGTGTGATGCATCTCACCTGCTCAGTGTAAAGGGTGCGATGCATACTGGAAATCCCTTCTGTAGGGTGTGATGAGTGAGAGTAGACAAATGGCAGAGACAGTTTGCAAGGTGGATCGTCATGGAATCTTCCAGAAACTTCTCCTGTGACACTTGCCTCTCTGAATTCGTCCAGGGATGAGTAAGAGATCATCAATCTCCAAGTGGAACCAAGAACTATCAGAGAGAGGACACTAATCAAAATCCCAGAAGCTGACTCACCCCCCTGCAATCATCTATATATGGATCCCTCATCCCAGATATTCAGAGGCTGGAATTTTGTATCTTGTAAGGAAGTGTTGTTGGTTTCTCGGTGGAATATCATAGTGTTGGGCGATCTAAGCTTTTCATGAGGTGAAGAAGGGCTTTCATGCTAGGAGGATGATGCTGGGTCAGAACAATTGGTTTTAATCCTCTTTGCTATTCTTGATATTAATAAATCTATTCAAGTTTTCCTCCACATTCTTGTATGTTTGATGATATATGCATTTGTGTGGTCAATATATATCTGGTCCTATATTGTTTATGATTGTAGATCTCTTTTCTTCGATAGTATTATGCTGCTTTGATTCCACAGGTGCTCTTTGAAGCTGGGTAGATGAAGGAAGAGCGGCAAGGATCTGTTAGAAAGGAGAGGAACCAAGCGTAAGACTGAGTTTGGTGTCCTTTGTTCCCTTCTTATCTACTACTCATAAAGGAAAACGAAAGTAGTTTTAGTTTGTTTGTTTCTAAGATAGCTACCAGTCTTAGTGGGACTAGTAGTTCCGAGTGGACACTAGATTTCTCGATAACACTTTGTTGTTGTATTATTACAATTCATTGCAAAGAAAGAAATTGAGCCTCATCTAGTTCATTAATCTACTGAAGATGCTTGGTTTGGGCTTTTGTTAAATCCAGACCCACTTCCTGGGCCGTCCTTAGAGTCTTTATTTCGAATTCAATTGGAAAAATTAGTTCTTTACCAAACACAAGCTGGTAGGGAGAGTATCCAGTAGTATTCCTCCAAGTTATACGATAGGCCCACAAGGCCTCTGGTAGTCTAGAAGCCCAATCTCACCAATGCATTGAAACTGTCTTGGTCATAATCACTTCTATAACCTTGTTGGTGCTTTCGACCTACTCGTTCACTTGCGGGTGATATAGAGAAGTGATCATGTGCATGATATGATGGTTTCTAAGAGTGGCAGTAATCTTGTGCATTGTGAATTGCTTTCCCCCATCTGTGATCACTTCTCACGATAATTCATACCACACAAATAGCCCAAAAAGGAAGTTAATCATTGCTTCCTTTGCGGATTTTGGTAAATCCACTGTTTCCACCCATTTTGTCACATAATCTGTGGCTACCAATATGTAGGCCTTCTGATTGGATGGCGGATGGAATGGACCTACGAAGTCCAATGCCCAATGCTCAAAGGTTTCTATGACTAATTGTGGTTGCAGAGGCATTTCACCAGATTGGCTAGGCCGGCCCATCCTTTGGTAACCGTCGCAGGCCTGGGCTTATTTTTTAGCATCCTTAAAAATAGTGGGCCAATAATAACCCATTTGTAATACCTTATGTCCTATCCTTTGGTCTGTGAAATGTCCCCCATAGGGTTCGTCATGGCAAGCCTTCAGAATGTCATGGATCTCATCCTTGTGGATACATCTGTGTATACACATGTTGGCCCCTGTATGAAAAAGATATTCGCCTATCCAAGAGAACCGGGTGCTACGCTGAACAATCAATTTTCTTTCTCTTATTAAATGTTTAAGTAGCTTCCCTACTACTAGATAATTTGCCACATCTGCATACCATGGTGTCTTAACTGCCACGACAAATAGGTGTTCATCCGGAAATTGGTCATCTACTGCCAGTGGATCATTAACCTTCGGGATTCGAGATAGAAAATCAACAACTGGATTTTCCTTCCCTAGACGATCTTTGATAGTAATGTCGAACTCCTGCAAAAGAAATAGCCACCGTGTTACTCAACCATTTGTGATTGGTTTATTAGCTAGATACCGAATGGTAGAGTGATCAGTGTACACAAAGACTTGGTAGCCAGTTATATAGTGTCTAAATTTGTTTATTGCATAAATAACAACTAAGAATTCTTTTTCTGTCACTGTGTAATTGAGTTCTGTAGGAGTGAGATTTTTGCTAATATAATATATAGCATAAGGTTTCTTGTCCTCCTCTTGGCTAAGGACAACGCCTATAGCTACATCTGATGCATCCGTGGAGATGTGGAAAGGCAGCTCCCAGTTTGGTCCACGTAATACTGGTGCCATTGAGACTAGTTTCTTTAAAGCTGTAAAAGCTATGTCACACTTGTTTGACCAACTGAAATCAAAATTTCCAGTTAGAGTGTATAAGGGTGCTACAATGTGTGAAAAATTCTTGATAAACCTGCATATCCTAGGAAACTACGTACCTCTATTTGGGTGCAGGGGGTAGGCAATAAAAGAATTACCTGTATTTTTGCTGGATCTACCTATATTCCTATTGCAGAGTTGTAATGTCCCAGGATCACACCCTTGGTCATCATCATGTGGCACTTGACATTGCTTAAACATAATCTGGTAGTGATGCATCGTTCTAAGACCTTTTCTAGCGTTTGCAATGCTTGATCAAAATCATCCCCATATGGAGTAAAGTCATCCATATATACCTCCATTCCTTCATTTATTAGATCGGCAAAGATGCTTAGTATAGCTCTTTGAAACGTGGCTGGGGTGTTGCACAAGCCAAATGGTAATACCATGTATGCGAATGCGCCCCAAGGACAGGTGAAGGTTGTTTTGTCTTGGTCTTCAGGGGAAATCTGAATTTGATTGTAACCACTAAAGCCATCTAAAAAGGAGAAGAATTGCTTCCCTGCCAACGTATTAAGGACCTGATCAATGAATGGGAGGGGGGAGTGATATTCTGTGTTGCCTTGTTTAGCTCTCGATAGTCTATACAAATACGCCACTTCCCATTTTTCTCAGGGACAACCACCAATGGGGAGACCCATTTATTGTCCAAGATAGGATAAATAAAGTTTACATCTAGTAGCTTCTACAATTCCTCTTTCACGATATCCTTGAGGTGTGGGTTCAACCTCCATTGAGGCTGCCGGATGGGTTACACATCCTTCTCTATATAAATGTGGTGTGTACATAACTGTGGGTCTATCCTTTTCATGTAAGGATAATCCCAGGTAAAAGCCCCTTTATTTTTCTGCAATATCTGCATAAGCTTTTCCTATTGTTCACTATCTAGATTAGCATTCATATTTAGAATTTTGCCTGGTTCGATCTCAACTGGTTTTCTGTTATAAACAACAATTGTCTGAATATGTTGGTCGTCTATATCCTTCAGGGGATCTTCCAAGGCATCATTATCAAGGATTTCTTTCAACATCTGACACTGTACATTACTCACATTAGCTGGCTAATTTATAAAATTGTTGATAACGTCATCTTCAGTCTGATCTTTAAATTCCAATGCTTTCGCAATTGTGAGTGGTGAACGAATGATTTTTTCCAGATATGCTGGTGGCTGCTTACATATTTTTACAATGGGAAAACTTGGCCTGGCATGAGGATATAACACCAGATTTTTTATAGCATCTCCCTTTGTAATAGTCATGCTACCTTCTCGGCAGCCAATATATGCATTTGCTATCGCTAGCCAAGGTCGACCCAGAATCAAAGGATGCCCATCCAACCTACTCCTTAGGTTTGTAACCAGGAAATCTACTGGATATTCCCATGAGTCAATAGAAACTATGATATCTTGTAAGGTCCCTTCTGGTCTTACCACCGATCGGTCTGCAATTTCTAATAAAGTGGTGTTTGGTTCTAAGGCTGTAATACCAAATGCTTGACAAGTTTCTGTTGTTAATATGTTAATGGTAGCTCCTAGGTCAACTAGTGTATTTGGAAAAGAGCGGCCATATATCTGAACTATTACTATGGGGTTTCTAGGATCTCTGTACTTTATTGGAGTTTCCTCTCCCAAGACTAGATCAGATAAGGTTCCTACAACATGGATAGTGGGTGAGGTTTTTACCTTCCTCACAGGCTTCCTTACACACAATTCTTTGATTGTTTTGGCATAGATGGGAATGTCTTGAATAGCCTGGAGGAGAGGAATCTTAATACACAAATTTTTTAGTTCCCCTACAAGATCGAAATCAGGGTAGGCGATCGGTTTAGGTATCATTAGCCTTTCAGGGAATGGAGGAGAAGTGACTATAAGTTTTTCAGGGTCATCATGCTGATCTGTTTCTTCCCCTTGCTTTGATTCAGTATTATTTACAAGTGGTGGAACATGTACAAGTGATGGAATATGTACAGGTGGAGTTACATTTTCAATTGAAGGTTGGTCCCTGTTTTCCTCAGGGGTAATGACATGTCCTGACCTTAATCTGAGCTCATTACATTCTTTCTGCTCAATCTCATACTCTAGGTTTTCAATAATCTGTACCAACTGGACTGGTCTATTATTAGGATTCGGGTTCGGCTGAGCTGGTAATTGTGGTCGCAGAAGAGGTTGAGAATTCTGTTGTAATGTATAAGGAAATGGCAATACGGATTGAGGCTGAGGGCCTGTCCCTATAGGTACATTAGATATCCCCAGAGGTCACTGCCAGTTTGTAGACCAATTCAAATTTTGAGAGGTGGAGGCAGGCCACTGGGATTGATAGGGATTTCCTTGCCAAACAAGAGTAAAAGGAGAATTCGGCCAGCCATTTCTTGGAAAAGATTGTGCTGGCCAGGATGTCATAGGGAATGGTGGGCTTTGCTAGTTTGGGTAGGGTGATTGGCCTTGCCAGGCTGCCCCAAGGTTCTGTTGTTGATTAAACTACGAGGAAGGAAAGAATTGGGATGCGTCTTGTGACATACCTGTAGGTTTAGCTTGCCATTGTCGACGTTGGTTCATTAGATATACTGGTTCTGTTTCTTCCTCTGCTTCTTTGAATACTGCTTTCAGCCCGAGTAATGATGGACATTGTTCAGTGTCATGATCTTTAGTATAGATGGTGCACGTCTGAACCATGTCTAACGGGCATTCCCGTTGGTTGTTCTTCTTTCGATAGCGTGGGCAAAAGATGGCCAAATTTTGTTCTGCTAAAGCTTGTTTTTGTTTAGCCTGTAGGATGTTTGGCTATGTTGTAAGAGTGCCCAGGATGTCCGTCTTAAAATCTTCCAGGAGGTTGTCGATCTCCATTCGTGTTACACCTCCACTATGTGGTTTGCTTCCTCTGCTTATTGGATCTCGACTAGCTGCTCCTGTATGTGTGCTTCCCTGCGAACACCTAATACACAAACGAATAATTTCATCATAATCTTCCTGAGAAATATCTCCTTTTCCCATTATGTTTAAAGTTTCTACCCATTCCTCTTTAATTCCTTTAATCAAGATAGCTCTTAGGACTACTTTTGGTAGGGCAGTGTGTAGAGATCTATGCAAATTATAATTAAATTGTTCTACATATTCTTCTAGTGTTTCATTATCTTTTGCAGTCATCTTAAAAATATGATCTTTCAGTTCCCTATTTTTACAAAAGTCCTAGTATCTTTTAAGGAAGGAGGCTTTAATTTCGTCCCAAGAATTGATGGTTCACCCACCTAGACCCATAAACCATCTCAAAGCTTCCCCTTCAGAGTGGAAGGGAACAATTTCAACTTTCGGGGGTCGGTGGTATAGCCATACCCTCCACAGAGGAAATAAAACTCAAATAGGAAAGCATCAGGATCCTCTGTGATCATCCCATGGAAGGTTGGTATGCTCTGCAGAGGAATAGCCTTCATAGGGGCATTGGCCACCTGGTTGACTATGGCGTACTCTGATGTTGAGGTTTGACCTTGGGGTGGCTGATCTGCCATTTGATCAAAGATATGCCAATAATATTCAGGGATTTCAAGGGGCGCTTCTAGAGTAAGAAGAGAATTAGCAACCTGTTGATGCCTCAAAAATCGCTGCAACAACAATGGGGGATAACCACCCGGTCTGGACCTTAAAGCATCTCCTTTTCCGTTTGGTGTGGTGGCTCCGACTGGTTTAACTAGGTCCAGTTACCTTCTCCCTATTGCTATTGGTTTATGATGTATCTCTACCTACCAATAGACAGGGATATCAGATCACTTCTTCTTGCTGATCAGGCAAGAGAATGACCCTTACGCTGATTTGGGTTTAGCCAAGCCACAACTAAAATTTTGCCTCTTTGAGGAGAGGACTTAAAAGAATGTAGAATTTACTCTAAATGCAAGCTTATTCTATGATGCAAGCAAAAGAAACTAATCTAAATCCTATCTTAATTAGGCAGATATAAATCTAACCCAACTAAGAGCAAGAAATTAAAGTATTGAGATTTAAATATGTCTTGTTTATAATGAATATCAAGTTAATGAAGTAGTTCAATTAACTGATATTATGGTTACCAAAACACATCCTATTGAGACCTCTTAAATGAAATAATAAACCAACAACATTCCAGGAAGTAGCTCACAAAAATGATATTGATTATCATATCAGTGAATCCAATAATTAAACAATAATATGTGGAAATAGTTCACAACACATTACCATTCAAAAATCAGTTTTATAAGACAGATTTATGAGCAAATAGTTACTCAGAAATCAAAAATTAATTCATAAGAACAGAGATACATAATAACAACATTGAAACCAATTACCCATATTGACAAAAGTGCACAAACATGAATAAAATGAGACATTCCTGTTATCATAAAAATGAAACTGATATTTGAAACAATAGTTTTAGAAATACCAATTTATTGCATCCATTTCTCTGACCTCGGTCTCCAACAGTCCTTTACATTGCTTGAACTTCTGCTTTCAAAGCTAAAGCCACAATAGTGTAAACTTTGTCCATCATGCATAATTCAAGATACAAAGGAAAAATCCTCAATAATCCCCAGATCTGAGATTTTCTCTCCTCCCTCCTACAACTCTAAATTCCTATTACAGTAGTGCTTTTAGAAGTCTAAAATTGCAGAGGAGCGCAGCCCCTAATTACATTCTACAATCTATTATTTATACTATTTGCAAAGGAATTTTGGAGAGGAGAGTTTGTTGAAGAGAAATCTGCCAAATCCAATTTTATTTGCTCAAAAATTCTAATCTTCAATTGCTGGAGCATTCTTATTGACTGAGATCTTTTTCTCCATATTTCTTCCACTGTTTTCCTGCAAAAAGAAATTAAAACAAATTAAAATGCAACAATAAAATCAAAATGTCATTGCTGGCATTTTAAACAAATACAATCAAATACAATTGAATAAATAATTGAAAATAAAATGTAAGCTTTCTATTGATGCTTGAGATGGTTTTAATTGATCAAGAATATCATTGACGAGCGAATCTGCAATTAGAAGAGGCTTGGGCAAATGAAAATAAAACTCAAAAAATTGATTTTGTTTTCAAAATTCGGAGCTTGATCTTCTGCTTGATTTTCGGCCCAATAAATGACCAAATCTATTAGTGAAACCTCCTTAGAAATGTTCTCCTTGATTTTATCTTTCCAATGAGCCATCCTGGACCTCATTTGACCAAATATAACTCAATCTATGGGCCTCCAAAGTTAATGGATCAAATCTGGCATAAATCTGGAAATTCTGTCGCTGGGCTAAAAATCAGAATTTTTAATTAAAAATCTAATCCTAAATTAGAATTCTAATTAATAATTAATTCTAAATTAATTATTAATTATGAATTAAATTATTCATTTAACAAACTATTTATCAATTAAAATTAATCTAACTAACTAATATAATTAATTATTTCATAAACTCATTAACATTAATCAAAATAGTAATTAAATTTTAATTAAATTAAATTAATTAAATTCTAAATATTAATTAATTTATTTAATTTAAAATCTAATATATAAAATATTTAAACTAATTTCAAGTTATCACTATTATCACCATACGTTAACACATAAGCCTTTTTAAAACAACGAATGGAGATATTAGCATGAAAGTCAAACATTGACTTATCGGATCGGAGGAAGTGTGGTGTCGGGGGCATAAGACTTGTATTAAGTAAAGACTCTCGATGCGATTCATTCAAACAAATGAATTTTAAACTTTGGTTAATGCCCCATTGCCCTTTGGTTAATCGGCGATCGGCATCGGGAGGTGTCGGGGTTTCAAAAATGTGTCATTTAAAAAGTTCCGATGCGATTACCATCTCCGATCCGATCGCCTGATGCGATTAAGAATTTTCTTTTATATATTTTTTATGTATTAAATTTTATTTTAATTAAATTAATTATATTTTAAATAATAATTAATTTAATTAATTTAAGATTTAATATTAAAGATCAATTTTTTATTTGGTTTTATTTTATGAATTTTAGTTTCTAAACTACAGCCACTTGGAAAATAAATAAAAATAAACTACAACCACTTGGATGTTTGGGTTTTCGAGATTAGTGATTTATTTTGAAAATTGGAATAAATTACTAAAATCCCGATGCTTCATGATTTGGCTGCATAACTAAAAATGGAAAAATGTTAGTAAAAACTCACTACGGGTTAATATTTAAAATGAATGCATTATTGAACTAATTTATTTACAAAATGCAATATTGTACATTTTATGCATTTTTAACCCAGGCTATATAAATGATGAGACTTCAAAGGAGTACCATTTTCAAACCAGTTGACCAAATGAGACGAAACAAGCATCAATGGGAAGCTTATAAAAAATTGATTTTAACAAAGCAATCAAAACAAGAATCCAAAGAAAACGAAAAATTAACAAAAGCGTAGGGCAATCAACTAAATAAAAATCCAAAAAGGTGTTTAGCAAAAAAAATTGTAAAAAGGGTCCCCATTATTTGAAGTGAACAAGTCAAAAATGGGGGGTTGTGTTTTTACCACAACAATGGTGACACACGGGAGAAGAACCAATTATCTCTGTTTGATATGAATGAGATTTTCCTAAAATTAAAGTAAAAATAATTAAAGAAGAGAAAATTATTTTTTGGAATGCTTGACTAGGTTCATTAATCTGAATAAAAACAAGAATCATCTAACTGTAATTTTTCTTAAAACTTCTCATAAATTAAAATATTTCAAAACTCTATATCAGTCATTAATTAGTTGTAAAGATAAAGCAGGGGTCACTTTATAGCTTAGCTTTTAAAATATACTCATTTGTCACAGGTAGAGCCACTACTGCCAGCAAACATCTATAGTCTCGGTAGGTTTACCTTTTAATCATCAATGATTCAGAATCCCATCTATTTAAGAATTATTGATCTAGAGATAAATCCATATATATGTTTATTTTTTTTATTTTTTTATTGTTTTGTTATAAATCTTAAAAGCCATTGTCCTGGTTTGGTGGCCAGATAGTTGACAATGCCATTCACTGATTATAATTGGACCGAACAAGCTGGCTCGTGATGAGACCCCTTGTCTTATAATTGTTTGCAATCATAAGCAATTACCCTGGTTTGTTTAGCAGTGTTGGTATTGTCAGCCTATTTTTCCCCTATGATCATGGTAAGCAGGCTCATGATGAGACCTCTTATCTTTTAAGTTTAAATATACTTCTGGATCATACTCTTGGAAAAATAGGACTTTCTGGGACAGGGAGAATCATTAACTCCTTAAGAGTTAAGAATGACAATTTCAAAGTTAAAGGTTCTTTGTTATAAAGTGTCTTTACTTGGTTAAAAATAACTTTTCTTGACTGATAATAGAACTTTGAAAGATCCTAATAAAATTTTGAAATCTCAAAATGATTACAATTTTGATGAAAAAGAAATTTTTCAGATTTTATGATACTTTGCCAACTTCTCTTGATTGGTAATCTCTTCCTTAAATATGTCTACCTTTATAATAAGAAAATCAAACTTTACTAAGAGATTTAAGAAAAAGCTAATAGGTGACTATTAACAATTTTCTTCCATGTATGTTAACCATTGTTAGGTAACAAATAGGCCTTCCATATAAATCATGGCAAAGTCACCAAAATCAAAATTGAAAACTAAAAGAAAAGAATTCTTATGCTAAAGTGAGAAAAGAAATCAGCAAACAAAACAAAAATGAAGAAATTTTAAAAGTGGAAAGGAAAATCCAAGTTTCAAAAGATAAACTCAAACAAGAATGTTTATACCAATGTCTCAACAATATGAAGAAAAGAAAATAATCGTGTAATCATTCCTTTTTATGTTGAGATTTAGAAAAATCATACCTTGCAGGGTTGTAAGTGTTTTAGGCTTTAGATAGCAGTGACAATAAAATTCAGCCACAATGAAAATCTTCTGTCTGATATCAATCTTCTTGTTTCAAAGCATCATCTTAATCATTTTCTAATAAAAGGAATGCTTAAAGAAACAAACTAAAAGTTCAGAAACTTCCTGATGTAGTTGTTTCAATGAAGATTATCACTGCTTCTTGAAATTAAGCCAGGAGAAGAGTATGGACTTTGAAAATATGATCTGACAGAGGATTGAAAGTTTCAAATGGGGAACTGCAAAACAGATTTATATGTCAGAAAAACAACACTGAAACTAAAGTGATGAAATGAAAATTAATGAAAGTGGGTACATGAATCTTACCATTGGATAATTGCTTTTGATCTTACCTGAAAAGTATCAGTTTCTCCAAACTAGCTGACTTCTTATTTTAATTAACATTAAAAACTTGAAGAAGTCAAACTAACCAAAATCCTATAACCGAAAATCATTATTTATTTTATTTAAACTAAAGCAAGCAGTAAAATGTAAAAATGGAATGCTTAGTGCTCAAGGGAATTGAAATTAAAAGAAATGCATCAGAAATGAGAATGAGAATTTGCAGTAACGAATGTTTCTCTTATAAGTTTCATATAAACTCCATGATTTTATAAATTGTCCAGAATCAAGACCAAATCCAAGATAATAAAATTTAAATATGAAGATAGAGAGGTCTTGAATTCCTTTTTTAGTTATGGAACTATATATTTAAAATTGAAATATATGAGAAATCAAAATGATTTGAATATGCTGCAAATTGGTGATTAACTGCTTTCTTACCATAGTGGTTACCCAAACTCGCTTTTAAAATAACATATTACTGTATCGGATGATTCGCATAACATGTTTCTTCATCATGCTTCAAGTTTAATTTGCAAGACTTCACCTTTGTTGCTATGCCACATATCAATTAAATGTTAATGGCTTAGAGGCATGCATTAGAAGCTATCGCATCGGAGATTGCAATGGCAAATTGCCGATTAAGAACATGCGATGAGAACATGTGCAATGAAATGAAGTGATCGCATTATTAAAGAAATGTTATATTAGGGATCAGGGACAGTTATGTCGCAAATTGCACATCGCACACCGTATCTTGTGATTTGTACTTTGCACATCGCGCATCTCAGATTCAGAATAATGATATGACCATAAATAAAAATGTAAGGAAGCGATTGCGCTATAGGCGATGCGATAGATGACATAACTAATCGGCGATCGGCAATCTTAAGCACCCGATGTAACACAATATGATTCCTGCGATGCCGATATGCGATGAATGACGTGGCTAATCGGCGATCATGATCGACAATCTTAAGCGTACGATGTAACAATTCTCAATACGCCGATATGCGATGAAGAGTGGACCCGATAATTTTATGATGAAAATTTGATAACATATCGGATCCGAGACATCAGCCCTTTAAAATTATGCTTTCATCACTATTATGATTGAACGGACGCGATATCTCTTGTGAACTGGATTTAAATTTGATATCGGGTCCCGAATTATGAGAACATCGTAATATCGGTAAAGTCATTTATCGGAGATCGGCGATTCATGATAATGGAAGTATATTTAACTGCAAACCTCCGATATGCGAAATGCTATATGACATATGAGCGAGGTAATACATCGGAGATCTTTTATGAACAATTTGTTATCAAAAATGCTAGAAGCTACTTCCGATGAAATATTTCACTACCAATGGTTGTGAAGTGGATGATGTGATATCAGAATGAAATGATTGACGAAGATGAGCGGGATGATAGTATTGCGAATATTTTTATTGAAGTATCAGCAATATGAAAATCAAGTTGAATCCTATGATATTGCTTGAAATTTCAATTGGGTTTTCTGATGGTTGAAAGCAAAGTTAAAAATGCTCAAATTCTAATGAAACACAAATAAAATTTCCCTGAACTTGTTGCAAATTTGAAATGGGTTTGTTGCTTACTTCAAGTTTTGAAAACAAATGAAAACCTGTAAATAAAACAAAAATAAAAAATAAACTAAGGGAAAAAGAAACTAATAATATATGAGAACACCCCGGATGCAGGTGTATTTAACGAATGAACGGCAGGTGGCTTGTCACATGGGCAGCTGGCAGCCCGGACAAGCCACCATAAATCAACACGCCGAGGTAATAACTGCGAAGGAGGGTGAAGCCATAGGCAGGCTCAGTTTGGCTCAAGCGACATTCATTGCGGAGAGGATTTTTCTTGGGATGTCCATTCCGGTTCAGGCACCAAAGGTTGAAGCCATGGGGAGGCTCAGTTCGGCTCAAGCGACATTCATTGCAGAGGGGATTTTTCTTGGGATGTCCATTCCGGTTCAGGCGCCATTCAATGTGCAGCCACGGACAAGGCACATGGCGATCCATAAATTTGGAACCCATGCTGTATTCCTGCATTCTTCCAAGCGGCTTCAGCAACTTCTGGAAGCAACGGAACATACTCTGGCAGGGTGTAAGCTTTCCTCGAGGAATTTGGTTAAGGAAGGCCATTGCAGGATGCCAATTGAGAGACTTAGGATGGGAAGTCGACGCGGTGGAACAAGGGGTCGCCCTGCTACTCAGAGGCCCGCTACTTCACCCTCCGCCTCTGTGGACAATCCTTCTGGGCAGAACAGAGGCCTGAGAGGCACCGTTAGCCATAGCATTGAACGAGATAGGGGTGAAATCCTGGACTGCGGTCACAGGGAGCATCCGGCAGTCAGATATCGTATCCCCTGCACGCTGGAAAATAACACACTCATTGTTTCAGTCACTGTGGAGCACTGCAGCAACCTCCGGAGGCCTGGGGACAACCTGACAGTGCCAAGGGTGGATATGCAGGTTCCCAAAGTGGACATGAGGCGACCCACGCAAGCAGAAGAAGCTGGACCCAGTGAGCCAGCTCCGAAAATGTCGCACCAAGATGCAGAGGATGACAAGAAGCTCAAGGGCTTGGCAATGGATGAGCCTTACCTCACTGATGAGGATTAGTTCAGAAGCCTCTGTCTTCTTGGCCAGAAATGCTACTCTCAGTCCATCTCCTTCTGTTTTCTTGGTATGTTTGTTTGTCATAGAGTCAATGTCCGTCGCGAAGGTTTGCGTGTCCACTGTGTTAGACTACGTGTCAACTATGTCCAGTTATGGGTCTATCGTGTCAAGTCATATGTCCGCTGTGTTGGCTCAAAAGCCTGTTGTGTCGATTATATACTGGTTATGTTGGAGGAAAGAAACAGGTCCCTTTTTGCCTGTTGCTTAGAATGGATAATCATGGGAAATTCTCTTCGGAGATGCGAGGCTTCGGCCTTTTGTAAATTTTGCTGTATTTTTGGTTTTTGTAATATAAATTAGTGCAGTTTTACGGAGAAAAAAATAATAGATGAGAACAAACTTGTAAATGCGTACCTGGAAAGAAATTCTCTGTAGTTTTTACCTCATAAATCTTCAAATCCTTCCTTGGATTTATCAAAATTTTGACTTTGTTCAAAATCGTCTCATCATTTATTCTAAATCAGAGTGTGCAATCAGCCTAAATAAAATATGTTTATTCATGTTCAGGAAATATAAAATTTACCAGAAATAAATATGAAATTATGCTTCCCTTTTGAATTACTACAACAATTTATTACCTCTACTCATTCCGAATTAATCTTGAGAAAAATCTGTATTGTTATAGTGACTATTCAATAATGCCTTTAGTAAATAAATATGATGCGTTTTGCAGCATCAGATAATAAACTAAAGATTAGAATGAGATTAAGCCACTAATTTGTGGAAGAATATCAACACAGATTTGAATGTGTGCACACAGCAGAATGGACATCTTTAGCAAATTTCAAAGAAGATAATATGAACTTCATATGATTACCATGAAAGGTTAGACTAACTAATAATGATTGAATTATAATTAAGCTTATCATAGACAGTCATACATTTCATGGGATAATGGGATCATAAAGCTTTTATATCCTCAACCTTTATCATATAAATTCCAAAAGAAAATCTTAGAAGGAAATCTCGAAATGAAGAAAAGTGGCTTTGAGGCAATCGATGCCAAGTGCAACCTCAATTGAATTTAATCAATACATTATTCAAAATAGGCAGAGTAGAGGTATTGCTGCAAGAAATTTAAAAAGGAAAACAAGAATTAAAACTTTCTGATAAGGAGAAAATGTTTTCACTGAACATGTATGAAAATGGCTGATTGCTTTGTTTTATTTTTTAATCTACAAAACTGTTGAAATAAAAATAAACAAATTAACTACATAAAACAAACTAAATTAATTCTACTCCTACTCTAACCATATACATGAAAATGGCTAGGTATAGTCATATTTCCAGTGTAACCATTTTCTCATTTTAATTCTTGCATGTATGTACAATTCAAATGTTAGTAATAAACATACAAATCTAACTAAACTAAGGAAAATAAATATGAAATCAGAATGTACAGTTATTGTTAGTAACTTAATTAAAACCTCTTTCTCTTGAAATTTCCTTTCCAATTGAATACCAATTGGATCATAGAAATCTGGATGGATTTCTATTAAAAATTGGGAAATGTTCAAAGGAAGAGATAACAGGCCAGATTGTGAAAATGAATTTTTAGATTCAAAGGCCTGAAAAAAATTGTTACTGTTATATACAAATATTAACTTATTGACAATCTTCTTCGAGGGAAAAATTTCCAAATATTTTTCAAATGAATTAATGAAAAATGGATGGAAATCTTTCAAATGAAATGAAAAATTATCAATTAAATTGGATTGCTGGCAGATTTCTAAAAATACATTCTCTTGTTGATATTGCCTTTGAGAAGATAGAAGCTTTTGATAAAATATTAGCATTGATTGAAATTGAAATTGAAATAGCTTTTGATGCTCTCGATTATAATATAAAACTTCAATTTTCCAACGGGGCAATGCATCAATTGAATGTTTGATGGTAAAGTGCTCAATATGCCAGCGTAATATATCAAAAATTTGAAAAATAAAATCTGAAATAAAATCTAATTTTATACAAAATAAGTGAGGAAATAAAAATAAAATGAAATCACTATTTTTACAACTAATGTTACAGCACAATTGGGATCGTTTTGAAATAATTTCTTTTTCACAAGGATTGGTCAGAATTATGGAATTTGAGTAATTTGGAATTCCAACTTGTGAATTAGAAAACGAATTATGATTATGAGTAGGGATGAGAGTTTGATCATGATATGAATCATAAATTGGGATGTTTCCTCGAATAGTGAAATCATGAAGATAATTTGCTGCTCTAAAATGAGGATTAGTTGGGATAATTCCTAAATTGAAGCGTTCCTCATTCTCAGATGTTATTTGAATTTTATCATGAAGATTCTCTTGAGAGGAATAGAAATCAACATCCTCAATGTCAGAGTAATTATCATAAATGACTTCACAAAATTCCCTAGAGTTCCCTTCAATCTCACCCAATATATCCAAACAAGGAGGAACAAGAATTTCATGTTCATTAATGGAAAAAGAATGATCAACAATTGTTTCTTTATCTTGATAAAAATTTATTGGTAATTCATTTAAATCACCCTCTTTAATCTCTGAAATATCATTAATACCAAGAGGGAAAAAATTACCATCATTAAAAATATCAGGATAAAGGGAAAAATGTGAACCTGAAACAATGTATTTAAAAGTGTCTCTATTTGAGAACTCTTGTGCATTATGCTCATTGTAAATTTCAGATTGCAGATCATTCCTTTGCGTGCTCATGCTTTCTTGAAGAAGGCTGCTTTGCTGCTCTGATTTCGGCATTTGTTCATCATGGAAAGATTTAGAAATTTGTACAACAGTTTTCATTTTATTATTTACTTTGATTGCTACTTGCACTTGCTGATTTCCAATCTGATTTTCTGAATTTACCTCAAAGTAGCTTTCAAATTTCAAGGCGGCTCTTTCTCCAAAATTGCTGATGTTGTCTTCTTGCATTTGAATAGAAATATTTTTCAAGCTTTGTGAAACCACTTCATCACAATTTATTTGCACATCCAAATTGGTATTCTCATTTATGTTAGAAGATAATGGAACAAAGCTTGAACTAATTTCATATGGATTGAGAATGGGTGGAAGAGAACAAATATATTCAAACCAATATAATGATTCTTCTTCCATGGGTTTATCTTCAACTTTGAATCTTAAACAATTCAAAAGAAATCGAATTTTAAAATCATTAACAGACTCATTTTCAAACCTTCGTAGATATTCAATTTCATCACATACCTGATCATAATCATAGTGGTCAAATTTACAAACAAAAATTGTAACAAATTGATCCCAGTTGTGAATTGAGGCAACTTGAAGAATTCTACACCACTTTCTAGCTTCTGCCGCAAATGTGAGAGTAAAAATTCTGCATAAGATGCCTTCATCAATTCCTTGAAAATCATAATTTGAAACATTTTGAATAAATTGAAGGACATGATTAAAAGCAGAAGAATTTCTCTTACCATTAAATTTTACCTAAGACAAGAGTCTTACCACTTTGAGTGGAGTATTGGAAGATGCACGTCCATGGATACAACTCCAAATTGGAAGTTTAAGAGGAGCCATCACAATAAATAAAATATTAAAATTGAAAAGACTCCAATAGATAAAAAATCTCAGGCCCTCCTTCTAGCGCCAAAAATGTTGATGCCTTGAAAATCGCTGCAACAACAATGGGGGATAACCACCCCGTCCGGACCTTAAAGTAGCTCATTTTCTGTTTGGTGTGGTGGCTTCGACTGGTTTAACTGGGTCCAGTTACCTTCTCCCTATTGCTATTGGTTTATGATGTATCTCTACCTACCAATAGACATGGATATCAGATCACTTCTTCTTGCTGATCAGGGAAGAGAATGACCCTTAAGCTGATTTGGGTTCAGCCAAGCCATAACTAAAATTTTGCCTCTTTGAGGAAAGGACTTAAAAAAATGTAGAATTTACTCTAAATGCAAGCTTATTCTATGATGCAAGCAAAAGAAACTAATCTAAATCCTATCTTAAATAGGCAGATATAAATCTAACCCAACTAAGAGCAAGAAATTAAAGTATTGAGATTTAAATATGTCTTGTTTATAATGAATATCAAGTTAATGAAGTAGTTCAATTAACTGATATTATGGTTACCAAAACACATCCTATTGAGACCTCTTAACTGAAATAATAAACCAACAACATTCCAGGAAGTAGCTCACAAAAATGATATTGATTATCATATCAGTGAATCCAATAATTAAACAATAATATGTGGAAATAGTTCACAACACATTACCATTCAATAAATCAGTTTTATAAGACAAATTTCTGAGCAAATAGTTACTCAGAAATCAGAAATTAATTCATAAGAACAAAGATACATAATAACAACATTGAAACAAATTACCCATATTGACAAAAGTGCACAAACATGAATAAAATGAGACATTCCTGTTATCATAAAAATGAAACTGATATTTGAAACAATAGTATTAGAAATACCAATTTATTGCATCCATTTCTCTGACCTCGGTCTCCAACAGTCCTTTACATTGCTTGAACTTCTGCTTTCAAAGCTAAAGCCACAATAGTGCAAACTTTGTCCATCATGCATAATTCAAGATACAAAGGAAAAATCCTCAATAATCCCCAGATCTGAGATTTTCTCTCCTCCCTCCTACAACTCTAAATTCCTATTACAGTAATGCTTTTAGAAGTCTAAAATTGCAGAGGAGAGCAGCTCCTAATTACATTCTGCAATCTATTATTTATACTATTTGCAAAGGAATTTTGGAGAGGAGAGTTTGTTGAAGAGAAATCTGCCAAATCCAATTTTATTTGCTCAAAAATTCTAATCTTCAATTGCTAGAGCATTCTTATTGACTGAGATCTTTTTCTCCATATTTCTTCCACGGTTTTCCTGCAAAAAGAAATTAAAACAAATTAAAATGCAACAATAAAATCAAAATGTCATTGCTGGCATTTTAAACAAATCCAATCAAATACAATGGAATACATAATTGAAAATAAAATGTAAGCTTTCTATTGATGCTTGGGATGGTTTTAATTGGCCAAAAATATCATTGACAAGCGAATTTGCAATTAGAAGAGGCTTGGGCAAATGAAAATAAAACTCAGAAAAATGATTTTGTTTTCAAAATTCGGAGCTTGATCTTCTGCCTGATGTTCGGCCCAATAAATGACCAAATCTATTAGTGCAACCTCCTCAGAAATGTTCTCCTTGATTTTATCTTTCCAATGAGCTGTCCTGGACCTCATTTGACCAAGTATAATTCAATCTATGGGCCTCCAAAGTTAATGGATCAAATCTAGCATAAATCTAGAAATTCTGTTGCTGGGCTAAAAATCAGAATTTTTAATTAAAAATCTAATCCTAAATTAGAATTCTAATTAATAATTAATTCTAAATTAATTATTAATTATGAATTAAACTATTCATTTAACAAACTATTTATTAATTAAAATTAATCTAACTAACTACTATAACTAATTATTTCATAAACTCATTAACATTAATCAAAATAATAATTAAATTTTAATTAAATTAAATTAATTAAATTCTAAATATTAATTAATTTATTTAATTTAAAATCTAATATATAAAATATTTAAACTAATTTCAAGTTATCACTATTATCACCATACGTTAACACATAAGCCTTTTTAAACCAACGAATGGAGATATTAGCATGAAAGTCAAACATTGACTTATCGAATCGGAGGAAGTGTGGTGTCGGGGGCATAAGAGTTGTATTAAGTAAAGACTCCCGATGCGATTCATTCAAACAAATGAATTTTAAACTTTGGTTAATGCCCCATTGCCTTTTGGTTAATCGGCGATTGGCATCGGGAGGTGTCGGGGGTTTCAAAAATGTGTCATTTAAAAAGTTCCGATGCGATTACCATCTCCGATCCAATCGCCCAATGCGATTAAGAATAACTTTATTTATTTATTTTTTTTTATGTATTAAATTTTATTTTAATTAAATTAATTATATTTTAAATAATAATTAATTTAATTAATTTAAGATTTAATATTAAAGATCAATTTTTTATTTGGTTTTATTTTATGAATTTTAGTTTCTAAACTACAGCCACTTGGATGTTTGGGTTTTCGAGATTAGTGATTTATTTTGAAAATTGGAATAAATTACTAAAATCCCGATGCTTCATGATTTGGCTGCATAACTAAAAATGGAAAAATGTTAGTAAAAACTCACTACGGGTTAATATTTAAAATGAATGCATTATTGAACTAATTTATTTACAAAATGCAATATTGTACATTTTATGCATTTTTAACCCATGCTATATAAATGATGAGACTTCAAAGGAGTACCATTTTCAAACCAGTTGACCAAATGAGACGAAACAAGCGTCAATGGGAAGCTTATAAAAAATTGATTTTAACAAAGCAATCAAAACAAGAATCCAAAGAAAATAAAAAAATAACAAAAGTGTAGGGCGATCAACTAAATAAAAATCCAAAAAGGTGTTTAGCAAAATTTTTTATAGAAAGGGTCCCCATTATTTGAAGTGAACAAGTCAAAAATGGGGGGGTTGTGTTTTTACCACAACACAACCCGAGCTAGCTTTACAACACTTCCCAGGTCTAGAATCTCAGGAGATCCTTGTTCAAATAGTTGTGGTCCTGCTTTAACAGCCCCACTAGTTTCTCCTTTTCCTTCTCTTAAGTTACAGGATTTTCCTTCTTGTAGAGGATCAGAGTGTAAACTTATTGTATCTTGAAAACTCTGTTCCGATCCTCCTACTTGGCTTTGAATCTCAACATGAGCTGCAGATGGTGAGCCTACTACTTGAGGGATAGCAATAGAACTTTTTCCAGGTATAGCCTAGAATCCTACTAATGCTTGAGACTCTGCTCTTCTTATGATTTCATCTATAAAGGTCGTTCTCCCAAGGTTCACCAATCCTTTGGGTTTTGTGGGTTTTGGTGGAGGATTCTGCTCTTTTTCTATCTTTTTATTTCTAGTCATTCATAAAAACAAATTCCTATTTAACCTCTAAGGTTTTGCTATAAAGTGGGCAGGTAAGCAAGCACTTTACTTGCTAGGTACGTAGGTTCTTACCTTCCATTTTTAAAACCCAGTTCTCCTACAGCAAAGAAATAAAAACAATCACTTGAAACACTCTCCTCGATAATGGCGCCAAAATGTTGGCTCACTAAGATGTCTTTTTATAGGTAATCTTAATCCCTACATTAGTTGTCAACCTAAGGTAAGTCTTTTTATCTCAAGAGTGCCAACACAGTATGTGCAGTGAATCTAGAGGTTATCTAATGATGAATTGTTGCAATCACTAAAGGCTAATTCTTCAATTCAATTCACACAATTCTGAAAAGAACTATCTATGGAAGAAATACTCTCAACACACTCTGCAATTCTATGCAACTTGTTCCGAAATCAATTGAAACTGAATGAAAATAAGAATTACACTTAGAATCATTCAAATAAGCTTAAGTAAAGAAACTATGACTATTGATCAGCACTGTTAATCTATAACAACCCAAATCAATCTGCATTACTCAATTGAACAACAATCGGTAATTGAACAACAAATAGCGATAAAGGATTCCTAAATGGCAAACGTTCTATATTGCAATCTGTAGAAGTTAATCAGTCTTGTCTTTCAAGATCTATGATAACATCTATTCAAATGAACAACAATCTGCTATCAACACAAATTCACTCATTCTAATCAAAGCGCTACTTAAGTATATCTCACGACTTCACTCTAAATCTAATTGAACAACAGTATAAATCAATATCACAAATCTTCATGATAAATGAAATAATTGAACATTAAATTAATTGCAAAGACTAAGTATAAAACTATAACACAAAGGAGTAGTGGAACTTCTTGTGACTGGGCCCAGAGTTGCCAGAAGCCTCTTCTTAATAAAAACTCATAATACGAAGATGTATCAAACGCAACTTTCTTTCATTAATTTCAAGTAACAGGTGACAGAGTCACTGATATAATAGCATATATGTTTCAAAAAAAATAATTACAAATTATCAAAATTCTGAACTGTATCTAATTTCCTTTCGGCCCTATATATAACATAAAAGAGAAATTGGATAAAAGCAAATCCTCAAGATCAGGGGATCTTGAGGATTTTGCAATATAAAATCTGATCATGTGATAAAATAGGAATGTTCGAACTGATCTTCCGCTTCCTTGTCTACCCAAGACGCCGTGTCTTTTCCCTTTTATGGCCTCGTGTTGTTCTACCAACTGAACAGCTTTTGCCCAATCCACATCTTTGCATACAAAGATAACAAAGAATCAGTTTTTCGTACTAGATTTTCCTATTCTATCACCAAATAGTTTCATCCAACTTTAGCCGATATTTTCCTCATTTTAATATATAAACAGAGATAATCGTATAAGGATGAATGATAAATGAAGCATTTTATGAAGAGAAATCATATCTTTTTCCTATCCCAACATTTGTCAACTGTGAGGTAGTTGAGTTCGGGTCCCTGCATGCTTGTGCTGATGAAGGAGATGGGACGTTCATCGTTCAACTCATCCTTCTGAGTGAGTACTGTAGCAAGCGAGTTGTCAGAGGAAAAGGTGTATAGCAAGAAATATTTGTTAAAATATGGGCTGTAAAATGCAGCCACTTCTGCTATAGCCTCCTTGATACAGGTGAATGCATTCTTTTCCCTCTTTCCCCAGTGATAGATTGCATCCTTCTTAATCATGTCTTGCATTGCATTGGTTTTACAAGCTGCACATAGTTCAAGATGAACTTCTGAAGGAAGTTTATCTTGCCCAAGAAGGACTGCATTTCTTTCTTCTTGGTTGGCTAAGGAATCTATGTAATGGTCTGGACCCAGTTTAGATCAAACTTGATCTCGCTTCTGGCAATGATGTGTCCAAGAAGCTTCCCCTCAAACATTGCAAATACGCTCTTGAAAAGATAGTCATGTCATCAAGGTACACCACTACGCTCTATCCGATGAGTCCTAGGAAGGCGATGTCCATGGCACGCTGAAAGGTTGCGCTTGCATTCACGAGCCCAAATGGAATTCTTCTGTATGCAAACGTATCCCACTTGGTACAGAAGGTAGTTTTGAGTCGATCAAGTTCTGCTACTAGGACCTAATTATATCCTGAAAACCCATCAAGTAAGGAAAACATCTCTGCCCCAGATATTGTCTGTAAAATATGCTCCATAGATGGCACGTGGTAATTGTATTTGTCCGAGGCGTGGTTCAAGTTTTGGAAATCAACGCACAAGCGGATCTCCCCAAACTTCTTACATACAGGAACAAGGTTGGAAACCCATGTGGGATGATGAACTCTTTATATGATCTGTGCATCCAACAGCTTGGCCAGCTCTTTCTATATGAGGGGTTCAAGTGACGAATGTACTTTCCTCAACTTCTGCTGAAATGGCTTGACCCCTTCTTTGATTGCAATCACATGTTGGATTATTCATGTGTCATACATTTTAAAATCATCATATGTCGATGTGAAAACATCTCGGTACTATTTGAACAAGCAGACAAAGGCTTGTCGCTCCTGTTGTGTACAACACGTACCGAGATTGATGAACTTTGGATCTTGTTCCATTCCCAAGTTTATCTATTCGTGCACCATGGTGGAGCTAATTTTATTCCTCCAGTTGAAGTTATAATTGCAACTTATGTTGAAAACTATTTCATTCTCAAGCATTGCAAATCAATCTCTTTGAATCATTTGCATGTATCATTATTTTAATTTGGGGAATTAACACAATTTGCATTTCATCTAGGAATTTTAGTGTAGCAAGGTTCCAAGCCTCATTAAAATTTTACCTCCAACATAAGTTGGTTGAAGTAGACATCTTAGGGATCCTCTACTCCTCTATTGACTCCTCACTGTGAGATCCATATCATTGGGCGAGGGTGAGGTCCGAGGATTGAAGAGTTAAATTGTAATCTTGTTGTAGAGCTAATTAATAAAATTAACCAAGAGCACTTTCCATTACATTTACTTTACTTGTCTCTTGATGGTTTGAGTTTTCATATGCAAAGTCTATTCCAAAAGAAAGTATTGTAATCATTTCAAACAAGTATTTTTATTTTCATGTTTCAATTCTAATTGCATATTGATGTCTTGGTTTGGCACTTCCTTTCTATTACATTTCCAAGTTAATTACTAATTTTTTGGGTTTGTCAAGATATGTTTCACATGTTTTGATTTATAAAGTTGATTATCTCAAAAGCATTTTGTATCTTACATATATTGTGCTAACAATTCTTATTTACATTTCAGGGTTACTTTGTTTTCTCTTTTGAGAGCATTTCATTTTACTTTGAGCAAATATATCTTTAAATTGTTGAGCAAATTCCTTATAAGGCACTGTTTTTATGTTTTTTTTAATCATATTAATGATTGACATTGTTATTTCAAGTTTCTCACTTCATGTTTGCTCATAAATCCTTAAAAGTAACCCATTGTTCTCGGCTTGTGTACAATTTATGTGCCGAAATCCCTACAAAACCACTTTGTAAGATAAGACTATGAAGGTTCAAAGAAAAAATGAGAGCTCCTTTAAGAATGTATCAAGAGTGGGTTGGTCTCTCCAAAGACTTCCCCTCATGCTTGATTCTGTAATCCCAACAAGAAGTTCCCTCTACAAAACTTTAATCAAGAATTAGTTCCATATAGATTTAGCAATAAACAATGATAAGAAACTATAGAGATTTATTTAAAACCAACTAGAGTGTTATATACCTATAGCATACTTCTAAATCAAATGTCAATGCAAGATAGCTCTACATTAACAAATCTACAAGAGCATATGGAAGCAAATTAGATCAAAGCATGAGTAAAAGGAATTATACCAATGCTCAACAATTCATCACACTTGAAAAGGAGGAACACCTCATGAATGAAACCCCAAAGTCTTTATTGATATTTCTGAAAGTGTACAAGGTAGCAACGCTTCCGCAAACACAATAGCTAGTAACAATATTAGAACTTCTAAATTTAAATCTCTTTTAAAAAAACATTGTACTTCATTTATTTCATTTGCTATCTAAGAGCTTGAAGATGGCTAATAAAAAATGAGAGTTTACTCTTGCTCTTTAGCTTAGCCCTTTTTGAATTATAATTGTACATATACATGTTATCTTGCTAAATTTTCCATTAATACTTAACTTATTTTGCAGCAATTGTTTGGATTGTTTGCTAACTCTTGTGTGGAATATTTTGAAGAGCAACTTCCCGCAACATCTAACAGTGTTTGCAGGACCTTTGGCAAGTGTTGGGGGTTCGATTTCGAAGGATGTTGTGAGCCATTTTGAGGCTTATTTTCACCAAGTCGAGCTCACTAGAGGGCTGCCCATTTTCCTCTTTAAGCCGTGGGCATTTGGAGGAAACTCACACCTTGTTTCCCTTGCATAAGTTTTGTGAGATCTTGTCACTACTTTCTCAAGAAAGGAGGTCTAGTGTCCAAGTTTCAAGCAATTATTGTGAGGACTCTCCTTGAAGTATAGTTGAGAACTTTGAAGGGCCCTCTTCTCATTGTAATATTAATAAAAGATCTAACTTGCTTGTGGGAGCTTGGGATTTCTCCCATGGTATCCTATCTCCCCATTTAGAGGGAGGCTTCTCTTGGGTGGATTGACATTTTCATTGTTTAAGCTTTCATACTTCATTCACTTACATGCATTCTTTAATTGGGAATTAACACAACCTCACTATCACATTTCATTAAGTTAAACTTTGTTACAATTTCATTTGAGCTTTGCATTATCTATCTCATTGTTGCTTGAAGATACAAGCTTACACTTTAGTTTGGGCAATTCATCCTTTACATGCAAGCATTTTATATTCTTAAAAAACTTAGATTCATTTCCATTTACCTTCGTAAATTGTTTCATGAGCACTTGAATACATGCTTCAATTTTATGCTACATTGTTATCTTGAATATTGGAGCAATTTATTGTCATTGTCTATTTGAAACAAATTTTACTTTCAAGCAAATTACTTGTATCATTTTAATTCATTGATGAAACACATGCAACACTTGTAAGCTAATTTTATTCCTCTAGTTAAAGTTATAATTGCAACTTATGTTGAACACTATTTCATTCTCAAGCATTGCAAATCAATCTCTTTGAAGCATTTGCATGTATCATTATTTTAATTTGGGGAATTAACACAATTTGCATTTCATCTAGGAATTTTAGTGTAGGAAGGCCCCAAGCCTCATTAAAATTTTACCTCCAACATAAGTTGGTTGAAGTAGACATCTTAGGGATCCTCTACTCCTCTATTGACTCCTCACTGTGAGATCCATATCATTGGGTGAGGGTGAAGTCTGAGGATTGAAGAGTTAAATTGTAATCTTATTGTAGAGCTAATTAATAAAATTAACCAAGAGCACTTTCCATTACATTTACTTTACTTGTCTCTTGATGGCTTGAGTTTTCATATGCAAAGTCTATTCCAAAAGCAAGTATTTTAATCATTTCAAACAAGTGTTTTCTTTTCATGTTTCAAGTCTAATTACATATTGATGTCTTGGTTTAAAACTTCCTTTCTTTTACATTTCCAAGTTAATTGCTAATTTTTGGTTTTTGGCAAGATATGTTTCACATGTTTTCATTTATAAAGTTGATTATCTCAAAAGCATTTTGTATCTTACATATCTTGTTCTAACAATTCTTATTTACATTTTAGGGTGACTTTGTTTTCTCTTTTGAGAGCATTGCATTTTACTTTGAGCAAATATATCTTTAAAATTGTTGAGAAATTCCGTATAAGGCACTGGTTTTATGGTGTTTAATAATATTAATGACTGGCATTGTTATTTCAAGTTGCTCACTTCATATTTGCTCATAAATCCTTAAAAGTAATCCATTTTCACTGTAACACTCTCCTAGAAACTCACATCTTTTAACTTAGCTTTTCATTAGGGACCACCCCCGTTAGCTAACTTAGGAGATAGATCAAATGGAGAGAGTCGGGATTAGTGTGACAGCCCCTTCTCTAAGTTCCCTGCCACCAACCACACCTTGTGGGGTTGAAGGCTTTTTCTCACTGACTTGTAGGTAGGTGTAGTGAATTAAAATGATACAAGTAATTTGCTTGAAAGTAAAATTTGTTTCAAATAGACAATGACAATAAATTGCTCCAATAGTCAAGATAACAATGTAGCATAAAATTGAAGCATGTATTCAAGTGCTCATGAAACAATTTACCAACATAAATGGAGACAAATCAAAGTTTGTTACGAATATAAAATGCTTGCATGTAAACCTCAAATGAAATTGTAACAAACTTTAACTTAATGAAATGTGATAGTGAGGTTGTGTTAATTCCCAATTAAAGCATGCATGTAAGTGAATGAAGTATGAAAGTTTAAACGATGCAAATGTTAATCCACCCAAGAGAAGCCTCCCTCTAAATGGGGAGATAGGATACCATGGGAGAAAGCAATTCTGCAAGTCATATAGCTTTTCCAAAGATACCACACCCTTGGAAATGAGGTTTCCTTTCTTTTCATCAGCTCGAACTTGTAAAGACTGCTCATGCTCATCTTCATCAATCGTTGTGTCTTTGAAGACATAGCCTTGGCCATGAAATGTAGTATCTATTGATCATCGTCAAAAACAAATAGATTAGTTATGTTATCAGGTATAGGAGGCTTATACAAAATTTCAACAGTAAATCTATCCTTGAGTGGTGACATTCTAGAAGCTGTGTTTGCTAAAGCATTGGCAGCTGGATTACATGTTCTTGGCACAACAATGATATTAAATGCGAGGAAGTTAGAGATTAGTCGCCATACCTCTTGCTAGTAAATTTTTAGATGAGGTGATAAAAAATTTATGGTGTTACGTAACTATTGTACCACTATTTCCGAATCACCTACCACTTTGAGCGCAAAAACGTTGGGGCTAATGGATTTTTGGAAGCCCAACACGAGTGCTTTGTATTCAACAATGTTGTTTTTGCACTCAAAATCCAAGCGGATCAGGATCAAATGCTTCATGTGTTTTGGGTCAATCAAGACACACCCAGATCCAGAGCCATCCTATGTCTTTGATCCATCAAAGTACATGGTCCACAACTCATCTGTACATGGACCCATCGACACGCTTGTACTACTGCTACTCTTGCTACTGTTACTAGTGTTATAATGCATTGTACAAGTTTCATTTCCATCAATTGGGCAAGGAAGGAGACCCAACTACATGTATGGTGGGGTTGGAGCTGGCTGTGCGAGATAACACCCCAGCGTTGTTTCCAAGAGGTAGTTATCGAACATGAACTCTGTGAAGGCCAACGGTTCATTCTCACCATTGATGGGAATGATTTTATGCCTCATGTATCTCTCAGATAACACCCAAATTTGATTGCTTTTGCCCTAATACAAAAGCCACAAGTGTGACCAGTCTGTAGCAAAGTACCTCTTCAACTTGCTAGACCATTCGCTGCTAAGTAGTAATCCATAGGCTTCTGGTATGTCCACAACAACAATGTTTATGCACTGGTGAACTCGACCGTTATGAGATAATCAGCTGATCACATCCCGAAGTTCACCAATGGCTGGTATGCATGTCCAATCAAGTTGGATGATCTACGTGGATGTCTTGCTCCATTGTGCATTGATCTTCTTGGCAATGGAGAGCAGCATGACATTCGCTGATGCACTAGAGTCAACCAAACATTTGTGAACATTGTAGTTAAAAATTTCGAATGAAAGCAGGAATGGAGGGAAAATAGAGTTTTCTTCCTCCATTCAAATTGTATTGAGCATAGTTGTGAGTGAACCGAAAGATGTGTTTTCTCCCTTGCTGGTAGAGGTTGCACTGTCTATAGATGTTTTCCCTAGTGCACACAACAGAATATCCCACTGACTCTGAATCTTAGCCAACCTAAACAAATTGGTGTTTGCGTAAGTTGTCTTCATGTCTTCCACAATGTTGTAGTTAAGAGTGGGTAGACTCACTTAGGTGTCTAGGGTCAGACTGGTGTTCGTACTATTTGGCGGAGTGTTCTGCAGTTTGCTGCTCATGGATGTGCTCTTATCTTCCGCTGTCTTCCCAAGCTTGCTTTTTGTTTTCTTCTTTTGGACAAATGGTGGATCAACCTTCCTCAGGAGTTCAAGCTTTTCTCACATTTCCCCAAATGTAGGGGGAACTCCTTGACTTCTGATATTGTATCGACCATTTTTCTTTTGGGGATGCTTCTCGGTGTTTGTCTTCTGTGCTGCTTGCGAGCACTGATACATGTTGATTACCTATTCAGTGTTGGGTGCCTCATCAAGTGCATCATCTTCATTGTCATCTATGTCTCTTGGTTGGCACTACATATTGATCACTACGTTTAGTGCACAGTTGCATACTGAGCCTGCAACTCATTTCCATTCCGAGCAAGACCCTTTCGGGTGATCGTCTTCATCGAAAGAGAAAAAATCATCATTCATGCACTCTTTTAAATGGAACATTGAACTAGATCTCTATGCAGTTTTAGCTGGGAAGCAATTGCTGCCTGATAAAATGCTTCCTTTATGTTGTCTAGGTGGCCGACTGCTCGCAGATGTGTCAATCATTCATTGTTTGAGCTCAAACACTTATGTTGTCAAGTTCTTGACAAGACGGGTAAGGGTTTCAATATCACTTGCTTCCTTATCTTTACCCTTGCTCACCATAGCCTGGGGCTTCCTGCTCGCGTATCTGTAGTCCTTCACTGGTTCATCATCCTTGATGAATCCAATTGTGCGCAGGTCCTTCTCTGCAACGATTTCCTCTTCGCAGTTTTCTACTAATGTTGGCTTCTTAGCTTGCTTGACGAACTGCACAATGTTGGTTGCCAGTGTGGATGTGTAGTAATCAATAGTGATAGAGTGATGAGGTTTCATGTCTGCTGCAAACTTGTTCAATATGCAAAAAAACCTCTGATTAAAATCTTTTACCTTTTCTTTCGCCTCCATCTTCAGGTTTCCCAACTCTTTGAGCAACATGGTCGGGGTCTTGTCATCAACAATTTTTTCCAAAAACATGTGTTTGAACATGCCCCAGTTATGGATGGAGTTGACAAGAAGGTTGTGATACCATACTATTGCGTGACCATCTAAGGTACACGGGAACAATCTACATGCAACATCGTCGTACTGTACCTCGAGTGTCTACAGTTGTAGGTATAATTTGTCCAAGTGATCTTCTGCCTTCACTTCTCTTTCAGGGTCATATTTTGTGAGAATTCTCTCTAAATGCTTTGGCATCCTGTGCAAAGCTCCAGGGAGAGCCAATGGTCCCTAAGTCATCCACTCCAAGTTTTGGTTAGCCATGTATTCTTCTTCTTCATCCTCCTCCTCTTCTTCAGAATCTGATGGTTCCGAATCTGAGTCTGTTGGTTCGTCTCTGCCTCCCCCTCCTCCACTACCTCCTATACAAAAATATAAGCCTAATATCCTGAGGGTGTCTCGTTCTCCCTGTTGGAAGGATGTAGGTTCCTCTCCATTCTCAACAGCTTCTGCCAAACCTTCGAGTGTGGAAATAACTGTTTCTTCCATTGATGATACAACAATTCCTGTGGGAGTGGCCTTTGGTTTTCTTGATGCATATTGAAGATCTTGTATTCCTGGGATCAGTCTGACTACTTTCGTGAACTGGCAGGTGATGGAATGGCTAGAGCAAAGGTGCTGATAGGAAATTTCATGTTCATGTCTAGGAGTTGAGGAGTAACCAACTTCAGAGTTGCACGTAGGTGAGAGGGAGTGCGAGTTACTCCCTTGACTAGATGATTGATGAGTGGGGCTGAGAGGACATTCAACCATAAACAACTGGCAGCCCTCCTTCTAGCACCAAAAATGTTGATAGTGCTGGACCCGAGAAGATTCGGGGGATCTCCCTGGTATGAAGTCCCAACTAGACCTCACACCATTTGGTGTAGGATTCCCATCTGGTATGATGGCCCGGTTGCCATTATCTTAAAGGTTTTCCTTAGATATTGCTTTTCATCACATGAGAGTGGTATGATTTATCTTCAAACAATGAGGTTTGTGTGTCTGGTGAGTGTTTAGTGTTACTTGTGTCAAGGTTCTTTCACTACAAGGGGAGAGGGTGGAGGTGAGTCTCAAATCGAAAGGGAATAGTCCCAATTCTGTTAGAGACACACAACACAGCAAGAAATGTGTAGCTTTCGGCGAAGTAGTCCACACAGATGCGACAGTCACAAACACACAGTGAATGGATAGCACGTACAACACCCAGCGGAATAGTCCACACGAGTGCGATGGTCGTTATAACAAGTTTATGAGAATGGTTCTGTCAAGTGTCTGGTGGGATATCCCACACGGGTGAGACAATGTTAACAACTTATACAACACATTTTCGTAAGCATATGTATTAGAACAACCAAAATAGTTCAACTGTCTTAATACAGGTTAAAGCAACATGCATTACAAGTGTCCAAAGAATAGTCTTACAAACAAATACAATACATGTGTGAAAACATGTTGGCCTATTATCAGGCTTCTGAATTAAGCGAAAGTTCCAAGACACATCGGTACACCATTACATCACTAACCCTGATAGCGAGGCGTTGGAGCCATTGCTCGCTCCTCAAAGAAAATACTACAAACTCTCAAGGCTATGTGGGAGGAGCCAAGGTGAAAAGTGCTTTGCATGTACAAATGAGGGGTATTTATAGCCAAGGGTAAAACTGGCCCTTGTGACTGTTCAACTTCCCTCATGATTGTTTGACTTACATGACTATTCAACTTTACATGACTCTTCAGATTTACATGTGGGTCTCTTGGACTTCCATGTTACATTACATTGATTACAATAGTATGGCCCAGAGTAGTGATATGGCCGAGATGACTCATGACATGAATCGACACGATGGAGCTGGTATGTTCATGCTAGTGGTGGTGTCCATGTCGAGCTGCAGTGCTGCTGAGTGATGGATGTGCTCTTGGTGTATCATAACTTCACCTTTGCATGGCAAGGTGTGTGGAGTCTTTGATGGTCTTGGTGTTCACTTGATGCATGTCTCTCCTTCACTTACACTTTCCATGTTCCATGTGTTCACCCGTTCATAGACAAGTCTCCTTGCATGCAATCCTTATTCATCCTTGTTTGTCGTCACACCATGTCTCATCCATGTACCTGTTTCTGCAATGACTCATGAAGAGATGACATCAAATCTAGAAATCTCCTAGTCTACCATGATGCATTGTTTTTCTCTTTCGGATCCAAGTGACCAGGAGAGAGGACAAGGCTTTGAAACTGCGTAGAGCACATTTCAAGTTGGGATGCGGGCTCCAAGCACTATCCACAAAAATTTCACAGAGGTCATTGGGAGTCTGAGACGGGCAATCTGGATCGATAATGACTATCTACGGGATCTAGATCAGCTGGAGGGAAGATTTGTGCAATTTGTTCAGGGAGATAGTGCAGGAAGCAGGGGGAGACTGGCAGTGAAAACTGCGCAATTTCTTTGTGGATACTGGCCTGTAAGAAACCCTTGTGTAGTTTCTGGTCTGAGCAGGATGATTGATAGCTGGGAGACAGCCCATGAAAATTGCATAGTTTTCAAGAGGAGCAGCAGGCCGACTGACAAGGTGATTGGCTAAGAAAACTGTGCAATTTTTTAGGGTAGTGCAGTGGAAAGCAACGAGTTTTTTTTCAACATGTCTACGCAGTTTCTTTAGTAAGTGGAAGTGGGCATGCTTTGTAGCTTCTACACAATTTTTTGGAGAAGTGAGGCTTGGGTTCACTTCCCAATCAAACTCTCCAGTTGACCAGCTAGAGGCTTGGTGGTTTTTCTTGCGGGCAGCGCGGATTGAGATGGCTTGCCGAGAAACTTCTGAGTTGTTTTGGATGACAATCAGTCGGGTTGACCCCAGGATTGCACGGTGCAGACTTCCTAGGAGGCATCCTCAAGCTCTACGCATTTTTGGGTAGCAGTACAGGATCAATGAGGGCTGAGACTGCACAGGGCAGCTCAGCGGAGATCTAACTGTTTGGGTGGAGTCTGGTGGATAGAGATTCAACAAAATGACTAAGTGTGTGAGTGAGTGAACTTGTGCATACATGACCTTGCGAACCCACACTCAACACGACTTGACAACAAGACACCTCAAACCAACAAGACAATATACACTCTATGTGACTGGCCGACGGGTGCGAGCCACAAGCACGACACTTGAGATAGATCGTTAAATGACTGCGATGACACTTGCACGAATACAACTTGTACACACGAAGCTGGACTTTGTGCATGGCCAGAACATGGATGCAAACATGACATTGCGACCAACATGTTAAAATATGGTCGGTGAACGGTCAAGTGAGGAGGGTGCAAAGACTCGAAACGAGCTCACGAGATGAGCTCGAGTGTTTGCAAACATCAAGGAAAAACCCAAGGAAGGCTCTAAAATTGGATGCAGGCCAAAATTTTGGAGGAGGCTACAGCCACTACAACAAAATGATTGTACAAGACTTTTTGGAGATCTGGAGAAATAGATGATTTCGATGTTTGTACCACTAGTGAGCATAATTGTGTAATTACACCCTATTGTTCTTTCTTTAGAAGCTTTGTCATGCCATTAGAGTTGATTATATTTCCTGGTTTCCCTGTGATTACCCTTCATTCAATTACCTTTCCTTCCCAAAAACATTTCAAGAAAAGCTTTTGAAAATTAAAATATATCATCCCCAAATATTGTAACCATTGGAGTCCTCGTACAACATCAACATCACCCATTGGAATGGAAAGTATTGGACTATTCAATACATATTCCCCCATGGTTAGCTTAATATTATGGCACTTTCTAGAGAAATTTATAGTTCCTCCATTCGTAACAATCACTTGACACTCTGGTGTTGGATACATGAAACAATTCAATTCCTTGGCTATCTTACAATGAATAAAATTATGGGTACTACCTGAATCAATCAACACTATTACCTTTTTCTTCTTGATATATCCTTCTATCTTGAGAGTTTGAGGAGTGGTAATTCCTACCAATGCATTACAATATATGGTCAGATTCATTTCTTTTTCTCTAGGGTTGTTTCCTAGTGTATATCCTCCTCTTTTGATGTTTCTTGTTCCTTTTCTTACTCCTCTTCACAATATATGTAGAATAATTTCTTCTCAGCACACTTATGAACTTTAGTGTATTTTCTATCACAATTGTAACAAAACCCTTTTTCTCATTTTCTCTCCAATTATTGTGGTGTTAACTTTGTAGGTTGTGGAAGGCTAGGAGTAGCAACACTTCCATATTTATAGTTTTGAGTGGTAGACTTCCTTGTTGCCATAATTTTGCTTTCAACTTTTCTTGCCACCCTGGATGCCTTCTCCAGTGAATCAGGTTCCCAAAGATGAACCTCATGTTGGATGTTATCCTTTAAAGTCCTTATGAAGACATTGATCCTATGCTCCTATGGAATATCAATTACCCTAATATTGAATTTTTGGAAGTCATCAATGTTCTTCACCATTGAACCCTTTTGTTTGAGATTTACCAATTGGCTAAAGAAGGTGTTTCTATTTGTATCTTCATAATGTACTATCATTTCCTCTACGAAAATTGACCAAGTGATAAGTGGTTTACAAGAAAAAACCCATCGATACCATACAAACTAATTGGGTTCTAAATATAAAGATGAAATGTGTACCTTTTGTGTGTGTTGCACATCATGGAGATCAAAATATTTCTCCATCTGTAGTATCCATGTCACCGGATCATTGCCATCAAAATTCCTTATATCGATATTTGGAATGTGTTGGTTCTTAAACCCAACATTGGAGTCTCTAAAGTCATAATTCATATTCCTTTTTTCCTCATCATGATTTTCATGGATTACCTTGTCACCACTGGGAAGCCTTTCTTCTAGCAACTTTGCCAAACCTTCTTTCAACCCTTCTACTTTGACATCATCATTGCTTCCATGTCTTCTTTTAAACCACTAGTAAAAACTCCAATTTCCCTTTTTATAGGATCTATCTTGACATTCAACATGGCTTCCAATTCTTTTTTGTTAATTTTTGTGAGAGCCAAATTTGTTGCACTTGGTCTCGTAATTTTGATATATCATGCTGCATTTCTTCCTCTTCTTCATGCATCATGGAAGAGATTTTTGGTTTCCTACTAGGTGTGTCCATTTTTTTGTTTCAAGGAATATTTAAATCAAATACTAATATCTATGCTTCACTATGATCTTAGAATCACTTCAAACTATTTTTTCAAACAAAAGTTATGCAAAATTTAAAAAAAATACACACCTTTTTCTTGATTTTTAGAAGCTCGATATTGAAACTATTGTACCTCTATAATTTCGGATCTCCAAAGTTTGGAATTCTTTTTTTTGGTGTTACTTTGAGTCTTCTTTCCAAACCCACAATTCAGACTGAGATTCGATTCTTCAAGAAATAGTTATGTCTAATCTCCCATGATGACCTGATTATAGACCAGTTCAATAGAGAGGACTTGTATGGAGTGCCATGTGTCACTTTTTTGACCTTCGGCCCTAAACATGATAGAATAAATACTATTTTTTTTCTCCTTCAGCAAATTTTTACGAAATTCAAATCTAATGCTCAGAGAGAAAGTTATGATGATTTTTCCTAGGTCACCTGTTTGAGATGGAATTATGGAGCCTACAAAAACCCTAAATTCATCTTATCATATCTCTGAAACTATAGTGAACCAATATCTAAAATTCATACACAAAGTTCACCAATAGTTCTTATCCATGTGGTTTCATTTTAAGCTTCTGAAGCCTCGTAGAAAAACATTTATAGTGAAAATCCCAAGATGGTATGTTTGAAGAAGCGAAACCCTAGAATCCAAAGCTCTGATACCAAATGTTATGCAACAAACTCACAAAATAGAAAAAAAAATAGATTGGCGAGTTAGAAATTAGCCTCGTCGAGGGGGAAACATCCTTTATATTACATAAATAAACAATTCTTGAATGCTACAAAATGATAAGACCTCATTGGTATATATAGGAGTCTAAGGGATCACAATATAATCAAAGCCTACATAACAATAATAATGTAAGGGCACAATAATAACAATAGTGGGATTCTATGGGGAACAACAATGACAACATGGGGGATATATGGGCACAACAAACACATTAGGGGGCTACACTAACAATAGTAATAAGGGTAATACACTAGTTTTATAGGGACCTAACATAGAGCCCTGTGGCTTATAGGATTTTCATCTACCTTTGGGGCTCCAAGTACTCTCCAGAGCCCCCACACATATATTTTTCCTACACTCCTCCCTCTATGGATCTAGCCTTCCATAAGGAAATCCAAGGAGAAGTGCACTCACAACACTATCACAACATGCATATCAATATGCATAGGTGCCACTTGTACCATTCTCTAATCAACACTTATCTTCCATAGCCTTGATTCCAAAAGACTACATGCAACACCTTCATTGGATTCTCAGCCATGTTTTCAACTTGTTCTTGGTTACATGTTTACCATTAGCCACTATTAATCAACTGAATCATGTTATGAAAACAAACTACTATGAGTCTTTATGCATGCACTTACATTATTATATGCACCTAGCATATCTTCATGCATCTAACACATTGTTATGTAATATATATTCAATAGACATGTGCATTCTTGAACTATTTCATCTCTTGAATTTTAATCATGCATATTCTATTATTCATCAACATGTGATAACTTCTCAAAACATTAAACAAAAGTATTAAAACTAGCACGAGATAATTTAAGAAACCCCCCCCCCCCCCAATAGTTATGGCTACATCACTCGGCCATAAACTTTTGAAATTCTATTGGACTACTCCAGAGAATATAGTTAGCATCTTGCATGTTTATCTTGCGTGTTTATCTTGACGCATTAAACTCAAGTTAGCCTTCAGTGAACATCAATGTATTCATATATATAACAAAATAATTTCACATAATCACACATCCATGCATACATATTAATTTAAAACTTAAACTATTCCTATGCTTGAGCCTATCTAGGTTTAGTATTGACCCTTAGCTCTAATACCACTTTGTCACATGTCCAGTTCCCTCAATGACTTACAGAAGTTACAGGGTACCCAAAATTTTCTTTTTATTTTTACTAGGTTTAAAAACACTTTTATACCACTATGTCACACACCCAACCCCCTAACCCTCATTGGAGTTGTGGGGTATCAAAATTTTCTCCCTTAAAGCTTGATTAAGGATATGGGGATTCTACTTTGTCACATACCTTGCTAAAATATACTACTGAATCATGCAATTTTTTTTATTTCTTTCTTTGAGGTATTTTATCAAACACTTTATATGCAATCAATTATGAAATATTTTAGGCATTTCTTTGAACAATTTGCATGCAACTTTGGGAGCATTTAAGAGACCTAGCTTCCTCAGGGAATATCTCCTAAATTATAGCAATCCAAGATATAAATTTGTACCATACGTTCCTTGAGATATATTATCTATATCCTCCATTTTTTAGGGTCTATAACATCTAAGAAAGAAATTTATAACAAGAATGGCAAGCTAACATGTTTGAAGCATGTTTTCAGGATCATTCAGGAAGCCAAAATTCCTCAGATTATATCTCCTAAAATATAGCCAACCAAGATCTGATAATTAAATAATATGTTTAGCAAGGTGTCCCCTCAATATGGTCCAAGTTTTAACCTTTAAAACCTTCCAAAAAAATAGTTATAGCAAAAATTCCAAGATGAAAATTTTAAAGTAGCATTCAAGAAGCCTCGATTCCTCAAATCATAAATCCAAAAATATAGCGAACCAAGATTTGAAAATTGAACCATATGTTTAATAATATTTCCCCTCAATATGGTCCAAGTTTTAACCTCTTGAACCTCCTAGAAAAAAGGGCTATGACAAAAATTCCAACATGACCTATATACCCCATAAATCACGTTTTAGCTTCCACCTTTATACTCCAAAAATGACCGCAAAAATCTTCCTTAGCTTATTTAAATCAGAGGAATTTTTTTATACTTATAGCTTTCAGAGGAAGTTAAAGAAAATTCATCATATGATTAACAAGAAAGGCATGAAACTACTGAATTATCATGAATTTACCATGCATCCCAATTCATTTACGTTCCATGACCAAGTGAATTCAAACCCACTGCACTTATCTAATTTCAAAGTTTATTGTCATAAGCAACACTAAGAAAAATAAACTAAATGATATAACAACAAAAAATAATCATGCATGTCACTAAACCATATATTCCATAAATATCATTAGCGAAAAATCAAATATTTATCTATTGTAGCCAGAAAAATACTAGAAACTGAAGTAGGGAAGCCACCCATGCCATATCTTGATGCCTTGAGGATTATTTAACTTGAGGGTATTCCACACACTGAAATTCATACCAAATTTTAACACCATAAGTGAAGGCCACTCTCCTTCACACACATATAGGAAACTCAGTGATCAACCTTTCCATATTTGAACGGGCTCACATTCACAAAAGGACTATGTATTTCTACATAGTACAAGGGAGTCCTTCCCTGATATTTGCAATCCCTTGGCCCTCCCCTATTTAGTTCTCTATGTGACGCACACAAACAAGTGAATTCTCAGTCCCCAAATCCATCTAGTCCAATGAAAATGTGTTTCAACACATTCATTTCTTTTCACACAAGCTGTCAATCACAACTCTTAACCATTAATAAGGTTTGAACCTCTTTGTGTTCTATCACCAATCCTTTTTCCGATTTTATTTTTTTAAGTGAGAGAGTGATGTATGAGAGAGTAATAGAAGAGAGAAAAATTGGAAGCTTAAGAACCAAGAGGAAGAACCCCTTGATTTCTCCTCCCTCATCTTTTTATAATAGCGTTTTGACTCTTCATCTTCCCAACCTTCCAACTTTTTTGGAAGACTAACCATCACATCAAAGAGAAATATTCACCCAAGCTATATTTTTCCTTTTAAGTTATGTTTTCCCCATCTCTAAGGCATCATAATATGTTGGTTGTCCCATTTCTTCTGCTCTAGCACTTTTATTAATAAAAACAAAAAAAATACCTCATATAATAGAGTTTGACATCACAGCATCAATATTGACACCCAAACATTGTTTTTTCTTAATTACATTAGATAATTTTGGGTAATGAAAGGGGTGTCACACACTAGAGTAGAGGATATATACATTTCAACATCTAGTGAACATAATTGTCAAATTACACCTTGGTGTTCCTTTTTTAGAAAAAATTTCATACTATTAGAGCATATCACTTTATTGGGTTTCCCTTGGATACATCTAAGCTCAATTTCATTTTATTTTGAGAAAATCCTTGTGAAAAGATCTTGAAAGTTAAGGGTCTTTGTTCCCAATGATTATAACAATTGGACTCCTAATACAACATTAGCATCACCCATTTGGATTAAAATCAAGGGACTAACTAAGAAATACTCCCCCATATTTAGCTTAATATTATGACACTTCCATAAAAAAGTTATGACACCTTCATCTGCAATCATTACTTGAAATTTTGGTGTTGGATATACAAAGAAATTAAGAAATTTTTCCAAATTGTTATTGATGAAGTTATGGGTACTACCTAAATCAATTATGTTATGCTCTAGACCTGCGAGAAATTCCAGAATGCCAAATATGTGAAGAAATAAAACCCAGAACACAGAATAAAATGAGAAAAAAAAAGTAAGTATTTTATTATTCAGATATAGATGCAATGTTCACTTGCCTCTTCGATGGGGCAACCTCCAATAGAGCAGATCTCGATTACAAATAAGACTCATTGATCTTTCCTTTCTAACTATGACTATTTATAGCTAAATGACTTTCAACAACCTAACGACTAGTGGTCCTTTGCATAACATGAGTTAACCACTTTATTTATTAGTTATGGCCCATTTACAACTAACTGTGGTCCCTTTCTTAAATGTGGGTCAACCACTTACAATTATTAATATAGGCTTTATTGAATCTTTAACTAACTATGAATATGAATTTGCCCCATTGGGTTTATTACATAAATAAAGGGGTTAGGGTTGGACCCTAACATGCCCTCCCCCATCAAAATCATCCTTTTCCACAAGGCTGAAGCTGCGGAAACTATTGAAGAATAGTGGTTGGTTCCCAGGTCGAATCTTTTGGAGAGGTGTCTTTCCACTTGACGAGGACTTCCTTGATCGTGTAGCTATGAAAATGTCTTTCACGAGTGTTGAGGACCTGTTCTAGTTGGAGCTAGAGTGAACCTTCCTCATCCAATTCGGGTAGGCTGGTTTGAATTCTGCAATTGTTCTCCACCACTTTCTTGAGACATGATACATGAAAGACTGGATGGATTTTTGAAGTTGGTGGCAAGGCCAACTTGTAAGCTACTACTCCAATGCGCTGAGAGATGTTTGCTTATATGGTTGTATCCACAGGAATACCTGATCCGGTTCTTGAAATGTGCGCTCTGAATGATGATGGTCTACCTAGTGCTTCATTTGATTCTGAGCTTGATGGAGATTATCTTTGAGACGAGCGAGCATGGAGGCACAGTTCTATAGGAGTTGATCAACTGCTTGCATCTTAGAGCATCCAGGGATAGCCACTGTAGCCATTGATGTTGCTTTTTAGAAGTGAAGCACCTTAGATATGTCTCCAAACATTTGTTGACTGCTTCAGTTTGACCATCAGTTTGGGGATGATAGCAAGTACTTAGTTGGAGTTGGGTGCCTTGTAGCTTGAAAATTTCTTGCCAAAAATTGCTGGTGAAATTCAAGTCACGATCAGACATAATGGAAGTTTGCATGCCATGCAGTTTAAATATTTGGTCCATGAAAGTTTAAGCCACCAAGGTAGGGATAAATGGGTGGGGTAGAGCGCAAATATGAGCATATTTAGAAACTCTATCCACAACCACCATGATGATAGATTTGTTGCCTGACTTTGGGAGACCAGTAATGAAATCCATGGAAACATTCATCCAAACAGAGGTAGGAAGTGGAAATTGTTGTAAGTTTCCTGGTAACCTGACTGTTTCTCCTTTGTGGCGTTGACACACATCACATTCAGCTATAAAAGTAAGAATGTCATTTTTCATCCCCGTCCAAAAGAAATAATGACGAGTGCAAGCATAAGTCTTTTGAAAGCCTGCATGCCCTGCAGTGGGAGATGAGTGCAATTCTTGAAAAAATGTGGGTTTTGAGGGTGGATGTCGATGATATAACTACTCAATCCTTGTAGCAAAGAATATCAACCTTCTAAGAGTACTGGACTGAGGAATTAGTATATGCTCTCAAGTTATTAATAATTTGGGAGAGAGAGGGGTGTGAAAACCATTCCTTGTAGGCTACTTCAATCCAATCTGGTATGGGAAGAGAGATTGATAGCAGGGTGCTTTCATCCTCAAATTGGTGTGATAAAGCATCAACTACTACATTGTCACACCCTTTCTTGTAAATTATCTCATAATCATATCCCAACATTTTGGCCATCCATTTATTTTGCTGTGGCGAGGATAGACGTTGCTCCAAAAAATATTTGAGGCTTTGATGGTCTGTGCAGATTTGGAAATGCCACCCCAATGAGTATGGTCACCATGTATATACTACATGTAAGATGACCATCATCTCTTTATCATAAGTAGATTGACCCAGATGTTTCCCACTTAGTTGTTGGCTGGTGAAAGCCCAGGGTCGACCTTCCTACATTAAGACAACACCAATACCAGTACCGGAAGCATCACATTCAATCAAAAAAGATTTGGTGAAGTCCCATAGTGCCAATACGGGAGTGGAACACATGGCCTGTTTGACAGCCACAAACACCTGTTGTGTTGCATCAGTCCAGAGGAATGAATTTTTCATGATAAGGTTAGTAAGGGGTCTAGCAATTCTACCATAATTGTGGACAAATTTGCGATAGTAGCCAGTGAGACCCAAGAATCCCCTCAAACTCTTCAAGGTCTTTGGTTTGGGCCAATCTTGCATTTCCTGTATCATTTTGGGATCAAACCTGACAACTTCATGATCCACAATGTGTCCCAAATACTCAACTTCTTCCATGCCAAAAGAGCACTTGGACAATTTGACAAATAATTTGTGATTCTGGAGCAGTTGCAAGATTAGGTCTACATGCTGAAGATGTTTTTCCCAGGCTAGGCTATAGATGAGAATGTCATCAAAGACGATGAGCACAAATTTTCAGAGATATGGTTTCAACAAGTGATTCATGAGGCTTTTAAAAGTGGATGAAGCATTATAGAGACCAAATGGCATGACCAAGAATTCATAATGGCTTTCATGAGTTCAAAAAGTAGTCTTTGGAATGTCTACTTCTTTCATGCGTATTTGGTGATAGCCAGAGCAAAGATCAAGCTTGGTAAAGAATTGAGCACCATGTAGTTCATCAAGTAGATCATCAACAACTGGAATAGGGAATTTGTCTTTGACAGTGAGCTTGTTGAGGGCCCGAAAGTCCGGACACATGCACCATTCTCCATCTTTATTTAGCACCATGACCACTGGTGATGAATAAGGACTGATGCTAGGACGAATAACACCTGCTTCAAGGAGTTCCTTGATGATTTTTTCAATTTCATTCTTTTGGGTGAAAGGATATCGATATGGGTGCACATTAGGTGGTTAGCCCCCCTGGACCAAATGGATGCTATGATCATGTTCACCTCTAGAGGGTGGAAGCTCTTTAGGTTTGTCAAATACCTACTGGTGGCGGTCTAAGACCTGTTGCATCTTAGGATGAATATGAAGAGTAGTGGATTCAATGGCTTGGATGGCATTAAACTGGGTGATGACTCCATGATGGCCCTTTTTCAACAACTTTTCCATTCGATGCGAGCTGATGATAGTAGGAGCACCTGCCTGGAGTCCCTATAGTGTATGAATGTGGTCATTCTACTTAAAGCTCATATATAACTCCTGGAAATCCATTGTGATCGGGCCCAGTGTGCGAAGCCATTCAACACCCAAGGCAATGTCACAACCACCCATATTAATCGCAAACATGTGTGTCTTCAGGTGGTAGTCTCCCATATGAAGTTTAATATTTTCACAACGGCTTTCACATTTCATTGTCCCCCCATCAACAATAGAGACTTGGAAATTAGAGACGAGCCATACAAAACAATCAATATCTTTGGCTACTTTCTTATGGATAAAGTTATGAGTGCTACCACTATCAATCAATACCACTACTGGGCGATGTTTAAGGAAGCCTCAGATTTTGAGAGTTTGTGGCACAGAAGCTAAAGCAAGTTCCACTTCGACAACCTTTATGCAAGCGTCTATCCATGTAGGTGGATGGTGCATCCGTACATGTGCTTGGGTGGTTTCGTTGAGACCACTGATGAAACACTCCAAGTAGAATTCATCTCCTAGATCTTCTATTCGAATGGCCAATGTCTCAAAGGCTGCAATGTAGTATTTTATTGTGCCTGTCTGTCTAAGCTTAGTAAGATGACCCAAAAAATTAGATTCTCTGTCAAAGCAGTCACAAAGGGCTTTTGAGAACACATGCCATGTTATGTTCTCGGGATAACATTTCACATGCCACTACCACCATTACCATCTCTCTTGGTCCAAGTAAAGGGCTCCCACACATAGTTTAGTTTGATCATCACGGATATCATTCAGAATGAAATATTGTTCCATTTTTGCTACCCATACTGCTGGATTAGAGCCATCAAATTTATACATGTCCAGCTTGGGTGGCCAAGGGTGGGAATGTTGATGATTTCCATGGAAGTGAATATGATGGCTAGATTCCCCTTCAAGGTGTTCATCAATACTATATTCCTACTGATGAAACCCTGACGTGATCTTAGTGAAGTGTTCAATCGATGCTGCAATTTTGTCTAGTTGTTCTTTGAAACCATCCAACCTTGTTTCAAGGCGCTCGATATTCTCATTGGCCATGACTTGAGCTTTGGTTTCTACCATACACAGATCTCGATCACTTGAAGTCACTCTGAAATTTTTTTGGGACCGTAAGAAAATTGAAGCTGACAAGTGAATGGTACCACTGCGATCATCTCGTCCTCTTGAATCTTATGGGATAAGTCTCTTGTAAGTGTCCTGAATCAATACTGTAGTGGCCGAATTCCAAAAAACTTGATCCTACATAATGTCCTGTGAAAATCAGGCCCGTACTATAGCAGTAGTAAGCCTCACTGCGTAGAGAGTTGGATCTACCTGTGAAACCCCCACTATTAAATGTGAGTTGCACTGCAGCAGAAGAACCCCAACTGTTGGATCTGATTGGTGCGGCGGCGATAGAACCCCAACTGTTGGATCTAATTGGTGCGGTGGCGACAGAACCCCAACTGCTAGATCTGAATTGTACTGCAGTGGTAGAACCCCAACTGCTGGATATGATCTGGAAGATAAGATAATGGGTGATCTTCAGAGAGCAGAGGGAACTATGGTCACAAAGGAGTGTTAGGTGCTACAGATCGCAATATACATAAGGGTCCAACAATAGTACTCGACCCAATATTTCAGGGCACTAACTAAGGAGGATCAACCATACCCTTAGCCATACTACCTGACTACCCTATCGTATGCACGAGTAATCTCCCCGAGTGTTGTTCTCAATGTACTGTCGTAGTAATACATTCGACGGCTTATCTAAGGCAAGGTTTTAGGTGATCCTAGGGGGCTTCCGATATACCCAAAGGGTATGTGGAAGTGCAGTTCGTGCGCTGTTCTATCTAATGCACTACTACTCGAAGGGGTACCACGGGGGTTACAAGGGAGTCCAACAAGTGTGACCACCTCTTCTATTTCCTGCGTGCATGCCTCCCCAAATCCGTAGGTTTATGCGCTCAATGACAGATCTCGTGGTTTAAAGACAATGGAACATGTCTCTAGCCTAAAAACAATTCTACAAAAATGGAGGTACAACCGGCCCTAGAAAGTGCTCTAATACCACTTGTTATGCTCCTGACCTATGAGAAATTCTAGAATGCCAAATATGTGAAGAAATACAACCCAGAACACAGAATAAAATGAAAAAAAATAGCAAGTATTTTATTTTTCAGAGATAGATGCAATGTTCACTTGCCTCTTCGAGGAGGCAACATCCAGTAGAGCAAAACTCAATTACAAATAAGACTCGATGATCTTTCCTTTCTAACAATGATTATTTATAGCTAAATGACCTTCAACAACCTAATGACTAGTGGTCCTTTGCATAACATGGGTTAACCACTTTATTTATTAATTATGGCCCATTTGAAACTAATTGTGGTCCCTTTCTTAAATGCGGGTCAACCACTTACAATTATTATACGAGATTTATTGACTCTTTAACTAACTATGACTATTGCTTAGCCCCATTGGGTTTATTACATAAATAAAGGGGTTAGGGTTGGACCCTAACAAATTAATATTGTTACCTTTTTCCTTTTTGATATATCCTTCTATATTGAGGGTTTGTGTAGTACTAATGTCAACCAATGCATGGAAAGAGATTGTTGGAGTAGTCTCTTCTAGCTCTGGATCTTGTGAGGTTTCCACTTCTTGATCATATTCATCTTCATAGTCTATGTGGAATAATTTCTTCCTATTGAATTTATGCCCCTTACTATACTTGTTATCATAGTTGAAACATAGTCCCTTTGATCTTCTTTCATCCATTTGTTTATGAGTCAACCTTATTACTTTAGGAGAGGGAGCATGATTTTATCTATTTTTATTAGTGACCAATTTTCTAGTGGCCATATTATTACTCTCAATTTTTCTTACCAGACTGAAAGAATTCTTTAGATATTTAGGTTCCAAGAGACACACCTCATGGTGGATGCTTTCCTTTAAAGCTCCCATAAATAGGTCTAGCAAATTATCATTTGAAATATTCTTCACTTTGATACTCAACTTTTGGAATTGTTGAATGTGCTCTGTAACCGAACAATTTATTGAATATTTACCAATTGACTTTAGAATGTATTTCGCTTAATATTCCCATAATGTCCTATCAATTCCTCCATAAAATGTATGAATATATTACATAATCCTTTTTCCTTTCACAAATCTATTGATACCATACATGCTGGACTTGTTCTAAATATATGGATTCAATATTTACCTTTTGTAAGGATTCCACTTGGTGTAGATCTTAGTATTTATCCACCTAAAATATCCATGTTAGAGGATCATTACCATCAAACATATCGACCTTCGAAATACAGTAGTTCCTTGGTGCATACTTGAATCCCTAATGATGTAGATCTTGGATTGAAAATTCATGATAATTGTTCTAGGAATCAATATTTGTGCTCTCCATTTGTGATTACATACACCCCAAATGATATTGATTCTCAAAACCATGCTTCTACTTATATTCATGATTTCCTTGTATGTCCACATCCCTTTGAGGGAAATATTTTAATAGAATGTTTTAATTTTTTTTTTCTTTCATAATGGATTTTTGCATTTCTTCCTTATTTTCATTCATTTTCTTATCCATTTCTCTTTTATGTTTTTCTTGAGAAATTGATAATCCATATTTTTCACGGGGGCTTCAGTGGGGGAGAAATACCGTACCACGTGCATTCATATTGGGGGATATATATTGAGGAAAAAATTACATAATATATTGATCATATAATAGGGGTTAAAGGGTTTTTATATTGGCGGGTATAAAAAATGAAGCTCAAAGTTAATGAAAAATATAAAGGGGTATAAAAAATGTTAATGAAAAAATGGATACCTACAATATCTAGTGAAAGTAGGGGTTTTTAAATTAGGAAGGTGTATTGAGTTCGTATTGTCAAGGGGTTAAATAATGTGATTTTTAGATATATTTTCCAATATGTAGTCAAATTAAGGGTATTTTTTAGTATGCCACTAACACACGTGATATGTCAAAGGTTCATTAAGTGAATCCCCCATGATATTTTTCAACATACTACCATCCATTTCATTAACTTTCTTCTCTAATTGAGATAACCCAAAGTCTAAGTCTTCTCTTTCTTCATGTGTCAAAGATGAGAATTTAGTGGATAATTGGTGTAGTATCTATCCTGGAGGCATCTTGGGAAATTCTAAATAGTACCCCTATTTATCACAACTTTGAGTCACAAAAAAAGGATCCTCTAATCAAAAATTACATCGCTTATAAGTTACATACCTTAGTTTGGAGAATATATAAATGATTAAAGTTTTCTTGACATATCTTTGAGATTTGAGTCCTTATGGATGTTAAAATTTGGCTTGTTATAATTTTATAAGTATTTTCTACAATTTTGTGGGTGTGAATAGAATTTGATGTGCCAAGCAAAAGTTATTTTAACTTTCCCAAAAATTGTTGATTTGTTTGCCTCTTCCCATAAACAAACTTATATACAGTGTCACATGTCCAATTATTTGAATATAATACTAAAATTTGTACATGAGATACTCCTATATGTCTCCATAGATCCCTTAATATTTCATAGTTTGAAAAGTCCCAAAAAGGAAGATATATCAAAAATATCAAGTTAACTTGTTTAAAATTTATTTCATGATTGTTCACAAATTCTAAATTCTGTAGGGTATAACTTTTTTATGAAACCAACTCACAAAAAGATAGAAAATATAGATCAACGCCTTAGAAATCAGCCTCTTCAAGGGGGCAACCTCCTTTACATTACATAAATGAACAATTTTTGGATGATACAAATGACAAGACCCCCTTTCTATATATAGGAGTCTAAGAGGTCATAATGTAATCAGAGCCAACATAACAATAATAATGTAAGGGCATACAATAACAATAGTGGGCTTCTATGGGGCACAATAATAACAATATGGGGACTAAATGGGTACAACAATATAATAAGTGGGTTGCACTAATAACAATAACAGGTTACACTAGTAGTATAGGGACCTAACATGCCCCTCTCCTTCAAAAAGTGTTGTCCTCAACGCTTGAGTAGTTTTGGATTCTTTTGTATAAAATTCAAATCCTCCCATGTGGAATCTTCAATGGGTAAGTTCTTCCATTTGATGAGATACTCTGAAATTGATCAATTTCGTAGTTGTCGGGCTCTTGTTTCCATGACTGCTTCAAGTTCCAATATGAATTTTCCTTCCTTGTCAAGTTTCAACAATATTGTTTGAACTGGGAACTTGTCACTTATAAACTTCTTTAAGCATGAAACATGGAAAATTGGGGCCACTAAGGAAGATGCAGGAAGCTCCAATTTGTATGCCATAGTATCTGTTATCACTCAGGTTGTCCCTAAAGCTCCTAAAAGGGATACGGCCGAGGTAACCACAAACCAATCTTTGGACTGCAGGTCCTAGCCTACCAGCAGTCAGAGAGGGCTCTCTCTTTAGGATTTAGCTTTGTTGAAGATGATTTTAGGCTAGTTATTGAGTTCAAGGGGTTTTGTTTTGATTTTGGTGGGATGATTGATGCTTTCAAGTAGAGAGGCAGGGATAGCATGAAAGTTTTAAAACCATTGGGCGTGGAGTCAAAGAGTAAGACTGCTGGTGCGTTTCTTGGTCACAAGAGAAATATGGAGCAAGATAGTTACACATGAAACAACATTCAAGCTAAATGGAGATGGATTGAAGGCTAAGGAATGAGAGGCAGTTAAGAATCTCTCGTTCAGCTTAACAGAGGGAAGGTGAATGAGCTCTATCTAGGAGCAGTAAAGAATTCCTAGATAACTGTCAAACATGAGTGAATTAGGGGAAATATGAGCCACAGGGAATTCATATTTATTACTAATCCAGATGAAAACATAAAGAAACAGCAGAAATTGAGCATAGAGGGCAATTAAACCAAGTCTAAACTATTCATTTTTCCTGCTATTTTAGATGGTATATCAATGGAAAACAGAGGTAGGAAAAATTATTGAGTCATGTTGCAGCACAAGAATTCCACATTCACTTCTTCAAACCATTAAACACAGAGCAGACAGTCATTTCTCCAAGCTTTTCAGTAATCTTTGATTAAGTAAAACATCAAGTATATAGAGCGAGTCTCTCCTGGAGCGATACAACCAACCAACCCTTTAAACAGTGAATTAGGGTGGTTTATATAAGCAAAATATCAAAAATATCTATTACAGTAGACCTAAAATAGGTCTGAGGAAACCGAGTCTTTTAACCTAATCTTGTCCTGGAATTAATGCAAGATAATATCTTTGAGCTGCGCTGGAGGCAACCGCCTCAAAAATGAGCTGAAATCTGTCCTGGTGGCTCTATGCTGTTCATTTGGCCATAACTGCGCATTGGTCTCTGATCCATTGCTGTTCGGTGGCTTTAAATGCTTTAGCTGTGATCGGAGATCCTTGATGAGCTATCACCGCTTTCTTTGACTTTGTCGGAGGCCATTCAATGTTCACCTGCTTCGGGAAATGAAGATTTCCATTAAAACATTTAACTGATACTCTTTGCCGCTTCTTTGATATGCTTTGGCACTGAATGTGCACCTTTTCTGTCTTCTGAATGCTTTAAACTGTCCCATCGACCTTTTATGGCTGCTGTTCGGCCCTCTGCTGCTTTAAGAACTGTCTTTTGCCCCTTTTCTGAATCCTGCGCGAAGAAATTCCTGTGATTTTGCGATTTTAAGCGCCTGCTGGTAGCCGAGCCATGAGGGGCTTTCCATTTTGGCCTATTTTCCTTAGCGATGTGTGATTAGCGCTAATCGCGCATCAAAAACTGCCTCGGTTTTTCATTCTGGGCTTCTTGTGCTGCGATTTTCGTCTTCGCACCCTTTTTGGCGATGACGTCAGCATAATGTCAGCGTGGGTCCCAGTATGGCGGTGACGTGGCAGGGTGATGTCAGCAGTACGGCAGGGTGACGTCAGCTAGGTGACGTGGCGGTACGGTAGGGGTGAGGATGTGGTAGTGACACGGTGGCAGGATGTGACGTCATGGGGAGACGTGGCGTCGACGTCACACAGGGGAGGGTGGTATCCGGTTTGTATTGCACCGCTTTTGTGCAGAAGCGGTTTTGGAGGAGGAGGCTCCGCCACAGCCGGGAGGGCGACGCGTGGCGGGAGTACGACGGGAAAACTGCCCATCTCCCGGACGTTAACCCTCGGCATATCGGCGTATGAAAAGACCCGCCCACCATTGATCTGTGGCGCGATCAATCAAACGGATGACGAGACAGACAAGGCGGCGGAGGGTTAGGGACGGGGCCCGCGCGTATATAAAACAATATTTATGCCAAAAAGAGGGCTAAAACTTTGGTTAACGCGGGTTTTATGGGTTTGTAAGTGGGCGCGGGTGGTTATTAATTTTATCGAATATCAAATTAATCCCAAATGGAATGTATGCATGGAGGATATTAGTGTAAAGTTTATGTGTGGGGGGGGAAACTGTGGTTGTTAATTTAACCGAATGTCAAATTAACCCCGGTTTAGGACGCAGAAGGGCTAATGCCAAGCCCCAAATGAACTTAGCATTTCCTGGACTTAGGAAATATGGCTATAGTGCCAAAGGGAGGGGCTATTTAATATTTTTGGGGAGTTTTATAGCTTTTTTGTATAATAGGGGATGGGGAAATGATCTAGGGAGCTAGATAATAGAGTTAGCAGTTAATATGAATTTGTGAGGTGAAGGCACTAAGTTTAGAGATCTTAGGCTTATTTAAGGAGAAGTGAGACTTGAAGAGGAAGTATGGACATTCTTTGAGTAAAGCAGATCTTTACCCAGGCGACTGATATGAAAATGATGAAACTAAGAGATATCAAGCAGATCTTGACCTCTTTGGGGAGGTTAATGAATGATTTTGGGAAATAAGAAGAAGGGGGAGTTAGTCATGCCTCGCTTGATCTGATCTAAATGAAAAAATGCATCATAACTATAATCTCAATGAATATAAAACTTGAAAACTGAAATGGATCACATAGCTTGATTCTGCAACCACAAAACTACCTACCCAGCCTACTTACCTAACATTTTTTCTTCTTTTTGCATGGGTTCACTTGGACTTGCAGACCCTGATTATCCTTTTTTTCTTTTTGACTGCCCTCTTATCTAAATCTACACTTCCTTCTTCCAAGGGCCCAGATTAAGCAGTTGGGCTCCTTTGTTTCTCTACCTATCTACAAATCTGCCAAGATTAAGCTGTTTGGACAGATTTTCATTCTCTACATTCTAAAACAAGAAATTGAAACCTAGGGAAGCCAAGATTAAGCTGTTTGGCCTTCCCTTAACAGAAAATTCTTCAAAAAGGAATAACTCATCAAAATTTGGAATACAGCAGTGGCATTTAGACTGGCACACTTTCATGGCTTCTTCTTTGGCCTTTTTCTGGAAATATGGAGCATTGCAGCATGCAAAGATGACATATTTGGCATGTAAAAATGTCAATCATGAAAGATGAACACCTGTTGCAACAGGAGGCTAACAGTGGCTCCACTTGGGGATGGCTTTTCCTTGTGAAAAGCCAAGAACAGCAGGTCAGACTGCCTTGATCTTCTATTGTTGCTGTAGACTGAAACTTCCCCTATGCTGGTTACTAAATGATTTGAAACTTTTGAAACCTGAACACAACATTCTCATAAACTGAATTTTTATACCATAGCAGCATCGCCTGCTTTCTTCTGCGTGCTCTATCATTATATGCATCTCTGCCTAAGAACCTGCCTTTGAAATAAACACAACATAGGGGAATAAAACTGGAGAACTTCCCTTGATTCTGTCTTGAAAAAGGTTGTTGATGTGAACTGAACATCATCCTTTCTTTTGATACTATTGACTGAAAAACTGCCTGCTCTTTTGCTGAAAAATGCAATGATGACAACAATCTGAATGGAGGACTTGCTTTGGTTCTACCTTTAAAAAACTTTGCTGCGCTGTTCCATTATTCGGCCTTATAAAATCAAAACAAAGTGCTGAAAATACAAAAAATTATGTACAAATATAATACAGTTGCGTTGTGTTCAACAACAGGGATCATGATAATGATTTAACATCTAGCCATTGACAGGGCCTTCTTCAGTTATGCCATCCTCTACAGATTTGAGGAAATAAGTATTATTGCCCTGCACAGCGCTGATAACAAATGGACCTTTCCATAGAAAATCAAACTTTGCATGTTTGCCCTTGTCTTCTCTTCGTGAGTCCCACCTTAGAACTTTGTTGCCAACACAGAAATCCTCAGCCTTAGCTCTCTTATCAAACATCTTTTTGAGCTTCTCTTGCAAGATTTGAGCTCTATCATAGACCTGCTCTCTGGTTTGCTGAAGATGAATGGTCTGGTTGATTCTTCGTTGAATATCATTTGGTTCTGCCTGAACCTCTTGTAACAGCTTCATAATGGAAATGCCCAAAGAAGATGGAAACCTGGCCTCCATGCCATACACCAGCTCATAAGGGCTCATCCCAATGGATTTCTTTGTTGAAAGTCTGTCTGCCCATAGGGCATTTGTGAGCTTTCTATGCCAGTTCTTTTTGTTTTCTTCTAAGATCTTCTTGATAATACTAATCAGGCTCTTGTTAGATGACTCAGCCAAGCCATTACCTTGGGGGTAATAGGCTGTGGAATGCCCCAAGGTGATGTGAAATTTATGGCAAAAATTGATCATCTTTTTGGATTTGAAGGCAGCAGCGTTGTCAGTAATGATCTTCTCAGGGCAGCCAAATCTAGAAAGGATATTGCACTCAAGGAATTGGATAATGGTGGTATCATTGGCTTGCCTACATGGGATGGCCTCAGTCCATTTAGTGAAATAATCGGTGGCTGTTAAAATCCACTTGTGCTGGCCTGAGGAAGAGGGTGGATTTCTCCAATGAAGTCAAGACCCCATTATTGAAAAGGTTTCTCGGTTGAGATGGGCTTAAGGGGCAAGGGTATCAGCTTTCTTTTGCCCTCAAATATTTGGCATTTGTGACATGAGATAGCAAACTTCTTTACATCTGCAAACAGAGAGGGCCAATAGAAACCAGCCCTTAAAATTTTATCAGCAGTGGACTTCCAATATAGATGTCCTCCGTAGTCCCCTGCATGGAATTCTTTCGTGACATTGTTAGTTTCATTCATAGTTAAACAATTAAGAAATATGCCTTCATGATTTTTCCAAAATAATACACCATCTATGACACAAAACTTTAAAGCCTTCATTTTCAAAAATCTTTTCTTGGTTCTGGAAAATCCTGGGGGAGCAAACAGGTTTAACAATACAAATCATATATCAGCATACCATTGGGATTGCAAAAAGGTTTCACTGATCTGTGGAGTCGCCAGCTCCTATTCATTGTCCAATTGGTTAATGTCTAAGACTTGGAAGTTTGTTTCGGACATCAATTTGGCTAAACCTTGTCCCTTTATCACCTTGGTTGGTTTTATTTCTATGTCATACTCAAGAATGTTAGCAATCCACTTGCCTCTTTTGCTCTCTAACCCCTCTTGGGTTAATATGTCTTTTACAACAACATTTGGGACATAGGCAATCACGTGAATATAAAATGTAAACTCGGAAATCTTTGATTGCTTTAACCAGGGCATAGGCCTGCGTCTCCATGATTGGGTACTTCAAAGGGGCATCTCTTAAGGCTCGGCTGAAAAAGGCAATTGGCTTTTCCGCTCCTTGATCATCCTTTTGCAAAAGGACAGCAGCTATGGTGTGATCAGATGCAAATGAGAATATGATGAAGTCTCTATCAAATTGTGGACTTGTGAGGACAGGGGCTTGGGTTAAGGCAGATTTGATACTCTCAAAGGCTTGTTTGGTTTCAAGAGACCATTTTACCTTAGCATCCTTTTTTAACATGTTGCTTAACAGTCGTATCAGTTCAGCTAGATTTGGGATAAATCTCCTTAAGAAATTGATCTTTCCAAGGAATGCCTGCAACTCTTTTATGTTCCTTGGATATGGGATTTGGAGGATGGCTTGGATTCTTTCAAGATCAATTCTAATCTCATCCTTTGATATGATATGGCCAAGAAGTTTGCCTTCTTCAAGGCCAAAGAGAGATTTCTTGGGGTTCAAGGAAATGCCATATTTCCTACATGTCATGAATATTTGCCTCAAATGTTTTAGGTGCTCTTGATCAGATTTAGAGAAAGGGGTTAAGTCATCAAGGTAGACAACTAGGAAATCATGTATTTCTTTGGAAAATGCAATATCCATTGCCCTTTGAAAGGTAGCACCAGCGTTTTTAAGTCTGAAAGGCATCTTCACATACTTAAATGTTCCCCACGGTGTGGTAAAGGCTGTCTTGTCTTGGTCATCCGGGTGAACCAGTATTTGATTGAAACCTGAAAAGCCATCTAGCAAAGAGATTCTAGATGACCCCACTAATCTCTGCAGAATATGATCCATTTTGGGCAATGGGTAGTGGTCTTTTAGGGAGACTTGGTTTAAATTTCTTAGGTCTACACATAGCCTAATCTCACCTATCTTATTTCTTGTAGGAACAAGATTGGATACCCAATTAGAAAATCTGATCGGTGCTATTATACCTGCTTCAAACATTCTTTTCACTTCCTTTTCAATCAAAGGGAGAAGCACAGGGTTGATTCTCCTTAGTTTCTGTTTGAAGGGCTTTTGATTTGGTTTTAAGGGAATGGTGTGTTGGATAACTAAGGTGTCATAAGACTTCAAGTCCTCATAACTCCAAGAAAATACATCTTGGAATTCTTTGAACAAATCAACATATTTGGGCTTTTGATCGGCTGGCAGATTTTTGGACAATTTAATCATTTTGGGCTTCTCTGCTATTCCAATGTTATGTTCTTCTATAGCAGCGTTTAGGGGCTACATTTTTGGCTTTTTGGGAACATCATTTGCATCCAACATATCTTCTAATGGAGTGAGGCCAGCAGGGAGAAAGTTATCCTTTAGATCAATGATCTCGGCCTCTGTTTTGGCTATTTCTTCCAAATGCATCTGTTTCAGCTCTTCTATGTTTGCATTGTCAAAAACAGTTGGGTTTAGCATTTGTTTGACTGTTATAGCTGCTACAGCCTGCTGATTTTCATTTGTTTGTTGTTGTTCATCTGTCATAGCATCCATGTCAATGTTAATATTTGAAAACTCATGCTCAAGAGTGAGGAAATTGTTAATATGGGCATCATTTTCAAATACTTGCCAATCTTTAACATTATTTGGGACAGCAGGCCTATGTTTTATCTCGGCAGTGAAATGGTGATTTGGCTCAAAGGGAAGCTTGCATGTACTAGCAAAAGTGGCTAGGCTGTGTGCATGAATGTTATGATCTCTTGAGATCTTGGCAAGCTTGGATTCAGTGAATGTATTGAGTATATTAGTGGCAGCAGTCCTATAGGCCCTCATTCTATTGTCATTGGTAACAAAGTTGCCTTTCATTTGTTGTATGATTAAATCAAAGTCACCTAGAATGGACACTTTTGTAGCTCCTAGAGCTTTGAGCAGTTTAAGGCCTAACAGGAGAGCCTCATACTCTGCCATGTTATTGGTGCATTTGAAATTCAATCTATAGGCATGGCCTTCTACATGATTGTTATGTGTATTGTGAATCCATACACCTGCCCCTGCTCCTAACTTGTTAACAGAGCCATCAAACTCTAAATACCATGTGATTTCTTGCTTGTGGTTAGTACCAAGAGTTTCAGTCATTTTAGGATTGGGCAAATTTGAAATTTCTGTTTGGGGAGGTTCCTCTTGTATGCTGGTTGCCTTGATTGTTTTGACAGTTTCATCAGTATGGGCAACCGATTCTTCATTGATGTGTGTGTCTAGTTCTAAAGCCAAAGGCTTATCATCAGTTGGAGGACCTGTTTCATCATTAAACAAAATAAAAGAATCCATATCGGAATGGATTGAGTAAATAGGAAAATTTTCAGGCTTGTCCTCACTACTTACCACATATTTCATTAGTGTTTCTCTATATAGTCTCTTTGGTTGCCCAAAGATAGATATAGAGGCATAAGAGAGGTCTAATTGGAGGAATCCTTGGAGTTTTTCTCCCCAAGATCTTGACAATAGCATGACATACTTTGGTGGAATGTTAGCAACCACCACATCCATGAGGATCGTCTTGTTGGGATATTGGACTAAGGAGACACACAAGTCTTTGATGAGGCCTAAACACTTGACTTGACTTGAGTCAAAGGAAAATAGATCTTTGTATGGCCTAGTGACCTCAAGGTTTAGCTTTTCCATTACAGCTTTGGGCATAAGATTGTGTGAGGCACCTGAGTCAAACATGGCATTGTGCAAGACTTTGTCATGTATGTGCAAACTAACATAAAAGGGTAGAACAGATCCATATGTTGATTTTCCGTTAACTTCTGGACCAAACAGCAGTTCAGGCTGATCATCAAGAACATTCACATCATCCTTGTTCTCTGGGATTTGCAGTGATCTTTGAATTTGTTGCCTATAGATGTCATGTTTTGCAAGTTTAGATAAAGCGATGGATATCTTCAGTTTACCTATTTCTTCCTCTAAGTTAAATGGTTTCTCCAATGGAGTCTTTGTGTTGGCAGCAACAGATTTCCCTTTCTCAAGTGTATTTTCTGTGTTTTCCTCTTGATTATCAGTGTTATGGTGAGTAATACCTTGTGGTATTTCTGTTTTTGGAAGGCTTTTAGAAGTGCAGTTCAAATCTTCTTTTGAGGAAGAAGGTGGCAAAGGCTGATCATTAGAGGGCTGCATGTTTGTGACATCCTCTACAATCACTTGATGCGGGTTTGGGACAGTTATGTCAGCAGTTTCTATGATGGCAGCCTTTTCTTTGATCTTCTTCGGCTGCTTGGTATCATTTGATTTAACTTTTTCGGGCACATCTATGGTTCTTTTCCTCAGCTTATACTGTTTGTGGACCTCATAAACAGCTGACTCATAACCTTGTTTAAAGTCAAAAGACTCACCAGACTTAGTTTGAAATTGATTAAAGTCATGCTCATCTTGGTCTTCTTGGGTTAGGAAAATTTGTTGCTGACCCTTTAAATCCACTAAGTTCATGTGAGTGTCCTCTGTGGGCTCACTAGATGTAGATGCTTCAGCATAATTTTCATGAAAAGGAGGCCTTACGTCATGGTCTGGGCTAGACCTGCCAGCATTTATGTTCTGAGTTTTCCTAAAATTTGGGTTCCTTATGGCATTAGGCTGTTGTCCTTCCCATGAAGATTTCCTCTCAACACTCTCTACTCTATCTCCCAGCCTGTGCATGCCACTGATAATAGCATCCACCTTGTGATCTAAGGCTGAGGGTTCCTCTTTAAAGGTGGTTCTTCTCTCGGTTCTACCTCTGTTTCTTTTGGCAATTAGATTTGCTTCTACGCTGACAGCAACATTTTGCATATCTGCAAGGGTTTGAGGGGCTCTTTCCCTTAACTGATAAGCCATATCAGTATCAAAACCATCAGGGAATTTATACAAAGTAAGATCAGGTGGAGGTCTTAAGTTCTGTGGTATTGCATTATAAACATTATTGAATCTTGCACAATAGTCCAAGACAGACTCTTGAGGGCCTCTTTTGATGGTGTCATATTAAGATAATATGTGCAAGGGGTCTTTCTTTTTCTCCCATCTGTTGATAAATGTCTGGTATAAGGCTTCTGAGTCTGCTATAGAATTGGCTGTGAGTGCTATAAACCAAGTCCTGACATCACCTGTCAAACTTTGGACAAAAATCTTCATTCTCACGCTATCATCATCTATCTCGTAGTTCTCAAAATAGTCTTGCATCTTCTTGGTATGCTGAAGGGCTGTGCAAGAACCAGTTCCATCAAAATAGGTGATTTTAGTTTGATAATCCTGGGGCATAGCCCCAGGATTAGCAGGTAATTGCAGGGGTGCATATCTATTAGCCATATTCACAGGGATAAGTGGAACAACAGGAACAACTGGAACAGCTGTAACAACAGTGGTGGTAGTGGTAGTATGTGCAGTGAATGGAGGTGTGGAAGGAGTGCTTTGAGAGGTGGATGATGAACAAGGGGAAGTAGGGGTTGAACGGAATAAAACTTTGACAGGGGTTGGAACAAAGCCTGGCTGAACTGTCTGAGGACTAGAATCAGCAAAATCCTCTATTCGCTCTAGTTTCTTGAGTTTTCTTGGGATTAAATTCGGATTTTCAAAAGCAGCTGGGGGATTCGGGTCTGGATTTGACCTTGTATAACGTGGATTCTTTTTGGGAGCCAGCTTCTAGCTTGTTTTTTGGGGATTTTTCTAAGAATATATGGGTTAGAAAGAAACTTTTTGCAGGTCTGGTTCTCTCTCAGCAGAGCTTTCCAACTTGTTTTGTGAAATTAACTGAGGATTTTCCCCAGCGGAGTCGCCATTATGTTATCACTCAGGTTGTCCCTAAAGCTCCTAAAAGGGATACGGCCGAGGTAACCACAAACCAATCTTTGGACTACAGGTCCTAGCCTACCAGCAGTCAGAGAGGGCTCTCTCTTTAGGATTTAGCTTTGCTGAAGATGATTTTAGGCTAGTTATTGATTTCAAGGGGTTTTGTTTTGATTCTGGTGGGATGATTGATGCTTTCAAGTAGAGAGGCAGGGATAGCATGAAAGTTTTAAAACCATTGGGCGTGGAGTCAAAGAGTAAGACTACTGGTGCATTTCTTGGTCACAAGAGAAATATGGAGCAAGATAGTTACACATGAAACAACATTCAAGCTAAATGGAGATGGATTGAAGGCTAAGGAATGAGAGGCAGTTAAGAATCTCTCGTTCAGCTTAACAGAGGGAAGGTGAATGAGCTCTATCTAGGAGCAGTAAAGAATTCCTAGATAACTGTCAAACATGAGTGAATCAAGGGAAATATGAGCCATAGGGAATTCATATTTATTACTAATCCAGATGAAAACATAAAGAAACAGCAGAAATTGAGCATAGAGGGCAATTAAACCAAGTCTAAACTATTCATTTTTCCTGCTATTTTAGATGGTATATCAATGGAAAACAGAGGTAGGAAAACTTATTGAGTCATGTTGCAGCACAAGAATTCCACATTCACTTCTTCAAACCATTAAACACAGATCAGACAGTCATTTCTCCAAGCTTTTCAGCAGTCTTTGATTAAGTAAAACATAAAGTATACAGAGCGAGTCTCTCCTGGAGCGATACAACCAACCAACCCTTTAAACAGTGAATTAGGGTGGTTTATATAAGCAAAATATCAAAAATATCTATTACAACAGACCTAAAACAGGTCTGAGGAAATCGAGTCTTTTAACCTAATCTTGTCCTGGAATTAATGCAAGATAATATCTTCGAGCTGTGCTGGAGGCAATCGCCTCAAAAATGAGCTGAAATCTGTCCTGGTGGCTCTGTGCTGTTCATTTGGCCATAATTGCGCATTGGTCTCTGATCCATTGCTGTTCGGTGGCTTTAAATGCTTTAGCTGTGATCGGAGAGCCTTGATGGGCTATCACCGCTTTCTTTGACTTGTCGAAGGCCATTCAATGTTCACCTGCTTCAGGAAATGAAGGTTTCCATTAAAACATTTAACTGATACTCTTTGCCGCTTCTTTGATATGCTTTGACACTGAATGTGCGCCTTTTCTATCTTCTGAATGCTTTAAACTGTCCCATCAACCTTTTATGGCTGTTGTTCGGCCCTCTGCTGCTTTAAGAACTGTCTTTTGCCCCTTTTCTGAATCCTATGCGAAGAAATTCCGATTTTAAGCACCTACTGGTAGCCGAGCCATGAGGGGCTTTCCATTTTGGCCTATTTTCCTTAGCGATGCGCGATTAACTGCCTCGGTTTTTCATTCCGGGCTTCCTATGCTGCGATTTTCGCCTTCGCGCCCTTTTTGGCGATGACGTCAGCATGACGTCAGCGTGGGTCCCAGTACGGTGGTGACGTGGCAGGGTGACGTCAGCTAGGTGACATCAACAGTACGGCAGGGTGACGTCAGCTAGGTGATGTGGCGGTACGGTAGGGGTGAGGATGTGGCAGTGACACAGTGGCAGGAGGTGACGTCATGGGGAGACGTGGCACCGACGTCACACAGGGGAGGGCGGTATCCGGTTTGTATTGCACCACTTTTGTGCAGAAGCAGTTTCTGAGGAGGAGGCTCCGCCACAGCCGGGAGGGCAATGCGTGGCGGGAGTACGACGGGAAAAACGCCCATCTCCCGGATGTTAACCCTCGCATATCGGCGTATGAAAAGACCCACCCACTGTTGATCTGTGGCGCGGTCAATCGGACGGATGACGGGACAGACAAGGCAGCGGAGGGTTAGGGACGGGGCCCGCGCATATATAAAACAGTATTTATGCCAAAAGGGGGCTAAAACTTTGGTTAACGTGGGTTTTATGGGTTTGTAAGTGGGCGCGGGTGGTTATTAATTTGATCGAATATCAAATTAATCCCAAATGGAATGTATGCGCGGAGGATATTAGTGTAAAGTTTATGTGTGGGGGGGGGGGAACTGTGGTTGTTAATTTAACCGAATGTCAAATTAACCCTGGTTTAGGACGTGGAAGGGCTAATGCCAAGCCCCAAATGAACTCAGCATTTCCCGGACTTAGGAAATATGGCTATAGTGCCAAAGGGAGGGGCTATTTAATATTTTTGGGGAGTTTTATAGCTTTTTTGTATAATAGGGGATGGGGAAATGATCTAGGGAGCTAGATAATAGAGTTAGGAGTTAATGTGAATTTGTGAGGTGAAGGCGCTAAGTTTAGAGATCTTAGGCTTATTTAAGGAGAAGTGAGACTTGAAGAGGAAGTATGGACATTCTTTGAGTAAAGTAGATCTTTACCTAGGCGATTGATATGAAAATGATGAAGCTAAGAGATATCAAGCAGATCTTGACCTCTTTGGGGAGGTTAGTGAATGATTTTGGGAAATAAGAAGAAGGGGGAGTTAGTCATGCCTCGCTTGATCTGATCTAAATGAAAAATTGCATCATAACTGTGATCTGAATGAATATAACACTTGAAAACTAAAATGGATCACATAGCTTGATTCTGCAACCACAAAACTACCTACCCAGCCTACTTACCTAGCATTTTTTCTTCTTTTTGCATGGGTGCACATGGACTTGCAGACCTTGATTATCCCTTTTTTCTTTTTGACTGCCCTCCTATCTAAATCTACACTTCCTTCTTCCAAGGGCCCAGATTAAGCAGTTGGGCTCCTTTGTTTCTCTACCTATCTACAAATCTGCCAAGATTAAGCTGTTTGGACAGATTTTCATTCTCTACATTCTAAAACAAGAAATTGAAACCTAGGGAAGCCAAGATTAAGTTGTTTGGCCTTCCCTTAACAGAAAATTCTTCAAAAAGGAATAACTCGTCAAAATTTGGAATACAGCAGTGGCATTTAGACTGGCACACTTTCATGGCTTCTTCTTTGGCCTTTTTCTGGAAATATGGAGCATTGTAGCATGCAAAAATGACATATTTGGCATGTAAAAATGTCAATCATGAAAGATGAACACCTGTTGCAACAGGAGGCTAACAGTATCGATCTTTTGCAGCACCTTGTAAGGACCATACTACTTTGTTGATAATTTATTATCCTTATTAGCTTGCTTGAGGGACATTTGTTTGTATGGTTGTATTCGTAAAAATACCCAGTTGCCTATATCAAAACTTCTTTCGCTACGATGTTGATCTACCTATTGTTTCATTCCATTCTGTGCCGAAGTGAGGTTATCCTTTAAGAGTTGGAGAACTTGTTGTTGTTGAGGGTCTACCTTAACACCTTCATGAGATACAATATGACCCAAGTGTTCCAACTCTTGTACTCCAAAGATACATTTGGAGGTCTTTGCATATAATTGTTTCTCGTCCAATGGTCTAAGCACTCTATCAACATGTTGAACATGATCATTCCAAGACTTGTTGTAGATTAGTATATCATCAAAAAATACTAACACAAATTTTCTAAGGAAGGGTTTAAAAATGGAATTCATCAAACCTTGGAATGTAAAAGGTAAGGCCAAAAGGCATGACCAAAAATTCATAATGACCCTCATGACTTCTAAATGTTGTTTTTAGAATGTCTTTAGTCTTCATTCTGATTTGATGATATCCTACATGAAGGTCCAACCTACTAAGTAGTTTTATCCATGCAATTCATCCAATCATTCATCAATGAGAGGAATGGGAAATTTATCTTTAATAGTGAGCTTTTTGAGCTCTCTATAATCTAGACACATGCCCCATGATCCATCCTTCTTGTGCACCAATACTATTGGAGCAGAGAAATAACTTTGACTAGGTTGAATTATATCAGCCTCTAGCATTTTTGCAACCATACGTTCAATTTCACTCTTTTTAGCAAAGGGATATCTGTAAGGCCTGATGTTTGGAGTAACACTTCCTAGAAAATGAATAGCATGATCATGATCACAAATAGGTGGGAGGCCTTTGGGAGTCTCAAATACCTTGGAATGATTGTCCAAGACTTTTTGGAGATCTGGATAAATAGATGATTTCGATGTGGGAACCTCTAGCGAACATAATTGTGCAATTACGCCACATTGTTCTTCCTTTAGAAGTTTTGTCATGCCATTAGAGCTTATTATCTTTCTTGGTTTCCCTGCGATACCACTTAATTCAACTTCCTTTCCTTTTGATTTTTTTTCAAGAAGAGTTCTTTAAAATTAAAATTTATCATACCCAAAGATTGTAGCCATTGGACTCCTAGTACAATATCAGCACCACCCATTGGAATGGAAAGCATTGGACTATTCAAAACATATTATCCCATGGATAGCTTGATATTATGGCACTTTCTAGAGAAATTTATGGTTCTTCCATTTGCAACCATCACTTGACACTCTGGTGCTGGATATAGGAAGCAATTCAATTCCTTCACTATCTTACAATGAATAAAATTATGGGTACTACCTGAATCAGTCAACACTATTACCTTTTTCTTCTTGATATGTCCTTCTATCTTGATAGTTTGAGGAGTGGTAATTCTTGCCAATGCATTACAATATATGGTCGGATTCATTTCTTGATGCTTGATGTGATCTTTCACTTCTTGAACCTTTTTCTTCTTGATATGTCCTTCTATCTTGAGAGTTTGAGGAGTGGTAATGCTTGCCAATGCTTAACAAGATATGATCAAATTCATTTCTTCTTTCTCTAGGTTTGGTTCCTGGTGTATATCCTCTTCTTTTGATGTTTCTTGATCCTTTTCTTCCTCCTCTTCACAATCTATGTAAAATAATTTCTTCTCAATACACTTATGACCTTTAGTGTATTTGCTATCACAAATGTAACAAAGACCTTTTTATCTTTTTTCTTCCAATTGTTGTGGTGTAAACCTTGTAGGTTGTGGAAGGCTAGGAGAAAAAAAACTTCCATGTTTATAGTTGTGAGTGGTAGGATTCCTTGTTTCCATAATTCCGCTTTCAATTTTTCTTGCCAACCTAAATGCCTTCTCCAATGAATCAGGTTCCCAAAGACGAACCTCATGTTGAATGTTATCCTTTAAAGTCCCCATGAACACATCAATCCTTTACTTCTATGGAATATCATTTAACCTTATATTCAATTTTTGGAAGTCCTTAATGTGCTCTGCAATTGAACCCTTTTGTTTGAGATTTATCAATTGGATAAAGAAGGTGTTTCTTTTTGTATCCTCCTAATGTTCTATCATTTTCTCTGTGAAAATTGACCAAGTGAAAAGTGGTTTACGAGAACAAAGCCGTTTATACCATAAAAATTGATTCTATTGTAAATATTAATATGCAATATGTAACTTTTGTAACAGTTGTACATCATGTAGATCAAAATATTGTTCCAACTGTAGTATCCAATTTACTAAATCCTTGCCGTCAAACTTCCTCATATCGCCTTTTCTTGATTTTAGGAGCTTGATCTTGAAATGACTGTAACTATGCAATTTCGGATCTCCAAGGTCTAAAATTGCGATCTGAGGTATCCCTCTGCATCCCTTTTCCCATGCCACCAGTCTGATAGAAATTGGATTCTCCAAGAAAGAGTTATGCCCAATCTCCCAAGATGACCTATTTATATACTTTTTCAGTAGATCGAACTTGTACGAATTGCCATGTATTACTATTTTTACCTTCAAATATGAAAACAATACACAACAAATTACAGTCTGTCCTCTTTCCGTATCCTCTTATGAAATTTCAATCTGATGCTCAAAGAGATAGTTATGACAATTTTCCCTAGGTCACCTATTTGGGATGTAATTTGGGAGCCTGCAAAAACCCTAAATGTCTTGGACTGTATTTCATAACATGTAGTGAAAAATGATTTGAAATTCAGGCCCAAGTTTCACCACTATTTTGGCTCAAATGGGTTTTACTTTCAGAGTCTGAACCTTCGTAGAAAACAAATTATAACGAAAATTCCATAATGACCTATTTGAAATGGAATTCTGGAGCTTGCAAAAACCCTAACTTTCTCAGATCATATCTCCGAAAATATAGTGAGACGAGATCGAAAATTGAGATCCGAGGTTCAAAAAGATTTCATATCAAATGGGTTTTTTTTTATCTTTTGAAACTTCGTAGAAAAAAAGTTATATCTAAAATTCCACAATGACCTGTTTGGAGTAATGAAACCCTAGAATCCAAAGCTCTGATACCAAATGTTATGAAACCAAGCTCACAAAAAGATAGAAAAGATAGATCAATGCTTTAGAAATCAACCTCTTCGAGGGGGAAACCTCTTTTACATTACACAAATGAACAATTCTTGGATGATACAAATGACAACACCTCCTTTCTATATATAGGAGTCTAAGGGGTCATAATGTAATCAGAGCCGACATAAAAATAATAATGTAAGGGCACACAATAACAATAGTGGGCTTTTATGGGGCACAATAATAACAATATGGGGACTACATGGGCACGACAATATAATAATGGGGTTGCACTAATCACAATAAGGGGCTACACTAGTAGTATAGGGACCTCACAAACTTTGAAAGTATAGTGAAACAAATAATAGAATTTGAAGAAAATGTTCCTTAAGATTTTTCCTTAATATGATTCAAGTTTCATTATCTAAAACCTCCTAGAAAAAAGAAGAAGAATATGACGAAGAAGAAGAAGATATAGCAAAAATTCCAAACTAACTTGTTTGAAATTTATATCAGGAGCATTTTGGGAACTTGGAATTTCTTAGAGAATATATCCAAAATTATAGGAAACCAATATTTAAAATTTGAACTAGATGTTTATAAAGAATTCTCCTCAATTTGGTCCAAGTTTCACGGTCTAAAACCTCCCAAAAAAAAAATTATAACGAAAATTACGAAATGGGTTTCTTGAGACTAATTTCAAGATCATTAAGGAACCCTAACTTCCTTGGCGCATATCTTCAAAAATATAGTGAAGACAAATCTGAATGTTGAATTAGATATTTCTAAATATTTTGTCTCAATAATCTCCAAGTTTAACAATGTAAAATATCCTAGAGGAAAAGTTAAAAATGCCACAAAGACCTGTTTGAAGTAGAAAAACCCTTGGGATCATGATCTCTAAAACCAAATGTTATGGAAATTGTGCCATAAAAATGATGAGAATCCAATAATTATAGTCTTTTTTGAGGGGGGAATCTCCTTTTACAATTAATATGATGTACAGTACAATATTTGATGATTTTAAGTCAAGGTCTCCTTAGTATATTTTTATGAGACAAAGGGTATGATGATAATGAAATAGGACCATGAAAGGTTCAAGCCTACATAAAAATGTAATAGTTAAAATTTAATCACTCAATATCTAGTGCTTAATAAGGAGTTTTAAGGTTAACGTGAGGATTATACAGGGTTTAAATTATTACCTGAGTCAGGCTTCCTCTCAAGGCCTCATATCTAGCTTAGGTATGCATGAAAGACTAAAATGTAGATGAGCCTATGGTTGGTTAGAGAGTGGCTCCCCATTATTCAATTTACAACAAGAATAAGTGACTTAGATAAGTGTAACTATTTCACTTTTAATGAAATGATATTGTTTGTAACACTCTCCTCCCACATCCACCCAAGTAACCATGCCAACCAGAGTAAACATGAGATGAGAGGCTACTATGATTAGATTCGACCTCCTATGTGGTCTTAAGGAAGTGTAATTGATGGAACATCACACCCAGTCATCCAACATCATAAATAGATCCCTCATGAGCCGAGTCAACCCACTCAGACAACCTATGCCTGGGTCCCACTATTGTTTTGGATCTCTTAGGCCATAGTCACTCTCACGCTATGGGCAAGGGAGTGACCAAAAACCCAAAGTTGATCTCACAGGCTTGCCTGCCAGTCACCAGAGACCAAAATTTGTAGTTCTCTACGAGCGACCCGGGATTTAAGTGACTTTTTCAGACCCAGAGCCCAGGACACTGCCCAGAATGGAGTGATATCTTGAAATAAGTAGAGATACAGGGAAACAATGATGCAAAATAAATAAAATGAACAAGACTATAACTAGACCCCTACTAGCCATGACAGGAATTTCGTCAAACACATCATCAACATGTAAAATATAGGTGTAAACAATAGAATTAAGTGTAGGGTTCTCATAATTATCAGAGAATTGCTATGAACCATTTTTCCCTCATGTCATTTGCTGCATTATCATCTATTAGGTCATAGACACATTATCCATTCATATACAAGTAAAAACATGTTGAGATCCATACATAGTTGATGTCATAAAATATACATATAACCAGTATAATAGGAACAAAAATACCATAAACATATCAGCCATCAAAATCCACATATACACCAATACATTTACACATGAAAATCAAGGGAATGAATTGCTCATTAATGAATGCAATGAACCAACTCAAGATGGGACTACCACATTCTGCCCAACCATATATTGGTTGAGCCAAGTCTCTCTTCATCTAATCACCCCTGTGCCATATTCCAAGCATGAATGTGGGACTCATAGAACACATAAAAACACCAATAAACATGGATTCCACCGGAGTTCTCCGCCTACACCGTGAGGAATTTGAGTGCCTCCTAATCTCTCATGATTTACCGTGCATCCACAGTCTGATCCAGGGATCACTATTCCCTACACCAATACATACTCTCCAGGCTTTACTGTGCATCCCATCCTGAGACCACTAGGCCCAACAGAGAGAAAATCCACCTCTTGGCTTTACTATATATCCCGCCATTCACCGAAAAGGATTCCTAGGCCCACTGAGACACACAATTTGGCTTTACCACAACCCAAAGTCTAGTTCAGGGGTTACTAGGCCAGTGGATTTGTGATCCTCAGTTTGGTTCAGGGACCATTAGGCCATGTGTTTTTCAATTCATAGATCCACCCCACTCAGCTTCGAATCCAATCTGGCCATACCACGTAAATCGTATGAGAGAACCCATCTCATCAAAGTTATCAAGAAATGGCAAGACTAGGATGAAAATATTGTCACACCTGGCAAAACCCATGCCATGGTAGAAAAGAAATGCATGCAATCCCATACATCCCAAATCTAGCAATGGAAATACAAATGCAAGTTGATATCTGCAATGAAGTCTATTCTAGTTGCTTGATCCTACCTTTCCCTACTTGATCTTTGCTTCCTCTTGCCTTCTTTTCCTTTCTTGCTCCAATGCCAAAGTGCTCTAAGAAACTCTAGCTGTCCAAGAGAGAGAGAGAGAGAGAGAGAAAGAGATTAATGAGAGAGATCCAAAACTCAACTGACAAAAGGTTACCAACTGATCCTCAGAAGCTTTTTTATGAATGAGGCCTCTATTTTCTTCATTTTCCATTAATTTCCTTCATTTTCCTCTTCATGTGCAACTTGTGACCTTTCACCTCCTTTTTCTCTTAATTTCCATTATTTTCATAAATAATTGTGCCAAAAATGCCATTTTTCCTTTCCAAAGCCTTAGCCATTGCATTTTCAAATTTTGTTAGCCATAAAAAACCAAATGAACACCCCTAGGATGTCTTTCCAAACATTCAGCTTGGAATAAGTGTCCCATCGACAGTGGTTATTGTTTTTAACTTTTATTACATGGAATTTTCACCAGGGTTGTTACAGAACCCCCCCCCCTTGGGGGACACTATCCTCAATGTTCAATCACACATATACCTCTGCAACCTGTTGAAGGAAGACATACTGTTCATGGATCTTTATAAGACAACTTGATGCAGTATTTATAATGAAAGATCTACTCAAAACAAAACATCATGACAACATGATAACATACCGCATAATGGAGCTTTATAACACAACTCATTACGATACTTACAATTATGATCCTACTGAGTACCAACCCACATGACATCATAACATCATGATAACATAACCACATGATAGCATAGTAACATGACAACATAATATTAATGGCATAACACCAATACTGCATAATGAAGCTTTATAACATATCTCATGGCAGTATTTACATACATATACATGTGTGCATATAGCAACATTACCAAAAATATATACCAAATCATATACCAAAGCATATATCAAAACATATACTAAAAACCATATCTAAGCATATATCAAAACATCATATAGCATATACCAAACCATCATAAAGCATATATCAACCACCATAAAAATATACCAAACCACAATAAATCACATATCAAACCACCATATCGAAATTGCTTTACCTCAACCAGAAAACAAAGAGGGATACATAGCCCACTTCTGATACGCCATCTCCCATGTAGCTTCATCGGGCCCAAAGTGATTCCATTTCACTTTAACTTGCTCAATTTCTTGGTTCCAGAGCATGAACACCTTTTTCTGCAATATACACTGAGGCTCTGGCTGCATTTCTCCATTTGGTTCCACCTGCAATACAAACTAGTCAATCACATGATCAACATCCTTAACATACTTCTTAAGAAAAGACACATGGAAAACATCATGGACTTTCACTATCAGAGGTAGTGCAAGTCGATAGGCTACTATCCTAATCCTATCAATGATACTGAGGGTTCCAAAAAACTGTGGTGTCATCTTGGCCCATGATCCAATCTGCAAGGATCTCTTCTTCATTTTGATGTGCAAGTACACTTGTTCCCCAACCTAGAAGTCCTTGAATAACCTGTTCCTATTTGCATAACTCTTCTGCCTATCATGTGTTTACTTTAGATTCTTCTTCATCACCTGCATATCCAGTTCCATGTCTGCCAACATCTTTGGTCCAATCAATACCTTGCGAATCAGATCACTCCAACTGATAGGAGTGTTACAACTTTTCCCATACAATGCCTCAAAAGGACTCATCCTCAATGATTCTTGATACCCATTGTTGTATGAAAACTCTACCAAAGGGAGATAATCTTTCCACATCCGCTATTGATGCATCACATACATCCTCAAGATGTCCTTCAATATCCTGTTGACCATTTCTATATGTCCATCCATCTCCAGATGTTAAGTTGTGCTAAAGGCCAAATCTGTGCCCCAACCTGCAAATAAGTTCTTCCAAAACATGGAATTGAACTTCACATCCCTATCTGACACAATATTCTTTGGCACACCATGCAGTCTAACTACATCTCTGATGAATACCTAACGCCATATCACTAGATGAGAATGTAGACTTCATTGGGATGGAGTGTGCAACCTTTATTAACCTATCCATAATGACCATGATGGAATCATGTTGATTCACTGTCTTAGCCAACCTTGTGATGAAATCCATGGAAATAACCTCCCATTTCCATTTGGGAATCATGATCAGCTGTAGAAATCCACCTAGATGTTTACACTTTGCTTTCACTCGCTGATAGTCGAAACAAATCGCCAAAAAATCTTCTACATCCTTCTTCAAATTTGGCCAATAGTAGAATCTCTTCACCAATGTCAGTGTCTTATGATAACCAGGGTGACTCAAATATAGTTGTGCATGAAACTCCCTCAAGATCACCTTCTTGAGCTCACTGTTGTCTGGCACATACATCCTGACTCAGAACCTGACCAATCCATCCGCTGTGAGACAATAATCGATACCCTATGCACCTACACTTGTACCTATACCTGTACTTGTGCCTATACTGCTACCTGTAACTATACCAATAGATGTATTTGTACGTACACCTATATCTGTACCTATACCTGCACCAACATCTATACCAACATCCTCTTGTAACATTCACACAATCTCCATATACCTAACATCCTGCTAACATGCCTGCAAGATCCTATCATGTAATTCTGTCCCATAGGAGCTCATAGCTGCCAAGTGATGTACATGTACCCATCTTCTGAGAGCATCTGCCACCCTCTTCTCTTTACCTTTGATATACCTGATCTTGAAATCAAACTCATTGATCATGGCTAACCATCTAGGCTACCTAACATTTAGATTAGGCTGGTTAAACAAATACCTCAACCCAATGTGATAACTCATAAGTACAAACCTACTACCAAGAAGATAGTGTCTCCACATATTCAATGCATGTATGATCATAGCTAACTCAAGATCATGCTTGGGGTAGTTTTGTTCGTGCTCATTCAGTTTCCAGGACTCATAGCATACCACTTGTCCATCCTGCATAAGGACTCCACCAAGTCCTCTCTTGCAAGCATCTGTGCATAATACAAACTCTTTGTCCAGATTTGCAATATGTAGCATTGGTGCATGTGTCCATCCATTCAGTTCACTACTAAATAAACCAGGGCATTGGGGCGTCCTTCCAGTGGGAGCTGGAGAAGATTTCTTTTCTAGAATTCTAGGAAGTTATAACTTTCATTTCAGTTGGGGCTGAAGATTAAAGAATTTATTAGAAAAGTGTTTGGTGGTTTTTGAACCGGAGGGGGTTTTCCACCTAAAAGTCTTGTGCCTATTGTGTTCTTTTGTTTATTGTTGTTATTGTCTAAAAATTAATAATAATTGAAGATTAACTAATGCTTTGAAAAGATATAAAAGTGTTAATTGCTAAGGAATATTGATCCACCTCCCCTCTCCGTATTTCCAACAATTGGTTTTAGAGCTAGGTTCCTTCAATAACAGTCTAACAACTGGAAGGAGATCATGGAATACACCAAGGATAGAATTCCTTTGTTCAAAGGAAATAACTGTGCACTTTGGAGTTGAAAAATGCAGGTTCATTTGCTAGCACAAGGATACGAAGTATGGGAAATCGTTGAAAAAGGCTTCACATCGACCCCAGATGAACAAGGTAAGAAAAATATGGTATATGATGCAAAGGCTAAAGATCTTATTATCAGTGGGCTTATCAAATATGTCTATCTTAAGGTATTGAGTTGAAAAACTGCTAAAGAGGTATGGGGCAAGCTTGAGAATATATATGTAGGTGACTCACAGGTGAAAGAAGCAAAGCTTCAAATTTTCAAGGAAAATTTTGAGCAACTCAGAATGAAGGAAGATGAAGATATTGCTGCATACTTTTAGCGTGTTGATGAAACAAAAAATACATTGGAAGGTTTGGGAGAACTTGTTGACACAAAAATTGTTGTCTGAAAGATCCTCAGAACCTTGCCAGCAAGATTCAACCCAAAGGTATCTGTCTTGGAAGATAGATCGAATCTAACCAATCTCAGCATAGATGAATTGCATGGAATTCTTACGGCATATGAAATGAGGATTGAAGAATGGATGGCACATGTCACTTAGAAACAACATTTTCCACATCGAAGATGACTAGTAAGGACAAGCAGGCTCCGAAAGAAAAAAACTTACAGTTGTAAGGATGAAGAAAAGGAAGAAGATGAAGAAGAATTTTCAAATAAATATTTTGCCTAATTCATGTGGAAAATGATAATAGGTGCGGGAAAATTCAATGGTAAACTTCCATTAATATGTTTTTATTGTGGTGAGGTTGGGCATTTTTCAACCAAGTGTCCTCACAAAAATGAGGTTGTTATGAAGACGAAGAAAGGTCCTAGGAAGTACAAAAAGCAAGGCAAGAAGAAATGGTTTAAGAAGATTTTCTTCTCCAAAGAAGATAGCTCCTCATTTGATGAAGACAGTGACAATGAAGAAGATATCAATGGAAGAGTATTGTTTATGGCCAAGCACAATAAGCAAGAGGCATATGATGAAGAAGGAGAAGAAGAGATGACTGAAGTTTAATTTCAAAACGAAGTGATGAGGCTTATCAAAGAGCTCAAGGCCGAAAAGAATCACATCAACACTCTTGAAGACGAATTAAATAAAGAAAGGGAATAGGTCCTAAATCTTAAAATCAAGGTTTAATAATACAAATGAATTGAAGAATTTCTCAGGAAATAATTAAAGGAAAGCAACAAGGAAAGAGAAGCATTGGAAGTTGAAATAGTCTTTCTACGACAGGAAGTAAAAAATGGAAAAACTCTTCAAAACTGCGCTAACAAATCAAAGGCATTGGAAGAACTCATCAACAATTAATGATCATGCAGTGACCAGAGTGGTCTTTGTTACAAAGAAAAATACGAAGAGGAGTCAAGTCCTTCTATGACAAAAAAAGAAGATGGATATGCAAAATCTACCAAGAAGGTAGATCTCTCGGCTAAATAAAGAGATCAAGACTCGCAGGAAAAATCATGGAAAAAAATTCCTCGAAAAATATTTCCTCCCAAGTATCAAACTATCATTTATGATCCCTGTTATTCATGTGGAAGGTTTGGACATAGAGCTGTAGAATGTCGCATTTATGTTTGGAATGAATATAGTTCCAGGAGATCTTTTAGAAATGGATATTCCAGAACTCAACATAATATAAACAGATTTGATCATTTGAGAGATGATGCCATATGTTGAAAATGTAACAATTTTATGCATCTGGCGAAAGATTGTAGACTTGGAAACTCTTCAAAGGAATTCTCACAAAATCAGAATGAACAAGTATGGAAAAAGAAGACTTAAAAATGTGCTATCGCTTTCAAGGCTCAAGAAATAGAAACGTTTGGTATGTCGACATTGATTTCTCAACGCATATGACTCGAGATAAAAATAAGTTCATATCCTTGAAGGAAAAGAAGGATGGAACAGTGTCTTTTGGAAATGACGGGTCTTCAAACATCATAGGAGAAAGTACGGTCACACTTGGAAGCAAGGATGCATTAGCAAAGGATGTGTTGTTGGTTGAAAATATGAATCACAATTTTCTTAGTGTTGGACAGATGTGCGATCAAGGAAACATGATTCTATTCAACTCTAAGAAATGTGAAATCAAGAAAGGAAAATTTGGAAAAATTGTGGCTACAGCAAGCAAAGCTCCAAATGACATATACATTTTGGATGAAAAACCTAAAGGGTGATTTTTGGAAAAAGAAGATGAAAGTTGGTTATGGCACAAACAAATGGTGTTGGGTTGTGTTATATGCTTTCCATGACTAGCCCACGTAGTTAACCGACGGGTTAGAGGGGGGGTGGAGCACCCCCTTCGTTGCACCAATTCTGTAGCGGGGAAGGGGGGGGGGGGTCACAGGGGGTTTGAGGTGTACCCATAACCCCACTTTATGGGGTCTAGGGCAGTGCCCTGGAAAATTTTGGTTTTGAACCCTATGTTAGGTTGGGCGAACCCACCTATGGTTTTGTCTATGATTTTCGCACATTTTTTTTGGACGCGATGGTTTTCGGTCCATGGTATTGGATACTTCGGCATGTATAAATATGTATTATTACATTGAAAGGAATATAATGAAAAATCAAGCTGGTAGTCCCTGTTTTGGGATCCAGTGGGAAAATCTCTATGTATATGTGTTTTATGTGTTATGCTCTCGCATTATTTATTTTCTGTGTTTTAGAATTCGTATGCAGGTAATTTCTGTACGGGGTTAAAACCTACATTTGGTATTAGAGCAGTTTTGGCTTCAAGGGGACGCCTTTGTTGCTGAGGGGTTGCGCTCAGGCCTATGGTAGACCCTGTTCAGTGGAAGATCTGCGAGATTGATTCTAGTGGTGAAAGAAGATGGCGAGCAATGGAAAGATAGAGATCGAGAAATTTAATGGTCAGAGTTTTGAGTTGTGGAAACTCAAGATGGAGGATCTGTTTGTGGATAAATATCAGTGGATCGCGGTAGATCCGGGTACTAAACGAACGGGAGTGTCCGATGAAGAATGGAAGAAGTTGGATCAGAAGGCAAAGAGCACAATATGATTGTGTGTCTCAGATTCAGTATTGCTGAATGTATCAGGGGAAGCTATGGCGAAGGCTTTGTGGGACAAGTTAAGGACTTTGTACCAATCTCAGTCTCTCGTGAATAAACTGTTCCTACAGAAAAAGCTCTATAACCTGAGGATGAAAGATGGAGACTCAGTGATAGAGCATCTGAATGCATTTAATACTATTGTAAGTTAGTTAGCATTTGTTGAAATTAAAATTTTAGATGAAGATAAGTGCATTAGTTTGTTGTGTTCTCTACTAGATTCGTGGGACAGTCTGGTTATTACAATAGGTAGCAATGCAACTTCCTTGAAATTTTATGAAATAGTCTTAGCCTTGCTGACGGAGGAGATGAGATGGAAAAATATGGAGAGACAGAATGGTGATGCCTTTTCTATACGAGGACGGTCCCAGAACAGAAACAAAAATAAGTCATCAAGTGGGAGATCTAAATCTAGAGGGAGATCTAAATCTCCAGGAAAACCTGTAAAGGTGGTGTGCTGGAAATGTGGAAAGGAAGGCCACTTCAAAAGGGACTATAAATCTAAAGCTCCTGACGAAGGAAAGGGATCTAATGAGGCTCCTTCTGCAGAGGCGAAAACCACCTCAGATGAAGGTGGGGATGCATACTTGGCTTCTTCAAGTACACATGTAGATCATGAGGCATGGTTGATTGACTCAGGTGCATCCTTTCACTTCACTCCCCATAGAAAGTGGTTCTGTGAGTATGAGAAATATGATGGTGGTGATGTCTTCTTGGGGGATGACAGGAAGGCTAGAATCATTGGTTGTGGAAAAGTAAAGTTGAAGTTGCAAGGTGGAAGGATTAGAATGCTTCTAGGTGTTCTACATATTCCTGCGTTAGCCAAAAATCTGATTTCTGTTAGCAAGCTGGATGATGCAGGTGTAAAAACAGTGTTCAAGAAGGATACCTGCAAGATGGTTCGGGGAGCACTGGTATTGATGCGAGGAGTTCGGATTGGAACTCTGTACAAGTTGCAAGGTAGCACTGTTATTGATGGGTGCAATAGTTCTGTGGTTCCTGAAAGTGGAGCAGAAAATCTAGTGGTATTTGGAGAGAAGACCATGTTGTGGCATCAAAGGCTTGGACATATTGGAGAAAAGGGCCTTCGGATACTTCATGGTAAAGGTATGGTAGAAGGTATGAGTAATAGCTCTCTGGATTTTGATTTCTGTGAAAATTGTGTATATGGGAAGCAGAATCGGGTGAGTTTCCCCTCTGGTAGTAAGACGGCGAAACAGATATTAGAACTTGTGCACAGTGATGTGTTTGGATCTGTGAAGGTTCCATCACTGGGTAAGTCTGTGTACTATGTATCATTTATAGATGACTTCTCAAGGAATACATGGATATATTTCCTTAAGAAGAAATCTGAAGTCTTTGACAGGTTTAAAGAATTTAAGGCTCTGGTGGAAAACCAGACAGAGAAGAAGATAAAGGTGTTGAGGACAGATAACAATGGAGAGTTTTGCAATAAGGAATTTGAAGAATTCTGTAAGAAGTGTGGTATAGCACGGCAGAAGACTACTCCATATACACCTCAGCAAAATGGAGTTGTAGAAAGAATGAATAAGACGTTGATGGAAAGGGCAAGAAGCATGCTCAGTGGTGCCAGGTTAGGACAAGAATTCTGGGCAGAGGCGGTGGATACTGCATGTTACCTGGTCAACAGGTCACCTTCATCAGAGTTGGAGGATAAGACTCCACAAGAGGTATGGACTAGTAAGAAACCCTATCTTTTACATCTAAGGGTATTTGGATGTGATGCATATGTACATGTTCCAAAGGAGAAACGAACCAAGTTGGATAGTAAATCTAAAAAGTCCATCTTTATTGGGTATAAGGATGGTTTAAAGGGTTATAAGCTTTGGAACCCAGTCACACGAAAGGTTGTGTACAATCGAGATGTGGTGTTCAGAGAGGTGAAAGATGTTATTAAACATGAAATCCAACCAAAGGAACCCGAGAAGATAGAGTTTGAGCTAAAGGAGGAAGAATCACACTCTACAGCAGAGGAGGAATCAGAAGATGAAAAGCCACAAACTCTGACTTTGAGAAGATCAGTTCAAGAAAGAAGGCAGCCTGAAAGGTATAGTCCATCTACTTTCTGTTCAAATTTTGCTTTATCTATTACTGACGATGATCCCAGAACTATGAAGGAAGCAGTAGATTCAGAGTATGGAAAACTCTGGAAAGAGACCATGGTTGATGAAATGGCATCTTTGCACAAAAATGAGGCTTGGGATCTGGTGGAGTTGCCCGCTGGAAGGAAACCCATTGGTAGCAAATGGGTGTTAAAAAAGAAGACAAATGCAGAAGGAAAAGTGGAGAAATACAAAGCTCGGTTGGTAGCAAAAGGTTATTCCCAGGTGCCGGGAATTGATTTTGGTGATATTTTTTCTCCTGTTTCCAAGGTAACTTCTATTAGATTACTTTTATCTATTGCTGCTGCTTTTGATTTTGAGGTAGAACAAATGGATGTGAATATAGAATTTCTTCACGGGGATCTAGAAGAGGAAATCTACATGAAGCAACCTAAAGGCTTTGCAGCGAAGGGTAAGAAAGAACTGGTATGCAAGTTAAATAAGTCTCTGTATGGGTTAAAACAGTCACCAAGGATGTGGTATCAGAAATTTGATACATTTATATGGGGACTTGGCTTCACCAGAAGCAAAGCAGATCACTGTGTGTATTTTAAATTAATTGGTTACCGTGTTATTTATCTGGTCTTGTATGTGGATGATATGTTGCTGGTTGGAAATGACAAAGAAATTATCCAGGATTTGAAGACCCAATTGTCCTCCAAATTCGACATGAAAGATCTTGGTGCTGCAAACTATATTTTGGGCATGGAAATTAAAAGAGATCGGGCAAAGAGGAAGCTCTGGTTAAACCAGAGGAAGTATGTCGAGACAATACTACAGAGGCTTAATATGTAGGATAGTAAACCGGTGAAGGTTCCTATTCCAGTAGGTGTGAGGTTATCTGCTGAACAATGTCCCAAGACACAAGAAGAGGAAGATGACATGTCCCGTGTTCCATATGCAAGTGCAGTCGGTAGCCTGATGTATGCAATGGTCTGTACTAGACCAGACATTGCACATGTAGTGGGAGTATTGAGCAGGTTTATGTCAAAACCAGGAAAGGAGCATTGGACAGAAATGAAGCGGGTTTTCAGGTATTTGTGTGGCACTAGTGAATATGGTCTGTGCTACCAAGGAAGACTAGGATTGGACAGAGTGTTGGATATTCATGGCTTTGTTGATGCAGACTAGGCTGGAGATCTGGATCAAAGAATATCTACAAGTGGGTATGTGTTTAACCTATTTGGAGGTGTAGTCAGTTGGATGAGTAAGAAACAATATGTAGTGGCACTGTCAACTATAGAGGCAGAATACATGGTAGCCATTCATGCAAGCAAGGAACCAGTTTGGTTGCAGATATTGTGTTCAAGTATGGGGTTAGTATAGGAAGCTATAAGGATAGATTGTGACAGCCAAAGTGCAATTTTCTTGGCAAAGAACCCTGCATATCATTCAAAGACAAAGCACATTGATGTTCAGTATCACTTTGTGAGGGATATGATAGAAGACAAAAAGGTGTTGTTGGTAAAGGTGGACACTTTAAAGAATACTGCAGATGCATTGACAAAATCTGTGAGCTCTGAGAAGTTCTCTTGGTGTAGAGAAACAATGGGCATTTTAGGGTTGGAAAAATGACTAAGCTCTCTTCTGGCCCCCTATGGAAAGAAAACAACAAGTGGGAGAATGTTGGGTTGTGCTATATTCTTTCCATGACTAGCCCACGTAGTTAACCGAGGGGTTAGAGGGGGGGCAGAGCACCCCCTTCATTGCGCCGACTGTGTAGCGGGGGGGGTCATAGGGGGTTTGAGGTGTACCCTTAACCCCACTTTATGGGATCCAGGGCAGCGCCCCAGAAAATTTTGGTTTTGAACCCTATGTTAGGTTGGGCGAACCCACCTATGGTTTTGTGCATGATTTTCGCACATGTGTTTTGGACGTGATGGTTTTTGGTCCATGGTATTGGACGCAATGGTTTTCGGTCCATAGTATTGGACGCAATGGTTTTCGATCCATGGTATTGGATGCTTCGGCATGTATAAATATGTATTATTACATTGAAAGGAATATAATGAAAAATCAAGCTGGTAGTCCCGGTTTTAGGATCCAGTGGAAAAATCTCTGTGTATATGTGTTTTATGTGTTATGTTCTCGCACTGTTTATTTTCTGTGTTTTAGAATTCGTATGCAGGTAATTTCTGTACGGGGTTAAAACCTACAAATGGGACATATAAATTTCGACAATTTGGTCAGGATCAGCAAAAAGGAAGCAGTAAGAGAAATGCCTAAAATTTCAAAACCTACCAATACGGTATGTGAATCTTGTCGGCACGGAAAATAGACAAAAGTTGAGTTCAAGACAAAGGAACACTTTGCATCACGTCCATTGGAATTAATACATACTGATCTATGTGGTCTTATGAGAACAAAAGGTTTAGACAATGAATTATACTTTATGCTAATGATATATGATTACACCACAATGACAATCACTAGTTTCTTAAAGAAAAAATTTGAGGCATTCGAATGTTTCAAAATCTACAAGGAATTGGTCGAAAATGAAGCCGATTTGAAGATCAAATGTCTGAGATCAGATAATGGTGGAGAATTCACGTCCAAACAATTTTAGAAATATTTTGACGAAAATGGAAATAAAAAGCAATTCTCAATAGCCAGAACACCACAGCATAATGGAGTTGTTGAAAGAAAAAACAGAATTGTACAGGAAATGGTTAGAACATTGTTAAATGACTCAAAATTGGATGATAAATTCTAGGTTCAAGAAATCAATATAGTCTTATTCATTATAAACAGAGGTCTACTTAGGAACAATTGTAACATGACTCTGTATGAATTATGGAAGGGAAGACCAACTAACATCAAATACTTCAAAATATTTGGAAGTAAATGCTACATCAAAAGAGAAGACCAAAAATTGGGCAAGTTCGATTCTCGTGTTGACGAAGGTATTTTCGTTGGTTATTCACACAAAAGAAAGGCTTATAAATGCTACAATCTGAGGCAAACACAAATAGTTGAAATCATAAATGTTACTTCTGACGAAGACTATGTTCTAAAGGATAACAATGAGATCGTCTCTGAGGGGCTTGAGGTAGAATCTATGAAGGATGAAGAAGAAGCTCCAGAACAAGACCAATCAAATAAGGAAACAATAGTCAACCAAGAGGAAATAAGAAATGATCAGCGTGATGTAAAAGAAACTTCTCCAAAAGTTTTAAAAGAATGGTGTCAAAATAATCATCCGTCAAATCAAATCATCAGCAACATAAATGAATGAATTAGAACCAGAAGAATTCGACAGCTTTGTTCATCACAACAAGCCCACCTTGCTCTTTTAGCAACTTTTGAGCCTAGCAATTTTGAGGAAGCTAGTCAAGATGAACACTGGGTAGCAGCTATGAATGAAGAACTGGATCAAATTGAGAAGAACGACACTTGGGAATTGGTTCCATGACCAAAGGATAAAAATGTTATTGGAACTAAATGGGTCTTCAGAAACAAATTGAATGAGGATGGACAGGTTACCAGGAATAAGGCAAGATTAGTCTGCAAAGGATATGCACAAGTAGAAGGAATTTATTTTGAAGAAACATTTTCTCTCGTTGCCAGAATGGAAGCTATTAGGATGTTTCTCGCTTGTGCGTACTCGAGAAAAATCCAGGTGTAACAAATGGATGTTAAGTCATCCTTTCTAAATGGTGAATTGGAAGAATAATTTTACATTGAACAACCTAAAGGTTTTTTGCTCTCTGACAAGGAAGACTACATCTGCATATTAAAGAAGGCACTATATGGTCTCAAACAAGCTTGGTATGCATGTCTTAATGGATATCTACATCAACAAGGATTCAAGAAAGGAAGCGCTGACAAAAATCTCTATGTGAAAGTGTATCAAGATAACCTAACAATTATCAAGGTATATGTGGATGATATAATCTTTGGAAGCAATGATGACATATTAAGTAAAAAGGTTTCCACAAATATGCAAAGTGAGTTTGAAATGTCTCTACTTCACGAGTTGACATACTTTTTAGGGCTTAAGATATCTCAACAAGATAAAGGAATATTTATATATAAAATAAATTACATCAAGGAAATGCTCAAAAAATTCAAGATGGAAGATTGCAAGCCCGTCCTTACCCCAATGGTAACAGGTTGCAAGTTAAGTTTAGAAGATTCGATAAAGGATGTGGACCAAAGGTTGTGTAGATATATGAATAGCAGTCTTCTATATGTGACAACTTCTTGGCCAGATGTAATGTAGGTAGTTGGACAAGTAGCAAGATTCCAAGTAGCACCAAACTAATCTCATATTATTGTCGTCAAAAGAATTCTTCAATATCTTCAGGGCACAAACAAATATGGTTTATGGTATCACCAAGGAAATGATCTAGTTATCCAAGCTTATATAGATGCAAATTGGGAAGGAAGTGTTGATGATTGAAAGAGTACCAGTGGAGCAACATTCTATCTAGGTTGTTGCCTTGTTTCATGGTTAATTAAAAACAAGTCTTCAATCTTGTTGTACTCAAATTCTTTGGATGAAGCAAACTTTCCAAGATCTTCAAGTCAAGTTTGATGAGCCTATTCCCATCTTCTGCGATAACACCAGTGCCATCAGTATCTCCAAGAATCCTGTGATGCATTCCAAAACAAAGCACATTCCGATCAAATATCATTTCGTTAGAGAGAAGGTCGCCGAAAATAATATCAAGCTTGAATATGTTGGCATAAAGGAACAAATTGCTGACATCTTTACCAAACCATTACCTCGTGAAGCATTTGAGTATCTTCGCCAAAATATTGGGATTCTCCCAAGTTCTCATTAGACTCTTTCTCTTATCTAACTAAGTAGAAAGGGGGAGTGGAGGTGTGTACAAGTCCACAGGATGACAGTTTGTCAGGGGGAGTTACCCTTTGCCATTTCTACAGGACCTTTCACAGATAACATTAACACAACAGATAACATTAACACAGCAAGTTTGCGGAAATATGAACTGGAATTTTATTATATGGATGCAGATATTACATACGGAAGATCTCCTTACAGAGGTCGACTGTCGTCGCTTTTACCGGACTTCATACCGTTCACAAGGAACAAGTATTACCGGAGGCTACCTGGCGATAGACAGACTCTGCCTCAGAAATCACAGATAGACTCTCAGACTCTTTTCTAAAGGTTCAGCCACTTTAGGTTCTCACCAGTGCCGAGCACACTGATGCGCAGGCTTCCAAACCAAACTCTAAGACCTGAGTGAACCTTTCGTGTTGCAAGCAGATCAGACACTATGGTCCGCAGATGCAGAGCAGGAAAAATCACTCGACTCAAGACTCCAGACTTAAGACTCTCTCCAGACACGAATGAATCATACTTCGCAACTAACTCTTATTTATAAGCTGGAAGGGAACAAGCATCCGTGAATGGGCTTTGTACAGACTGATGACTCATAAGTAGAAGTACTGGACAGATCTGGGCAGATCGCCGAAAGCAAGATTCGGGCATAGGACAATATTGTCCTATGTTATCTCGTCCCTACTCTTTATCAGAGAGCCTGAGGCATGTGGGGACCGAATCTTGGTACATGCAGTAATTTACACAGAGGATATTCATAAAAAAGAACCCTCGAAAGACTGAAATGACTAAAAAGACGAGATATGCAAATCTCAAGATGTACAAAGTGGAGATTCCAGGACGAGGGAATCCACGAAAGCTCGTCCAGCACCATAGTCGGCTGGAAAGACGTCAATCAAAGGTGTAATAATAAATTTGTGGGTAAGTGTAGTACTGGTAATTCCATCTTTCAATCAAGTAATTGGAATAATATTGTACCCACACTTCCTTTTCAGTTTCCCAAGTTGAATTATCATGAGGATCTGGTAAATCTAATTCATTAAGATTCATGAAAGGGTTTAATTCTGGATCAGCTTGTTGATGGAAATCTTCGTAGCTGGTACTTGGAATTATCTTCCTGCACTTGTAGTGATTCATTACGAACCATCTCACATGGCCGCATCTTCTGACACCATTGAGAAAATCTGTACTGTTAATATTTACCAAATCTCCTATTGTTTTATCCAAAACCAAAACCATCATTGTGCTGTTAGGACTGAAATTAGGTATTTTCAACATGCCCATGGAGTATGGTTTCATGATAAGTGGGGATAAGCCATATTTCTCCCACCAATCCATGAACCATCCTGGAACAGGGTCATCTTCTTCCATGTCTTCTACTGGAGTATCTTCAAACAAAAAAGAAAACTGCAAGGAATAAAACATATTAGTGGAAAAATTCTGCATATTCATCGCTGTGTAGAAAGGCTCTTGTTGCCGATCCAGATCATAATTTTCCCTGTGAAGATGATTGTCAAACCTTCTGAATGTTATGTGACAACTATTGATCCTGTTATCATCTTCATGATATCTTTCAATTACATAGGAAATGCTCCCAATTTGCCTTAGATAATCTAGGGCTTCAAGGGCTTCATTATTTGCTTCATCTTGATGAGGATCTGTCCAAAGGAAATCAATGTCTGTCCTGTACCTGACTTCTTTTATTGGTCGCCAATATTCATCATGGTCTAGAAGACTTGTTTCCAAATTATATGAAATCCATCCAGATGAAGTCTCAATTTCTACCGTATCTCCATGTCTTCTGATGAAATTGCATTGCAGACTCATTATTGAATGTTCAGATAAAAACTCTCTGCTCAACATGTCTGCAAAACTGTTCTTATCTCCTTTGACAAATTCAATATCAAAGTTATATTGACTGAGTTGCATAATCCATCTTACCATAGCAGCGTCTTCAAAATCACATTTGTGAATGGCATATTTTAATGCTTGGCAGTCTGTTTTGATGGTGAATTTGGTGTAGATGACAAAATCTCTGAATTTTTCTATTCCCAAACAGACTGCTCTAAGCTCTTTCTTCAGACTTGACCAATTCAATTGATTTTTGGCCCATAATCCAGATGCATATTGACATATCTCAATCTCATTTTTGCTGCTGGGGTTCTTTTGGCACAAGACTGCTCCCCAACCTTCATAACTAGCATCTGTCATAATGATTTTCTCCCATTCTTCTCTGATAGGGGAGAGAGGCTAAATATTTCTAACTTTCTCTTTTATTGCTCTGACTGCCTGTGTGCAGTCACCATTCCATGGAATTGGATCCTGCTAAAGCCTTTTATTCAACAATTTTCTTTCTTGTGCACAATGCTTCAGAAACTTAGAAATGTAATTCAGACTTCCCAAAAATATTTGCAACTGTGTTTTATCCTTAATTTCATCAGGGAAGTGGTCAACAAAATTTAAACTCCTTTGGATTATAGTATAGGATCCATACTGTATGTTATAACCCAAGAAGTCTATTATTGGCCGAAATAATTTCATCTTGGATTCTGATAATACTATACCCATTTCTTTGACCCTGCGGAGAAAGATTTTCAAATGTTTAACATGGTCAGCAATATTATCAGAATGAATCAGTAAATCATCAATATACTTTTTCAGGAATTCTTCCATTCCTTCAAAAGTTTCATCCATTATTCTCTGGAAGGCTGAAGGAGCGTTAATTAGGCCGAATGGCATGATATTCCATTCATAATGCCCTTCAGGTACAGAGAATGTTGTCTTCCATTTGTCTTCCTCTTTGATTCCTACTTGCCAAAAACCAGATTTGAGATCAAATTTGGAGAATATTTTTGATTTTGATATCTGGGCAAGTATGGAGGATGGCTTGGGCAAAGGATATGCATCATAATCCAAAATACTATTCAAAGGTTTGTAATTCACAACTAGCCTTGGCTTACCTCTGGCAATTTCAGCATGCTTATTAACATAAAATGCAAAACATGCTATGGGGCTCTTACTTTTCCTGATAAGCCCTTTCTTTAAGAGATCCTTGATTTCTTCTCTGCAAAGCTTCATCTGTTCTTCATTCATTGCCACTGCTTTGGATCTCCTTAACTTTCCGCTAAAGTCTTTCTTGAGAGGAAGTTCTACTTCCTGTTTCTTGATATGCCAAAAGGCATTTGGATCGTCTGAGCAACACTCTTTGAATTTAGCAGTAAGATCTGCTATTTCAGAGGCATATCTTCCATTATCTAAATGTTCTTCTGTTTTTAATACTTCTCTTTTTACTTCCATTTTTGCCAGAAGGTTTTCCATTCTCTCAAGTCTTTTAATCCTAATTGGAGAATTAGAATTTATAAACGGGAAAAAGACTTCCTTATTCTCAAGGCTGATAAAATATCCATACCTCTGGGTTCTTACATCAAACTTTGCTCCATGCATGCTAAAATTCTGAAAAAATGGGGTCCCAAGGTACATTGCACAATCTAGTCCTGGGACAACGGGACAAACCAAATGAACTCCAATTTTTTCTGTAAGCAGAACATTTATTTCTGCTTCATACTTAGTGGGGATATCACCACTTGCAGTAATCGCTCTCGAACATGTTGTTGGTCTTCGATGGTGCATACCTACTACAGTATCACTTACAATATTCAATCTGGAACCAGTATCCATAAGAACTTTCCAGAATTCATACTGGTTTCCAATCTTTACCTTCATTTTGACACAATACATGACATCTCTATTCATGCTATTGCATCCAAAGCTTGTTCTTGCCTTTTCCTCTTCTTCTTCTTCTTCTGGGTTGTTCTGCTGCTGAACTTGTCCTGGATGATAAGTCCAGTTTTCTGTTTTTCCTGAAACAGGGCCTTGTGATGAAGAGGCAGGAGATGCCTATGCATTCAATATCCTTAGACTTAGCTCATTGTGTTTCTCAACACACAATCTCCTGTTCTCCTTGATTGTTTTTCTCAATTCCTTAATTGCCTGGTGTACTGCAGGCAAAGTCTGTGGCAAATCTTCTCCAAAATCTTCATTTCTAAATTGTTTGGTTAAAGCCTCTACTGAGAAAAGAGTAGCAGGAGGCACATACCCTTTATTTGGAGAATTCTTAGGACTAGAAGGTGTTTTCTTCAAATGTTTTGTTAGCAAAGATCTGTACATATCTTTCATCTGTGGGTCTGTAGCAGCCATCATCTGTGCAAAGATATTTTTACTGATTTCATCATAATCAGTCTTCATCATCCTAACTGCATTACATGTACAAACATCAGGGTCATGACAATCACAATATTTACATTCTGTACAATGTGGGTCATTACAAAATTCTTCATCAGATGACTCTTCTGAATCAATAAAGTTAAAATCATTTTCAGATCCAAAATCAGAAGATACAAGCTCATCACAGCTGCTAGGAAGATCGAAATAATTTATCTTTCCTTTCTTATTTCTATACTGGACTTTCTTCTTAGAAGAGTCCTTCTTTTTGTTTGGACAGTTTGGAGCTGTGTGGCCTTTTTTGTTACAGTTGTAACAAATTATTTCTCTGTCCTTGGAAAACATTTTTGTATGTTTGTAAGGTTTTGCTTTGTAATGTTTTCCTTTTGGTTTTTCTTGGGAAATCTGGGAATTCTTTTTGAAATGTCTTTTCTTCCTCTTATGCCCCTCAGAATTTCCAGCTTTACCAAGGTGCCATTGCTTGCAGAGCTGTTGATAACCATGCGGCTTTTTAGGATTAGTAGCGGCTCTTGCAATCTTCATTTGTGAGCATAATTCAACAATGATAGCTTTTACCGCTTGTCTGATTATGCCAAATTTATAATCACCAACCTTCCCTAGTAGTTTGTTGACAATAGCAGAAGAAACCCATTGGGGAAGGGATGCAACAAAAATTTCCTTCCATTTTGGCTTAAGAATGAGATCTGGAGTCAATGTGTGAAATCTGTGGAGGAATTCATTAAAGTATTCATCAAAGTGCTGCATATTATGCAGTTTCATGGCCAACGGAGTAATTGTAGTAATGTCATTGGTTATTTGAGGAAAACCAATGAAATTTACAGTAATGGCATAGAGAAGTTTCCCTATCATATTGCTGACAGGCATATGAGTGACAGGGTCTATATGAGTGGTGCCATCCTCATTTAGGACTACAGCTTGTTCCCAGTCAGCAAGGAGGCTTGGCTCTTTTAATGTCTCAGCTTTTAGCCAAGAATCTAATGTACCCTCAAATCCTCCAATTATTCTTCTCGTGGCATTAGTAGGACCTATATCATCTGCAAGATAAGTCCTATAGCAAACAAGCATGCAATGTAATACAGACATGATTTCAGATTCAGTACAATTGTCAATATTCCATGAGTAGGTAGAATTTCCAGACCAATCCTTATGATATTCTGATTTCATAAGATCTTTGCGATCAGGAGCAGGGTTCCATGTAGTCTCCCATCTTGATCTGGAAGATGTTGCATTTACCTGGTCTTTATCTTCATCAGACTGCTCTTGGTCTGATATAGAAAAGTTATTGATACAAGCTTCAAGGTCTTCAATCTGTGGATCTGCTTCTATCTTATGAAGGCTTGTATCAAAACTTTCTTCTTCATCTTTAGAGGATGAATCTTTAAACATAAAACTGGAAGATTCAGGATTGCTTGATTCTTCAGTTTCTTTGGATGGTTTTGTGGCAGGATGTGGGCTAAAGAAACTGGGATTTGCAAACAAGGAATATGGATGAGAGGAGGTCGGAGGTGGAAAGGTTATAGAACTGGGTGTTCTGATGAGGCTTTCCACAGAAGGAGTAATAGAATATGGAACAGAAGTCTTGGGCTCTGAAAATATAGTTGCAGACTTATAAGCTTCAACCCTAGGCTTCTTTCTCAGGGACTCTATCCCTTGAGATACTTCCCATACTTGTTTTTTTACAATGTCTAGAGAAGTGTTTATCTTTACTATCTCTTTTCCATGAGCAGAGGCAGCTTCATGGGTCTTCTTTTCTATCTGGCCTGTTTGTAGAGATAACCTGTCAAGGCTCTTCGCAAGTGCTTTATCATTTTCTGCTAGAGTAGTTACACTGCTATTCAAGCAAACTGTATTATAATCATGTTTTCTCAAAATACTTTCAAGCATAGTCTTCATTTCAGAATTAGCAGTCTCAATACTCTCAAATTTACAACTAACAAATTTCTCAAGGCTAGACAGAGCTAAATTAGTCCAGTTGGTAGCAGCAACTGAATCTCGTGCTGCTAATGAAGGATCATCAGCATGGGATGGAAGTAACTTATACAATTTTCCATCTTGGCTTCTTATCACAAAATTTTTCCAGGGGGGAAACTCTGTGTCTGTTTCCAAGAGGTTTCCATCAAGGAGTTCCCACTTGTGTTTATTTGGAGTTCCAGTCCGTATCATGTTTACTTGGAGCTGGGAACAAATCTTTCTTAGTAATTTCTCTCCTTCAATTTGAACAGCAATCAGAGATCTAGGAATATTTGGCTTATTCATCATGCTCTGAATTTTTTGCTGAAAAACATGGGCTTTCAAAGGAGGAGGAATTACTACTGGATTTTCTTTCAATTTTTCTTCTACAAATTTCTCTGGATCCTTGATTCTCTTTTGCTTGGCTTGGTTTCTGAATTGTTTCATCAAGGATTGTTCTATTATATTTGCAGAAGGGTAATACCATTCATAGAATGATATCCACTGATTTTCTGCCTTCATCCATTCCTTCCATTTCTCAACATTCTGTCTGTTGAAGGCAGGATGATCATCTCTTGGAAGAAGCATTACCTCTTCAAAATATAAATGTTCATTTTCATGTGTAAACATATCCCAATTGAACATTTTCTTCTTCCATTGATCATTTGGATCATATGGACTGATTCCTTTAAAAATCTTTAAAAAGGCAACTATCTTTGAATAAGAAGGAATTTCTACATGCTTTGGAATTTTATCAATGGGATTTCTTCTGTATTCAGGAATAGGTGAAGAATCATCATAACCCAAACCATAAGTGGAAGAACTAGAAACTGTATGTACAAGTAGTTCTTCTTGTGGGTTAAAAAATACAACCTTTTTGTATCTTTCTTCAAAAGAATCAGACGGAGGAGTAAATCTGATCATGTTTATCCTATGACGGTCTGATGACTCACCATGTGGAGTTGGTGGTTCTGAAGAGAATTGGCAAAAAGTTTTGGAGCAGTGTGGATGGTCACAGACTGAACTGAAAGGCTGAGATGGGCCTGGCTGTGAAAACAATCTTCTGATGGAATCATACACTGCTTGGTCAATTACAAACTGCGGAGGTGCAGAGGTCTGGGCAGGATGTAACTGGCTGATTGTAGTAGGAATTGCAGAGACAGAAGTAGAGGGTCCACCATGCTGAACTGTGTTAACTCTGGGAAATCGTGTGGTAACCTTACCGTCTATCTCTGTGATGATTGATTGAGCTGCAGCAACAGGTTTCTTTATGGGCTTACCCCAATTGGTTACCCAGTCATCAGGAGGACACAAATCATTACGGGAAACATATACTGGTGCTACAGGGTTACAAGATGAGTCATACTGAATGAGAGTGACTCGGCCTTCATCTTTATCAGGGGTATGTAATACAGCAGGGATTGTTGTATTATAGAATCGGACACAAGTAATATAAAAGATGGCCAAATTTTTTGATTTTGTTTTGAAATTTTCATATCCGGCAGTCTGGATACCTAAGGTTAGGCATTGCAGGACATTTGGGTCATCAAGTGCAACAGAAAAATCAGGAAAAACATCATACTGTACAGGGCCTTCAGCAAGGCTTGTCTCAATGCCACCTATCATGGCTTGTGTAAATGTAGTCCATCGATTATCAAATAGGGCTGAGAATACATAGGCTTTTTGGCCTTTTCTATGTAATGCATTCAGTCCTATCCTCACCATCCCCAGATGGGCGTACTGATAACCAGCTTTGAGAGCTGCTTTGATATGTTTGGCCTCTAGGAGAGAGATGGTCAACATAGCATTCAATGTTAAATCTGCTTTGATGGATTTCTCTTTGATTTTTATTTGACTAAGGGCACGGAAATTAAAGGAAGATAGGTTTCTATATACATCATGAGGAGAAACTGGTGGAAGTTTCCAGTTAACAGAGGGATCTGTTTCTTCTTGTTCAATAATGGCAGAATTACCAGAAGTAGATTCAGATCGATATAAACCTTCTAAACCGGACCTTAATTCATCTTCAGTCTTTATAGATTTAAAATGTTTTGAACCAAACATTCCCATAGACTCAGAAGATTCAGCAGATGAATTTCTAGATGCATCCATTGGAGATCTAAGATAGATAAATACCCGTTCAAAGACTTGCAGGAAATGATGAAAGCAAAATTGCCGCTTTCTTCTGAAGGAGAAATTGCAGCTTCCTCGTGTACCGTAGTACGAATTCTCGTCCAACGTCTTCAACGCCCTCCAACGCCAACACCGGCAACAACAGGCTCAAACGCTATTCAGGACTCAAGCGAATTCGCGATCCATTCAAACAATATCTCACAACAAAATCTACTCAAACAATACTTGGCTCCGATACCATTTCTACAGGACCTTTCACAGATAACATTAACACAACAGATAACATTAACACAGCAAGTTTGATGACAAAGGGGGAGAGAAGGAATTAGGAAGAGGTTTCATGATTTCAGGTGGAGTACTTGTGTTTCTATCATTTCCAAAGGGGGATACTGTTAATCAGTGGTTGTCATTGATGTCAACCCCAGCAGCACCAAGGGCTACCCCAATCTTGCATGGGAATTTTTACTTGAAAACTCATCCTATTCCGAGTCAAGGATATTCTATATGGATTCTACTCATCGATATGTTTCTGTTGATATATGGCATGCTGCGTAGTTCTTCATGGTTTGAGAGTTATTCATGTTTGAAGTTAGTAACCCTAGTTAATGGGCTAAAACCCCATGGGGTTGTGGCATGGCACTCATCATTGGTTTTGGTCATTGAATAGTCAATAATTAATAATTTTTTATGCTCCTAAAATTCATCCAATGTACACTTGTTGAGGACCCTCTCAACTCAAGACATTTATATAAATCGTGACCCTCATAGCCTCCTCTATCAAGCACTTTTCAACGAACTATCTTGTGAGAAGACATCTATAATATTTTGGCCCTCACGAGATTCTAATGCAGGATAAGTGGCAGGGACTTTAAGGTTTCATTGAGGTCTGGTTAGGGAACAAAATTATGATCAAGTTTGAAGGTCTATTTTGAAGCAAGTTTAGAGCCTTGGATTCTAGGATTTCACTGTTTCAAACAGGTCATTGTGGAATGTTTGCTACAACCATTTTTCTACGATGATTCAGAAGCTGAAATTAAAACCCATTTGATCCAAAATCTTGATGAACCTCGTGACTAAATTTCAGATCTTAGTTCACTATATTTTTGGAGATATGGTCTGAGGAAGTTAGAATTTTTGTAGGCTCCTGAATTCCATGTCAAATAGGTGACCTCAGGAAAATCGTTGTAACATTCTCTCTGAGCATTGGATTCAAATTTCGAAAATAGTGACAGAAATAGGATGGACTTTAGTTTGTTAAGTATCGTTTTCAGGGTTGAAGGTCAAAATAGTGACACGTGGAACTTCTTACAAGTTCCCTCTACTGAACCAACCTATAATCAGGTCATCGTGGGAGATTTGGTATAACCCTTTCTTGAAGAATAAAATCTCGATTAGACCTATGGGGTTGGAGAGAGGACTCAAAGGGATACCATAGGATGAAATTGCAAACCCTGGAGATCTAAAATTACATGGATAAAACAAATTCAATATCGAGCTCCTAAAAGGAAAGAAAAAGTATGCATTCAAGGATCACTGCTGTAAGGACCACACATCAACAGTCGAGGGTAAGTCTGCTACAGTAAGGTATGTATGATTATTTTTTCATTTGAATTTTGAATATCATCTCTGACATGTGTTTTTTCAGGATAGTGTAAGTATTTTGTTAGTGTATTGGTTTGGGTCTTGTTCACTAATGCATGTGGAGGAAAGAGGACACTTCAGGGCAAATCAGACACATACTAGAAGGACATGTAGTGCCAAAGTACCATTACTTGAAGCAAGAACGATAGTACCTCAACAGCTACAAGTGATCCAAGAAGTTGTGTCAAGTTAAGCTTCAGTTCTTGTCAAGAGGCAGTATTGTAAAAGATCATCATTGTAAAATTGTAAAAGAGTCATTATTGTAAAATGTCAATATGCCTAGAGTTGAAGAGGCATTGTTGGGAGGTATAAGAGTCATTGTTGGATGATGTCAAGGTTATGTTGCAAGTCATAGTGTGATTGGGTAACTAGTAAATACAATAAAATCATTGTAAATTATATTGTATCATGGATCATTGTCCTTGGTACAGGAGTCTACACTCTTGTTTCATTTCTAGTCATTATAGGGTGGTAGGGAGGTGCTAGGAAGGTGCATGAAGTCACCTACAAGTTGGAGCATGTGAACACTTCAGGGTGGTAGGTTTTCCTAGGATGTTGGGTCATCCATTCAATTGACTACTGAAGATACCAGGGCGTTGGGGTGTCCTTCCAATGGGAGCTGGAGAAGAATGGTTTTCTAGAACTATAAGAAGTTGTAACTTTTATTTTAGTTGGGGTTGAAGGTTAAAGAATTTATTAGAAAAGTGTTTGGTGGTTTTTGATCATGAGGGGGTTTTCCACCTAAAATTATTGTGCCTATTTTGTTATTTTATTTAATTTTGTTACTGGATAAACACTAATAATAATTGAAGATTAACTAATGCTCTAAAAATATTTAAAAGTGCTAATTGATAGGGAATATTGATTCACCCCCCCTCTCAGTATTTCCAACATTTCCAAACCCATGAAATATCTCACCTCGTCCACACTCTTACGAGCTACCCACTCCATGATGACCCTTATATTCTCTAGATCTACTACAATGCCCTCCTTGGAGAAAACATGCCCCAAGTAGTGTACCTCAGTCTGAAAGAAACTACACTTGTTGAGCTTAGCATACAATTGATGCTCCCTCAATTTGCTCAATACTGCTGGTAAATGCTCAGCATGCTCTTCCTCATTTTTAGAATACACCAATATATATATTCAATGAATACAATAAAAAACTTATCCAAATATGGACACAACACACTATTCATCAAACACATGAATGTAGTTGGAGCATTAGCTAAGCTAAATGGAACAACAACAAAATCATGATGTTCATACCTAGTCCTGAACGCAACCTTGTAAATGTCCTCCTCCTTGATGCATACCTGATGGTGTCCAGATCTCAAGTCAATCATCGTGAACATTGCTGCTCCATTCAGTTGATCAAACAAGTCATCAATCCTCGAAAAAGGATACATGTTCTTGATAGTCACTTTTTTCAAATGGCTGTAGTTAATGCATAATCTAAGAGTACCATATTTCTTCCTCACAAACACGACCGATGTGCCCCAAGGTGATACACTTGGCCTAATGTATCCCTTATCCAACATTTCCTTTAACTAAAACTTTAACTCAACCAACTCAGGTGTGCTCATCTTGGAAGGTGCTTTTGATGTTGGAGCTTCCCCTGACAATAACTCAATAGAAAAGTATACCTCCCTGTTAGGTGCAAACTCTGTAATGTCCTCAAGGAATACATCCTAAAACCGCTGCAAAAATGGATACATGTTCCACACATCTGCATCCTCAACCTCCTTACCCTTATCACTAGAAATGCGTATTGCAAATAGCTTGCACCCTTTCCTGCGGCTACGCTTTGCTTGCAAAGATGTCACCATCCTAACTGATGTGGCTTTCTTCATAGCAATGCTTCAATTTCCCAATAACTTCTTGAATTGATCGAGACTCATCATACTCAATCCGATCTCTAAATGCTAATGGCAAGCTACTGACAAATATCTAAACTTTAGTCTTCTCATCAGTAAGATACAGTACATACCTCAATAGATCCATAAACTTGGCCATGTATTCCTCATCTATCATTGATCCCATATTTAGCTCATAGAATTCTTTAGCTTTACCGTCATAGTACCTCTCTGATAAGTACTTCTTCCTGAAAAGTCTCTTGAACTCCCGCCAACTCAAGTCATCTATCTTGATGTCTCTAACCCACTTAACATCTTCCCACCATATGTCTACTTTACCTTTCAAAATAAAGATAGCTATTATGGCCTTCATGTTATCTGTGTACTCATGCAACTCAAATCATTTGTTCATCCCAAGTATCCAAGTCTCTGCATCTTCTGGCTTCTTCACATATCCATCAAAAGTAGGTGGTTTTTCTTTCTTGAATTCATTTGGTAAGTATCCCTTATCATTCCTCTTGTAAGGATGATAGCGATGACAATCATGATGTCTACCATAACCAAAACTAGAATAGTACTTGTACTCATCACCCCTCCTATCCAGAGTGTCCAACAACCTGCCATCTCTCAATGTATCATATCTATCTGACCTGTATCTACCAGGAGACCTACTGCCATATTCCCCATTAGTTCCATCCTCATGTCCATGGATGATCCGAACTGGCCCATGTCACTGCAATTATGACAAACTCTAAAGAAGTATAGCATTAACATTTTCTTGCTTATCTTGTGCCTGTATGATCCGGTAATTATCTGCCTTACAACTTTTGATCTCTTCCTTTAAGCTCCTCAGTGTAACTGCCAAGTCGGAAGGATTTCCAACACCATACTACTCTTCGGATTCATAGGGGGAGTCTTTGTAGTCAACCATCTTGCTATCCATTTGATATTCCTTCCTGCAATGCATAATATGTCAGATAAACCAAATCACAATAAACAAATGTGCCTTAGTATAGCTCGGGGAGGATACCATGTCTGCAATATCACCAAATTAACATTATACATGTATAACATAATCATAACAACATATAGACATACACAAATAAATGTATCAACACATAAATATCACTCTAGTTAGGGTCCATTCTTCAATGCAACGCAATATCAACAATGCATGCTATGACCTCATGCATGACAACAACCATTACTCCATTATGCACATTTCCACGTGCAACCAACAATATTCATAAGCAATTCCTAGTCAACTACACATATGCATAAATGTATGTAGTCGAACATAAGCGGTCAATTCTTGTAATCAACCTACAAGGCTGATACATGTAATCAAAACATACAAGAATGTAACCTAAGATACAAGAATGTAAGTAGGCGACATAAAATCAACATGTAAGTGACATATAATTCATATGCATAAATGCATGTAGTCGAACATAAGCGGTCAATTCTTGTAATCAACCTACAAGGCTGATACATGTAATCAAAACATACAAGAATGTAAGTAGGCGACATAAAATCAACATGTAAGTGACATATAATTCATACGCAACCATTCACATACTCATGACAAATACATTTCACGAAATCAATATCAAAATCTCCATAACAACCATAATAAATCATCAAACCATTACAACAAGCACATGAAATGAAAGTGTAAGAGACACACATGCAACCAAAATGCATGCATGACCAACACACATTGCCCATCTAGTCTGAGAGTTGAACCATGCTCTGATACCACTCTGTAACACCCTCCTCCCACATTCACCCAAGTAACCATGCCAACTGGGTTAAACATGAGACGAGAGGATACTATGATTAGTTTTGACCTCGTATGTGACCTTAAGGAAGTGGAATCAAAGGAACATCATACACAGTCATCCAACATCATCAACAAAAACCTCAGGAGATAATTCATCTACTCAGACAGCCTATCCTTGGGTCCCACTGTTGTTCTAGATCTCTTAGGCCATAGTCGCTCTCATGTTATGGGAAAGGGAGAGACCAACAACCCAAAGTCAATCTCACAAGTTTGCCTACCAGTGACCCTGGGATCTAAGCCACTTTTTCTGGCCCAGAGCCCAGGCCATTGCCCAAAATGGAGTGATAGCTTGAAATCAATGAAAATTCAGGGAAACAATGATGAAAAAGAAATAATCTGAGCAAGAATATAACCAAAACCCTACTAGCCATGATAGGAATTTCGTCAAACACATCATCAACATGTAACCTACAGGTGTAAACAATAGAATTAAGTGTAGGTATCTCATACTTATCTAAGAATTGCTATGAATCGTTGTTTCCTCATCTAATTTGTTTCATTATCATCTATTAGGTAATAGACACATCATCCATTCATATACAAGTAAAAACATGTTGATATCCATACATAGCTGCTATCATAAAATATACATATAAACAACATAATAGGAAGTAAAATACCATAAACATATCAGCCATCAAAATCCACATATACATCAATACATTTACACATGAAAATCAAGGGAATGAATTTCTCTTTAATGAATTCAATAAACCAACTGGAGATGGGACTATCACATTTTTCCCGGCCATAGATTGGCTGAGCCAAGTCTCTCTTCAACCAATCACCCTCGTGCCATATTCCAAGCATGAATGTGGGAATCATAGAACACATCAAAACACAAATCAACATGGATTCCACCAGAGTTCTTCGCCTATACCATGAGGAATTTGAGTACCTCATAGTCTTTCAGGCTTTACTGTACATCCACAATCTGATCCAGGGATCACTATGCCCTACACCGAGACATACTCTCCAGGCTTCACCGTGCATCCCATCCCTGGACCACTAGGCCCAACGGAGAGAAAATCCACCTCTTGGCTTTACTGTACATACATATTCTAATCCATGGATCACTAGGCCCTACACTGAGACATACTTTCCAGGCTTTACCGTGCATCCCATCTCAGGACCCCTAGGCCCAACGAAGAGAAAATCCACCTCTTGGCTTTACCGTATATCCCGTCATTCATCGGCAAGGATTCCTAGGCCCACCAAGGCAAACAATCTGGCTTTACTGCAACCCACAATTCATTTCAAGGGTTACTAGGCCAGTGACTCCATGATCCTCAATTTAGTTCAGGGACCAATAGATCATGTGTTTGTCAATTCGGATATCCACCCCACTCATCTTCGAATCCAATCTAGCCATCCCACATAAACCATATGAGAGAAACCATCTCATCAAAGCTATTAGGAAATGACAAGGCTAGGCTAAAAATACTATCACACATGGAAAAACCCATGTCATGGTAGTAAGAAACACATGTAATCCCATGCATGCCAAATCTAGCAAGGAAAATACACATGCAAGTTGATACCTATAATGAAACCTATTGTAGCTACTTGATCCCACCTTTCCCTGTTTGATCTTTGCTTCCTCTTGCCTTCTTTGCCTTTCTTACTCCAATGCCAAAGTGCTCCAAGAAACTCTAGGTGTCCAAGAGTGAGAGAGAGAGAGAGAACAATGAGAGAGCTCCAAAACTGAATTGACAAAAGGTTACCAACTGATCCTCAGAATCCTTTTTATGAATGAGGCCTCTATTTTCTTAATTTTCCATTATTTTCCTCCTCACATGCAACCTATGACCTTTCACCTCCTTTTTCTCCTAATTTCCATTATTTTCATAAATAATTGTGCCAAAAAATCCAGTTTGTCTTTCCAAAGCCTTAGACATTGCCTTTGCCAATTTCCTTAGCCATAAATAACCAAATGAACACCCCTTGGGATGTCTTGCCCAATATTCATCTTGGAATAAGTGTCCCATCGACCGTGGTTATTGTTTTTAACTTTTATTACATGGAATTTTAACCAGGGTTGTTACATCATTGTTCCGTATTTCATAGCTAATGTTATGCTATTCATAGAGTATGTTGGAACGATAACCTAAAGTAATGTGTATTGTTCTTATTCACTATCCATTACTTCCTTTCTTACAAAATTTTGTATGTATAGGTAATCTTTAAAATATGTTACCTATATTGAATTTTATGTGCATGGTTTTTTGAATTAAATTCACAACTTGATTTCATCCTAAGACTATTCATGTTTCTATTAATATGGTTGGTCATTGTTGGGCCAATATTGATATTGAACAATTTTGTTGTATCCCTAAATGGAAGTGAGAAGATTGGGGGGTTCTCTTGATTCGAGAACTTGGAAAAGGAGTTTAAGGCCCTATTTGTGATGTTTCTAAAAGATAGGTTGCATATCTATTTACAGAGTTTTGGGAACCCTGTTTCCTCAATTGATAAGCCAAAAGACTAGATTTTCAATTTATAAATTTTAGAGTTTGAAGTTGATGCTTATATCCCAATGGAGTGACAAGAATCTTATATCTATTGGGGTAAAGTTGTGGAGTTGGTATTTGGCCATATTTTGTTCTTTCTTGTGAGCATGCTTGTTTAAGGGTAGAACTTTAAATCCTTTAAAGCTTTATAATGAATTCTGTGTCCTAAAAGGTATTTGGGAAATTAATGCATAGTTACAATATTTTTCAGCCTTGAACACATTAAGAAATCCCCTTTACTATATGTTGATGGTGTTGGATGTCGCCAACAATAAGGAGGTCTCCCTGATATGAAGTCCCAATTAGACCTCACATTGTTTGGAGTAGGAGCCCTAACTGGAAAATAAGGTTGGCTGCCATAAACTTAAATATTTTCATTGGCATCCATAAACGACACAAGAGAAGCACATATACTTTCAATATAAACAAGTAAGTTAGCCTTGAGGTGTATTCAATTGTAAAACGTATATTGGTTCTTTCATGAAAAGGAAAGGAAAGTGATTCTTTAAGAGAAAAGTAATAGTACTATCCTAATAAAAGCACACACATATATCTAAAATAATCGTTAATAATCTTGTGAAATAGTTCACAAAGAACTAACGATCATCAAAGAAAAATACACATGATTCAAAGTTGCATACTAAAACCGACGAAGTAGTTCATTTTCATCAGTATGTGGAAACATAAACATACACCGCAAGCGATGAAAGAATAGTCTCACAATCACTCATGACATACGTATTAAAAGTGTGTCAGCTCCAAGAGCTTTGAATTATGAAGTGAAGTTCCCAAGATATAAAATTACAATGATACAACACTAGTTCCAAAAATGGAACATCAAGAAACTACTTACTTCTCAAAAAATTAATATTCTCTCTTATGCCTAGATTGAGAAGCCAAGGAAAATATTCCTTTGCTTGAGCTATGAGGGTGTATATATAACAAATGAGGTGACTATCCACCTCCCTTGTGACACTTGGAGAAGTCATTAATGACATGGAAATTCATTGTAGAATGCTAATGCCCAACTTTTCTTCTTGTTTCCATATTTTTATTCTTGCATGTACTTTGTCTTCATCCTCCAAGAGGCTAAGATATTGTGATATTGTGTTGGGTCCCTATAATACTAGTGATTATCCCATTACTATTGTAGTTGTACCCCTTATTAATATTGTTGTGCCCCTATTGTCCCCATATTGTTATTACTGTGCCCCATAGAATCCCTCTATTGTTATTTTTATGGCTTTATGTTATTATTGTTAGGTCAGCTAGGTTATATTGTGACTTCTTAGACTCCTATATATAGAAAGGAGGTTTTGTCATTTGAATCATCCAAGAATTGTTCATTTATGTAATGTAAAGGAGGTTGCCCCCTCGAAGAGGCTGAATTTTAAGGCGTTGATCTATCTTTTCTATCTTTTTCTTGAGCTGGTTTCATAACATTCGGTATCAGAGCTTTGGATTCAAGGGTTTCGCTGCTCCAAACAAGTCATCATGGAATTTTCTCTATAACTTTTTTTTCTGCGATGTTTCAGAAGCTAAAAAAAAAAAACCCATTTGAGAAGAAATCGCGCTGAACCTCTGATCTAATTTCAGAGCTTTTCGCACTATATTTTCGGAGATATGATCTGAGGAAGTTGGTCTTTTTGCAGACTCCTGAATTACATTCCAAACAAGTGACATGGGGAAAATTGTCATAACTTTCTCTCTGAGCATCGGATTGAAATTTCGTAAGAAGGTATAGAAAGAGGACGGACTGTAGTTTCTTGTATATATTTTTCAGAGCCAAAGGTCAAAACAGTGACTCGTGGAACGTCGTACAAGTTCGCTCTACTGAATTAGTCTATAATCAGGTCACTGTGGGAGATTTGGCATAACTCTTCATTGGAGAATCCAATTGGGGTCAGACTGGTGGCATTGGAAAGAGGACACAGAGGGCTACTGCAAGTTACAATTTTAGAACTGGATGAACCGAAATTACAGAGATACATCAGAGGCAATATAAAGCTCCTACAAAGTGAAAAAAGGTGTGTAGATTTTTTAAATTTTTGCTTAAGCTTGGTTTGAAAAATTATTTTGAAGGAATTCAAAGGGCATAGTAGAGCATTAGTATCGGTAACTGATGCCCCAAGAAAAGAAAATGCAAACACCTAGTAAGCAATCTGAAAGCTCTAGCATGACTCATGAAGAAGAGGAAGAAATGCTACATGATATATCAAAATTACAAGACCAAGTGCAACAAATTTCACTCTCACAAAAGCTAACAGAAGCTAAGATAAATGGCGTGGAATATAAGATAAAGGGCGTGGAAGCCAAGATTGACGATTTGACGATAGATTTGAAGGCAGATTTGACAAATTTTCTACAAGAAATACTTACTAATGGTGAAAGGGAGTAAAGGAAACTCATGATGCAAACAAAGGAAATGTTAATCATGATTTCATAGACTCTAATGTTGGATCGAAGATGCACCATATTCCAAAAATCGATATGAGGAAGTTTGATGGCAAGGATCCCGCAACATGGATATTACAGATGGAGCAATTTTTCGATCTCAATAATGTGCAAAACACACAAAAGGTACGTATTGCAACTTTATATTTGGAACCAAATCAGTTTGTATGGTATCAATGGCTTTGCTCTCGTAAACAATTTATCACTTGGGCAATTTTTACGGAAGAATTGATAGCACATTATGAGGATACAAAAAGCAACACTTTTTTTAGCCAATTGATAAGTCTCAAACAAAAGGGTTCAATAATGGAGCACATTGAGGAGTTCCAAAAATTGAACATAAGGGTAAAAATATTCCAGAGGAGCATAGGATTGATGTGTTCATAGGGTCTTTAAAGGATAATATCCAACATGATGTTCGCCTTTGGGAACCTGATTCATTAGAGAAGGCATTCAGGTTAGCAAGAAAAATGGAAAGCAAAATTATGGCAACCAGGAAGCATACCACTCACAACTATAAAGACGGAAGTGTTGTTGCCGCTAGTCTTCCACAACCTATAAGGTTGACACCACAACAATTGGAAGAAAAAAGAGCAAAAGGGCTTTGTTACAGTTGTGATAGCAAATACACTAAAGGTCATAAGTGTGCTGAGAAGAAATTATTCTACATAGATTGTGAAGAGGAAGAAGAAAAGGAGCAAGAAAGGTCAAAAGAAGAAGATATACTCCAGGAACAAAGCCTAGATGAAGAACAAATGAATCCGACCATATCTTGTAATGCATTGGCGGGAATTACCACTCCTCAAACCATCAAGATAGAAGGACAAATCAAGAAGAAAAAGGTAATAGTGTTGATTGATTCAGGAAGCACCCACAATTTTATTCATTGTAAGGTAGCAAAAGAATTGAATTGCTTCTTATATCCAGCACCAGAGTGTCAAGTGATGATTGCAAATGGAGGAACAATAAATTGCTCTGGAAAGTGCCATAATATCAAGCTATCCATGGGAGAATATGTATTGACTAGCCCAATGCTTTCCATTCCAATGGGAGGTGCTGATGTTGTACTAGGAGTCCAATGGCTACAATCCTTGGGTACAATAGCTTTTAATTTTCAAGAACTTTTCATGAAATTTTCTGTGGAAGGAAAGGAAGTTGAATTAAGGGGTATTGCAGGGAAACCAGGAAAGATAATCAGCTCTAATGGTATGACAAAGCTTCTAAAAAAGGAACAAAAGGTGTAATTGCACAATTATGTTCGCTAGATGTTTCCACATTGGAATCATCTATTTCTCCAGATCTCCAAAAAGTCTTGGACAATCATTCCAAGGTATTTGAGACTCCCAAAGGTCTCCCACCTATTCGTGATCATGATCATGCTATTCATCTGATTCCAGGAAGTGTTCCTCCAAACATCAGGCCGTACAGATATCCCTATGCCCAAAAGAGTGAAATTGAACGTATGGTTGCAGAAATGCTAGAGGCTGGTATAATTCAACCGAGTCAAAGTTCTTTCTCTGCTCCAGTAGTATTGGTGCACAAGAAGGATGGATCATGGCGCATGTGTCTAGATTATAGGGAGCTCAACAAGCTCACTATTAAAGATAATTTTCCCATTCTTGTCATTGATGAATTGCATGGATCAATTTACTTCACCAAGTTGGATCTTCGTTCAGGATATCATCAAATCAGAATGAAGACTGAAGACATTCTGAAAACAGCATTTAGAACTCATGAGGGTCATTATGAATTTTTGGTCATGCCTTTTGGCCTTACCAATGCACCCTCAACATTTCAAGGTTTGATGAATTCAATTTTCAAACCATTGACAGGGTGCTACAACTATTGGAGGAGAAACAATTATATGCAAAAAGATCCAAATGTTTCTTTGGAGTACAAGAGGTGGAATATCTGGGTCATATTGTATCTCATGAAGGAGTTAAGGTAGACCCTAGCAAAATTAAAGCCATTAAGGAATGGAAAATCCCCACATCCATAAAGCATCTGCGAGGATTTCTCGGGTTGACAGGGTATTATCGCAAGTTTGTTAAGAATTATGGGAGAATAGCAGCACCTCTAACAACATTATTGAAGAAAGATGCATTTTCATGGACTCCAGAAGCAACAAAGGCCTTTGAACATCTTAAAGAGGCAATGTGCCAAGCACCTGTCTTAGCTACACCGGACTTCACAAAAACCTTTATTGTGGAATGTGATGCTTCAGGAAATGGAATTGGTGTTGTTTTAATGCAAGATGAAAGACCCATTGCTTTTGAAAGTCGTCCAATCAAGGGAAAGTTTTTACACAAAGCTATTTATGAGAAGGAAATGTTGGCAATACTCCATGCACTTAAGAAATGGCGACCCTACCTAATGGGAAGACACTTCAAGGTAAAAACGGATCATGATAGCCTTAAATACTTTTTAGAACAAAGATTATCCTCTGAAGAGCAACAAAAGTGGGTCACAAAGATGTTGGGTTATGACTTTGAAATCATCTACAAAAAAGGGAAGCAAAATGTGGTGGCAGATGCACTCTCAAGAAAGGATGAGGATGTGGAAGCATTGTTGTGCGCCATTTCTATTATCCAACCAGATTGGATAAATGAAGCAAGGGAGGAATGGAAGAATGATGAAGAAGTGTGGGCACTTATTCGAAAGTTACAACAAGATTCCAGTACGTTGGATACATTTAGATGGCAAAATGATTCGTTATGGTACAAAGATCGCTTATACCTCTGTAAGAATTCCCAGCTAAAACAAAAGATTCTTATGGAATTGCACACTTCTCCCTTAGGAGGGCACTCAGGATTTTTAAAAACTTACCACAGGGTTAAGAAGGAATTTTTTTGGGATGGCCTTAAATCAGATATTCAAAAGTTTGTGGCGGAATGTTTGGTTTGCCAACAAAATAAAGTTGAAACAATTAAGACACCGGGTCTATTACAACCTTTATCCATTCCAAGCCAACGTTGGGAGGAGGTTTCAATGGATTTTATCACAGGTTTACCCAAGTCTGAGGGAAAGAGTGTCATCATGGTGGTAGTTGACAGACTTACCAAGTATGCACACTTTTGTGCATTATCACATCCATTTAAAGCCAGTACAGTTTCTACTGCATTTATGGAAACAATTCAAAAGCTACATGGAAACCCAAAGATTATTGTAAGTGACAGAGATCCCATTTTCACTGGAAATTTTTGGACAGAATTATTTTCTTGTCTTGGTACTCAGTTAGCTCATAGCTCATCTTATCATCCTCAATCTGATGGGCAAACTGAGATAGTAAACAAATGTTTGGAAGGATATCTTCGTTGCTTTGTATCTGATAAACAGACACAATGGGTCAAATGGTTGCCTCTGGCTGAATGGTGGTATAACACTTCCTTCCATACAGCAACAAAAATGACCCCATTTATGGCACTTTATGGGTATCAGCCACCATCCATCACATCATATTTAAGAGAAAATTCTAAGGTTCAAACAGTGGAACATCACATCGAACATCAACAACAAGTCCTCCAACTCTTAAAGGATAACCTCGTGTTGGCACAGAATAGAATGAAACAACAGGCAGATCAACATCGCAGCGAAAGAAGTTTTGATGTAGGTGATTGGGTATTCCTACGGCTACAACCATATAAGCAAATGTCCCTCAAGCAAGCTAAGAAGGATAATAAATTATCACCAAAGTATTATGGTCCGTACAAGGTGTTGCAAAAGATTGGTACTATGGCATACAAATTGGAGCTTCCTGCAGCTTCTCGATTGCACCCAGTTTTCCATGTTTCATGTTTAAAGAAGGTTATAGGCGACAAGCTCCCAGTTCAAACAATATTGCCAGAACTTGACGAGGAAGGAAAAATTATATTGGAACCAGAAGCAGTCACAGAAACAAGAACTCGACAACTACGAAATCGATCAATTTCAGAGTATCTTATCAAGTGGAAGAACTTATCTGCTGAAGATTCCACATGGGAGGATGAGAATTTTATACAGAAGCATCCAGAACTACTCAAGCGTTGAGGACAACACTTTTTTGAAGGAGAGGGGCATGTTGGGTCCCTATAATACTAGTGATTACCCCATTACTATTGTAGTTGTACCCCTTATTAATATTGTTGTGCCCTTATTGTCCCCATATTGTTATTATTGTGCCCCATAGAATCCCTCTATTGTTATTTTTGTGGCTTTATATTATTATTGTTAGGTCGGCTAGTTTATATTGTGACTCCTTAGACTCCTATATATAGAAAGGAGGATTTTTTCATTTGAATCATCCAAGAATTGTTCATTTATGTAATGTAAAGGAGGTTGCCCCCTCGAAGAGGCTGAATTTTAAGGCGTTGATCTATCTTTTCTATCTTTTTCTTGAGCTGGTTTCATAACATATTGATCTTCATTCTTCTATCATAATCTGGTGTCCCTTTGTTTCTTCACCTAATGATAGTTTTGTTCAACTCTATAAGTGTTTTCTTGCATGATATCCTAAGCATCCTTCTTGGACATCATCCTTTCATGTCAAGATACTAGTACCAACAAATGGGATTCACTCATGAAAAGATGACATCAATTCCAAAACCTCCTAATATAACTTGTTCTTCATGCAATATTCTAGCAGAGCTAGGATAATGTGGAGAGTTGATGAGGAGAACCAAGGATTTCATAGTGCATAGGAATAGGAAATAGAGGTAAGGGTCTAGGTTCTAGGATAGCGCAATGCACAGTGACTAAGAGTCCGGGAGGAAAGATTGTGTAGTTGAGGGAGTTAATGATGCAGTAAGGCATGCTTTGTCATTATGAATGTGAAATGTGCAGTTATGGGAGGACTGAGACAATTGACTTCACAATTAAGCAAGTCAAGGATTGAGGTAGGGACTGACTACTAATTGAGAATGCACAATGCGTAGTGGAGGCTTGATTGAGCAAGCTCAAGAGACAAGGAATGGACACTGTGATTGCGCAATGTGCAGTTCTTGGAGGTAGTGAATGCACAATGCGTAGTTCCAGGAGGCTAGGATGGTTTACTAGGGCTTGAGATTGCACAATGTGCATTTCAGGAAGTCAAGATGAGGAGTGGCTAGTCAAGAAAGTTATGAAGACAGAAACAATTTAGAGATTGACTAAGTGTGGGATTAGTAAGACAGAAAGGTGACACAATAACATGTAACAAGACTTAAACATGATCACACACTTACAAATGATCAACCACATGACAATAAGACACCTAACACCCAAAATTAGCATGCATCAATTGAAATGACATCAAAACGACACTTACCTCCAAGTGAAACACTTAAGATACATCATGTGACACTAGTGTCGACTACAACAAGAAAGTGCACAATACTTTTGGAATAGGTCTAATGCATATCTCTATGACAAATAGAACCCATTAGTACAAGATAAACCACCAAATATTCCTCTTAAATATGCGTTATAACTCCCTTTCACAAGGAGCGACACTTCTTTAATAAAATATGACATTTGGAACTTCCCCATAGAGATATTTGGAAACTTAGAAAAAAAGTATGGAATGATCCTAATAACTAAAAATGATAGTTCATATGGTTAAAGGAAGGCTCCAAAGTTTGAGTATAGGCCAAAACTAGGAGGGCGTTGTAGTAGCGACAACATTTGGGGTCACAATGGTAGAATTCCAACTTGTTTGTTTTGGTCTAGATTTATGCGCAGGGTCTAGCCTTTCATGAAGTATTGATTAATTGTGTGGATTACCTCATATTCCCCATTTAATGCAGTTATGGATGTAGTCTCTTCCATCCCCTTTCTTGGCTAAACGCATTTACAAAGTGTTATCACTAGAATCTATAGTTCATGTATATGTTAATTATCCATAAGTTTTTATAAAGTCTTGAGGTCTTGTAAATAAGTTTGTTAACTTATGTCAATTTCAAATTTTGAAATTCAAGAGTTATGAATGAAATTCGTGTAAAGGCAAGGGCATTAGTCATCTTCCATCATGGTTAGTTATGTCATGTCATGTCATTGGTACTCGCGCAGTTTCGCAGCGCGGGTATGATCTTTTAGGTACTTGCGCAGTTTCGTAGCGCGAGTGTGATTGGTCAGTTCTGCTGCTAAATAATGTTTGCGTGTTTTCGTAGCGGCCCATTTGCCAGCGATTTCGTAGCGCATTCCTTTAAATTTGAACTGCCCGCGCTACGAAATCGGGGTTTCGGGCTGTTGTCTAGTTTTTTTTCCTGGAATGTCTAATCCGAGAAGTGGTGAGTCACGAGTCCGGTTATGATTGTTTCCTCACACCATTTACGTGTCATGATTAGCCATTACTTTGCCATCAGGTCTGAGTTCATTGAGTTAGGTGTCAGTTTGGAGGACGTTATAGGAAGTGGTCATTCCATAATGTGTTTTTCATAACATATGAATGTCTTCTGCTCTATGAAAAGCGTGAGCTTTATTCTAAAACAGACTACTGCAAGCGAGCCTGATTTCTACAGCCAAAGAGTGTTATCGTGCTGCAAACCACCGTCATTTCCTTGTGTAGAATTGTGCAAAGAAACATGGAAAGAAAGGAGCACCGTTCGGGTAGATGTGTGAGAACAGAGTCGGAGGGATTAGATGTAACCCTCAGGGATGAGGAAGTAGCAAAGGCGTTCAGAGGTGCTGGTTGTTGGCGGTTCTGTGAAAAACTCAAAGGTGGACATGCAGAAGTGACCAAGGCATTTGCAGTGAACTTCACGGGATTAAATTCAAAGGTGGCCATGCTGGAGTTTCCGGTTTCCCCTGAAGTCATTTCTACAGTCACAGAAATCCCAAGAGGTGGCCAAGAATGGTTCAAGAATTTCAAGTTTGATATGGGTCCGTGTAAGGAGTTCTTAAAGGCACCATATGTAGACGAAGATCTTACTAAAGCTGTCCCAAGGAGCTATCTTAAGGAGAATTATGCTACATTATTGACATGCATCCAGAAGTACTTGACATGTGAAGGTCGGTACAACAAAGTCTACTCATATCATTTCAAGCTGCTACTACACTTCACTGGTAAGAGCTCAATAGACATCCCTTTTTACTTATTCAGGAGTATTTCTAAGATGTGTGACAAGATTCAGTTGAAAAAGGAAGCTTATGAAACATCTCTTTTTCATCATGGTCTGGTTAAATTATTGGTGTTGGATAGCCTACATAAAATTGGTAAAGACTGGGATTCATTTGTATTCATGGCCGGTTTCCCTAGTAAAACGGGCCTCACTCCATTACCTGTAAGAGAAAGAGAAGATAGGAGTGAGGATACTACTTTGGCTGAGATTAGGAAAGAAATAACAGACCATAAGAAGCCCAAAGCTAAAACAAAGAAGCCAAAGAGGTCTGTAAAAGTCAAAGAAACACCTGAAGCATCAACAAAGAAGACTCCTAAGTTAGCAGTTAAAGAAACTCCTGAGGCATCAGTAGTCAAAACTTCAAACTCATCCAAAGTATCTGAAAAAGAAGCTTCTAAGTTGCCGCTTAAAGAAACACCAGAATCATCTAAACAGAAGACTCACAAAAGAAAAGTTGAAATTAAGTCTAGTGAAGTTGAAAGAGTTCCAAGAGCAAGAACTAGAGGCCAGCTGAACAAAGAAAAAGGAAAATCAGCTCATGTGGAAGAGAGTCCTGTTTCTAAGGGTAGTCTAAATGATTTGCTGGAAGCCATTGAATTAGAACAAGAACATCCAATCCAAGTTGAACCACTTGAAATAGAACCAGATCAATTGGTGTCACCTATGCATATTGATCTAACACAATCTTCACCTGAGAGTTCTAAGAAGTCAAAGGCTTCCAAAAGGTTAAAGTTTGAAGAACCAGGTGAGGAGTATGCCTTTAAACCTCGCAGACCAATGACTAGGAGGCAAATGAAGGAAGCAGAAAAGGCTCAAAAAGAGAAAGTCCCTTCAGACATGCCTAGGACAGAGGCACTTGAAATCTTCTCTGGAATAGTCCAAGCAGTTAAAAACAAGAATAAGGACAATAAGGTGGTTATTAGTCAAAGTGGAAATGTGGTTGCCATTAAAAAGCAAGCTGGAGCAAGTAAGGAGATACCTCAGGTTCATAATATTTTTAAAGAGAAGGCAGTGAGATATACTAGTTATAAGAAAGCTGTGATGAAAGGTAAAACAAGTTTGATCAGTCAAGCTAGTTCGGTATCTGACGCCTATGTATGGACCGTACCAGCTCTAAAACAGGCAAAAACTATGAAACAAATGAATGCAAGTCTAAGAGCACAGAACAAGAAGTTGAAGGAGGAAGTCATCAGCCTGAAAGAAAAGCTAGACAAGCTAGCTAAATGATTCAAGGAGGAATATGTTTTCTCAAATTTTGATATATTTTGGGCCATTGTCTTTTTAAAAGTTTTTGAGACTTTTTTGTGTCTTCACACCTGTATGGAAAGACTAAAGGAATCATAGATTTGAAATATTGCTGTTTTGAGGTTCATATATTTAATTTTGATGACCTACAGCAGTTTCGTAGCGCGCTACGAAACTGCTGTAGATGACTGGTTAGGTTTAAAGCTTGAGTTGGAATGCTGAGATCAGCATATATTTAAAGAGATGGTTTCATATCAGCATGTAGACTATAGAAGATCAGTCAGATATTTTGGAAAGGAGGCCAGGTGTAAATATTCAAAGAAAAAGCCGAAGTTTTGTCTTTTGCCTAAAAGTCACTTTATCTCCGAAATTTTAGGGTTTGGATAGAGCTGCTGAGGTGTTAAATGATACACTTGTCCAGTTGTGGGATGGCTGGGTTATGAGTTTTCTTCAGTCACACGGGACTATCCAAGGTTTAAATGGCTTAAAGATGGATCATTAATATATGAACACCGAGGGGAGGCAGCAACCAAGAATATAGGCTTCATTTTCTTTTCGGTTGTTGAGTCATCTATGCATCAAGTATCCGGAGCTGTATGTACATTGAATCTGTTTTAAGCTTGGATATGGTTATTATTGCAGTACTACAGGTGGCAAGCTCTAAGGACACAGCAGGGTATACAAGGAAGAAGACTTAAAGTGCCAATATGGTGGAATCCTCTGTTTTCGTAGCATCATATCTCTTGTAATAAATTAGTTTGTTTATGTTATTGTTAAGGTCATTTATGTCAAAAGCCCGAGCTCCCTTCATGCTTGATGAGGAGTCTCGTACAGCAGTGTTTTGATAGGCTATATATAGGAATAACTTAGATGTAAAAAAGGTTGGATACTTAATAGAAAAAGTGTGTTGTTTTGGGCCACTGTAAGATCTTTTTTGATAGTAATAGTTAAACAGAGTTATTCTCTTCTCAAGATTCTCGAAGGATTGTCATGGTCAAATGAAGTGATGATGTGTTATACCTTATGTTATTTTATGGTTTTGTTGTATGCAATCACTCAGAATTCATACTTATATGCTCTGACTTCCTGTGTATACAGCAAGCTATGTGTGGTGGAATATGTTTGACTTGTAATGCTAAGAACCTTGATTTCTATGAGTTCACTGTGTTTTTCTTGTTTACTTGATATTATAGACTCCATAGCCCAATGAGATATCTTTTGGTGTGTTTCCAACCAGTTATGCTTTCATTAAATCTATTGTACAAGAGTTAGCCCTCTTATCAACATTCAAAATCAATAACCTTTTCTTGAGAGAGCCCTCTCAGGCTAGGGAGGCTAATCCTTAGTCAAAAGCTTGGTCTGAAATAGTTACACAGAGTCTACCTGATCAGCAGCCCTTCAGTGCTTGATTTTGTGATAACACAAAGCTTGCCATATCACAATTGTTTTGATATTGGAGAAGGGTAGTATGTAGTCACGAGTTTGAAATTATTAGAGTTTTAGTTTTATCTCCAGTGTTGCTCCATTGCTAGTGGGCATGTTTAGTACCTCAGTGGAGTTACACAGGAACACAAGAATTTCTTTTTTAGCAACAAGCATGTTTAGTTCCTTGGTGAAGTTACTTGATTAACCTCCCTGCATAGGAAGCCTTTCGCTTCTTTCACCTTTTATTTTATTAATTTTAACAGTGTTGATATCACTAAGGTGGAAGAGGTATCCTAAATTATTGAGAGCTAGAGAGGTTTTCCCTTCAGATATTGTTATATACCTCTAAAATTAATATTCTTATCATTAGTTTTTCCATTTCTCTTCTCTACTTGATTGGATCGGCATGCAAGAAACTATGTCATTATAATACCAAGTCAAGGAATGAAGATCCTAAAATAGGTATGGGTATAATGGTTTATCTCAAATATTTTCGTTCAAATGGATCATATTTTCCATTTAGACATCATTGACCTAAATATTTCAGACCAAGACAAAGAAGAGGGATCGAAAGTTAACTAAGCATTAGAGAAATTTTGAGGTCTAAAATGGGCCTCAAAACAAAAATGTATAGTCGAAATCAACTTTATAAGAACCAATAGGATTCAAGATGATGGTGTCAACCATGGGGGATGCTTCACCATTTTGGAGTAAAAAGGTAAACGGATTAAAATATAAACAAATAAAAAACTACTTTTTCAACTCATATTTTCAGCTTATCTCCCTATGGTTTTACTCAAATTTCAAGCGGGAGAACTTGTAAGATGTGAAATTTAATTCCTCATCCAAGGAGTGCCATTTTTCATGCTTTTTATGGAGCCTGCTACACAAAAAATGAGAAATACATGAAAAATGTGATTACAATCACGTTTTTTCATGTATTTTTCATTTTTCATGTAGAAGGGTCCATCAAAACTATGAGGCATGGGCACTCCTTGGATGAGGAATTAAATTTTGCATCCAAAGAGTGCTCTTTCTCGAAATTTGACTAAAATCATAGGGAGATAAGTTGAAAATATGAGTTAAAAAAATAATTTTTTCTTTTTTCCCTCTAAAATTTGATGATATAATCTAATCTTATTTTATTATTTTCACTATTATTTTATAATATTCATTAGGAGGCACATTTAGACCTCAAAAATTTCTCTAATATTGTTTTTGTATGTCACAAATCCCTTTAAAACGTTTTCCAGATCTGTTAGATCCAAGAATAAACTTTCACACAAGGTTTTATTTACAAAATTGACAAAACAAAGGATAATAGAAAGGACTCAACATGACATGAACAAAACAAACAAACAAAAGGGACAAGGAAATGAATATATACATAGGAAGGGACATAGCCATATGTTGTCATTGGAAATAGCGTTTGAGATCTTGGCCATTGACAGGAAGGGAGTCCATCTTCCCATCTAAGGATTGAAGACGATAAGTATAGTGGCCAAGCTTTTCATGCGGAAAAAAGGCTTTGATCCATAGGGAAATGAACTTAGTGTGTTTATATTTCGTTTCGTGGGCTTTGTTCCACTTTAGTACTAGGTCTCCCACCTCGAATTCCTTGTTCCCTACATATTTCTTTTCAAACCAATGCTTGATATGGTTCTGATTGATAACAAACTTTTATTTGGTCTTCCTCCTTTCTTCCTCTAACCTCAAAATGGTGTATATCGTACTCTTAATAACAAGACATGGTTTAACTTGGGATTCTTGAGAAATTTGAAGGGATGGGAGGTAAATTTTTAGAGGAAGGATAACTTATTTTCCATACATGAGAAAGTAAGGAGAATTTTTTACATAGGGTTTTGGTGTGACACACTCAAGCCATAAAGAATTCACCAACACATTATGTCAGTTCCTTTTTTTAGAGTAAACAATTTTCTTAATGATGTAAATTAAATTATTATTAGTAGATTTGACTAAACCATTTCCCTAAGGGTAGTAATTAGATGAGTGCTTTAAAACAATGCCATTCTCTAATGCACAATCATAAAGTTTTAGCGATTAAAAGTAAGTTGCATTATAAAAAAAAGTGACATAGGAATTCCAAACCTAGTGATGATATTATGCTTAATGAAGTTGATAACTTCCTTCTCACTCACTTGTTTCGATGAAACTGCTTCATTTCATTGAGTAAAATAATCTTTAGCAATTAAGATATACCGATGTTGCTTTGATGAATGTGGAAAAGTTTAACCGATAACATCCAATCCCCATTGTTGAAAAGGTTCTTCGATGGCAATGGGATGCAATGGGACGATTGACTTCCTATCGTGACTAACACACCTTTGACAAACAAGACACCTACGGGTATAGGCATGATCATCCTTAAATAATGTGGGCCAATAATAACCAACCCACGTGAATTTATGTGCAGTATCATCTCCAGTGTAGTGCACACCTCCTCGTCCATCATGAAGGTATTTCAACACCCTTTCTAAATCCTATGCTTCTAGGCATCTGAGTAGGACACAATTGTGGTACTTCCAAAAAGTCACATCATGTACAAGCTGATATGATAAGGCTTTAAGTCGAATATCCCTCTCTTTTTTTTTTGATAAATGTGCGAGAAAGATGTCATGCTCTAGATACTATCGCATGCCAATGTACCAAGACGTGGTTGTGTTTCTAGGGATAGCTTGTTCAATATTGTCATTTTGATTTCTTGTTACCATCCATAAGATTCCTCTTCTGGTGAATTAACCGCTTCTACCACAAGTTGACAGAGACCATGGCCTTTTATCATGTGAACTGGCTTAAATTCTAGATCATACTCTTGAAGGCTTGTCATTCAGTTCACCCTTCTCTCGCCCAACTCTTGCTGTATAAAAAGTGATCTAACTGTTGGGTGACACACAAAGATGATAACATGAATTTTCAAGAGGTAAGTGTGGAGTAGGAATATTCTCTCTACGGACAAATATAATCCCTCTAGCCCAGGGGAGAGCGTCTAGCCACGAACAAGACAATCTGACATAATTTCCCTTAGATTGAGAATGGATGAGATCCTACCTCTTGTATCACTTATCCTTGTTTGATGAAGTCCTTGTGTCTTTGCTCTAGTGATCATCTCCTTAATGTCAATCAAGCACCTAAAACAAATAGACAAGAAACCAAAGCACACATGATAGCATACAATAGATTCAACCTACTTAAGAGGCTAAAGAGTATTAAGCTACCAAAGACCATATGCAATTGATATAGGAAACAAAATATTAGTTGTATTGTTATGACAAAAAGAAAAGTAAAACCTTCGCCTTCTTGTTGAAAGTTTCCCTCAACGTGTATGGGTTCCAGCACCACTGTTAGCATCTCATGATTCACCTCAAGCAATAGAAGTTCAAGGCTTCTTCCTCTTTGTTCAAAACCAAACAAACTACAAACTTATTCTCCCTTTACAAGCACAAACTAGAAGGCTAAGTCTATCAAGAATTGTTTTAGCTATCAATATTTTGCAGATTATTCCAGCCCTTTCATTAGCTAGCTGAGGTTGGAATAGGAGAAGTTTATATAGCTTGAGATAGGGGACATGGATCCTCTTATGATGGGATAGGTCTTATCCCTTTTGAATTGTTCCATTTTAATAGGAGAAAGGAGCCCAAACAGTCTCTCTCGACTCTATCTCCAATAAGCATTTACCAAACTTCCATTCACGAAGCTTCTAGACCTGGAAGCTTCGACTCCATTTTTAAAAACTTTCCAAAAGAGGGTCAGTGCGGGTAATGGATGGATACCAGCGCTGATCGGTGCTAGGCTCAGTGTTAAACTCTGCAAATTGGCGTGGGGAAGAAACTAAGGGATAGCGTTGGCCTTTAAAACTGATTTTGAAGGAATATTCTCTAGAAATGATGTAAGAGGGAAATGTTCTATAGATGAAGAGTGATGTAAAGACATGTTCTTCATGATAGGAAAACACATGAGGTTCACTATAGAGGTCCTCCAGGATCGAGGAATGGGGAGTACAAGGACAGTGACAAAATGTTGTGTAACAGATGCCCCCTAAAGTGTGAAGGCCGAACAAGAGTGAGGGGTGAAATGCTTTACAAGTAGATGCATGGAACCAGAAACTGTCATCGGAAAACCTACAAGCAAGCATAGATACATATACATCACTGAAATATCTGATAAAATATACATGAATCATGGTATGGACATAGCCATCCAGAAAAAGATCATGTAAATGGATCCAAGGTATGGGTGCAGCCATTTTGTAAAAAGGATCATATCTAACCCAAGGCATGGTCATAGCCATCCAATAATGAGAAGGATCACATATAACAGACTCATGGTATGGTCGTAGCCATCCATCTGAAATAGACATGTGTATAAGCATGATCATTTCACATCGCCTCGCAACCTGGATTTTTGTAATCTAAGCCCAAGGTCTTGCACTCCAACATGACTTGATCAAAGTAAAAATTCTAACATGTGAATAGATGTGTTTAATTCGAACACACTAGAAAGTCGCTTGATTACCATCAATGATGTGAACCATTAACAAGTGCGAGAGAAACCACCAATAATGACAATGGCTCTTAAGGTACTAGCATCACTATTCACAAAGTGTGAATAAGGAACTAAAGTCGAAAACTTGTGAAGTCACTCGATCGAAAGACAATGATGAGAACCTGTCATCAAGTATGAAGAACTTTCCATTAGGGCATGCAAGCTCTAAGGTACTAGAAGGGAGTCTCTCAACCAACTTCTCGGATAATGAATTGAAGTCGATAGGAAGTGACCTTGTCGAAGGAGGCCATGATGTATCCCACATCATCGACACAAGACAAGGGGATGTAATGATTATGGATGATACAGATAATTAGGAATGAGTGTAAATTGATGAAGGATTAACTCTTGAACATATTGGCGACATGACTTCAGAGTTTGGCAGAGTTTTGGATCCATAGGATTAGAGGTCATGATGGCATGGCAAAGATCAAATGGAAAGGAAAAAAGTGAATGACCCAAACCCAGGAAGGTCAATGATGAAGTGAGGATGTCCCAACCTGACACGAAGCAAAAAGAGTGTCATGTTCAAGAGTGACAGGCTGCCAACACAACTGTTAAAAATTTTCCATTTTCCCTAATTATTTTTTATCACAAGCTTGAAGGGGATAGCATATGCCTGTAATATAAGTCCATCCTTCAGATGGATTTGACCTAGTAAGATTAATGAGCCCTAGGAAGGAAAATCTCACATCCATCATGGTGACGAATCTGATTTCGTTAAATTTTAACAAGTTTGACAAAGGAAAAACTCAACATCTTTTTCATGTTTAGAGAGTTTGAAAAAGACACGGAAAAGAAAACTCCAAAAGGTCCCTTTTCGTAAAGTTGTCTCTCGAGCCCGAAAAGGTAGAAAACAATACTCGAGAGAACCTCTTGGCCATGTCAACCAAGGAGTACCTTTTTCGTAAATAGTTTATCCCAACCCGAAAAAGGGGTAAATGTATACTAGGTAAATGATGTTTCGGAACCGTTTATGAGGTCAAAACGACAAGAGCTCGACAATATTTTCATGTTTTGAGAGTTAGAAAAGAGCTTAAAGTAGACTCCCCATTTTTATTTACTTTAACGAGTCAAAAAGGGAAAAATACTCTGTAATATTTTCATTTCCATTTTTTACGAGTCAGGAAAAGAGCTTAAATATGACTCTAGTTTTGCATCATCACCAACAAACCATCACCTGTCGCTGCACAAGAAGCAAACGCATTACCCATTTCTAAGGAAAAAATGGTGAAAAAAATACTTTTAAAACCCTAAAACACTGTCAAAAGTTTGTAAAAGGGAAAAAAATAAAACATTTTTATCATTTACCTCATTTGAGTCGTTTTTTACCCACTTGTGCCCTAGATCTTTAGGAGTGGATTTCTGTGGATCCAGGAAGCTGATCGTTGAACCGTTCATTGCAGGTAAGAGTCGTGGCCCTATTCCTCGCTTTGATACTTGTTTTCTGAACATTTAACTATCTTTGCAGGGGATTTGAGGGGCTTTTTACAAACAAATTTTGCCGACGGTCGGCACGGGATCCGAGCATGGAACTGCGCCGATCGTCGAGTTTTAACACAGGGTCTCGCACTGATGCAAAGAACCGAAATTTTTCACTTTTTGCCCAAATTCAATGCTTCAAACTAGAATTTTCCCTTTCAAGGACTGATGTTGAGTTAAATGTGGGGTGTTTGCAGGCAAATCAAGGCGAGAAAATGGTGATTGAGTGGAAAGAACGTGAACATGAAAGAATAGACCAAATGGCCTTGGAGGATCCAGACTATCTTGATGCATTGAGGAATTGTGGGCTCCTCAAGTTATTTCTTACACCAGACCTACAGGCTCAACCTGAACTACTGCAGTACTTGATCAGTTTATGGGATATCGGACGGGAGGTATTCGTGATTCATGACCAAGAGATGGAGTTGGAGACTTCAGATATTTATTTCATTACTGGACTGTCTCGCAGAGGGGAACCAGTCCAACTGTATGGAGGCAGGCCTATTGGGGCGAGTGTAAACACGCTCCTTGCCCAACATTGCCCAGGAGCTCTAAAATCTACAAGTGGCAAGATCAATATTATGACAATAAATGATCTTCTATTGAAGGTGGTACTTTTGACCATCAACCAAGTAGCTAGGGCTCAAGCACTACATGAGTCCAACAAATCTCGCTTCCAATATGCTGTGGATTGTATGGTGCCCACTATTTTCAACTGGGCGGAAGCAATGAAAGTAAACATGAAGTGACAACTATCCAAATGAAAAGCAGGGAATTTGAGGCAATTTAGATATGGCTCTATCCTAGTATCCTTCTTCTTGGAATGAATCCCATTGTTCCATTATCAGATGGCGGAGGTGAACTCCCTGGTACCACGAGATCCAAGGATGGTTCGATGGAGCGAGTTGATGCCCAGATCTAGAGGGGGCCAACAAATGTCTTACAAGCCCGCCTTCTTTGTGTGGCTTAGATGACAGCTGATCGTCGTTGAGGATTGGTCATATAGCAGGATTGACTTCCATGGTGATCTTGACATGCCACTCCCAGAGGGAGAGGACTTCGATGATGGAGGTGAGAAAAACAATTTTTTTTTTGGTTTTTTTATTTTTTTTGAATATATGTATTCATGACACCTTGACTTTTTAATTGCATATGTTGGACTAGAGAGACCAGCAGGGATGTCCCCAATAGCGAGACACGTGGCTCGACAATTCGAGGTCGCTCCTTACCAGGAAGGAGTTGACAACGAAGAGGAGATCGCTCGAAATCTGGATAACCTGACGAGAGGGATTCCAGAGTATGCACGGATCGAGGACATTCCTTGTCGTTATCAGCGACACACGGTGGGAGTGTCAGATCGGATCCATCGATTACTGACTCGTGTAGTGCGAGCAGTAACATGCTATCATGAGCATCACGCAGAGTAGTCCGTAGTTATCATTTACAATTTTGAGGCCTGCGAGCCATGGATGTACTTGGAACACATATATTATTTTTTGTATTTTGATGTATTACACTCAAACATTATCGACATATATATGCTATATTTCCTGTTTACTATGATACAATGTTTTCACATATTGCGTAAATGTCTGTCTAAAACATAATTAGCCAATGCATCTGTTAATGTATTCATATGCCTAGGAATGTGATGATATGTAATATAATCAAAATTTCTTTCCAATAGACGAATACACAAATACATTCTCAATAATTGAGGGTTTCTGATAGAATATTGCCCATTGAGCTGAAGAACAACAAGTTGTGAATCAAGGTTTACAACCATTTCTCGAATGTCAAGAGCAATAGCTTCTGACAAGAGTTCGAGAACTGTGCTATATTCAACAATGTTATTAGTTGTTGGACCCAAACAAATACCTTGAAGATCAATCAACTCACCATGAGGGTCATAAATATCCCATGCCGCGGATGATAAATTCTGAGTACTATGGCAAGCACCATCAGCGAAACCGACATAAGGAGTCATAAACATCTACAAAGCAGGTGAAGACATAATAAGTAGGAAAGCTGCTTGAAAAAACCACACCAAACTAAACTGCATAAAAATGAATAACACACTTATGTACATAAGTAACCATGCGAGATGACTCACGCATAATACTTTTTGAGGTACAGCCCATTGTGGGGCTTGTCCAAAGGGTTACCCTCATAATCAATTAGCTCATATGCCCCTTTTTGTAATACATGCTTGACAATATAGGGCCCATGCCACATGGGTTTGAATTTTCCTGCCCCTAGCTTATCATTAGCTTGGTCATATAGCAAGACCAAATCACCCTTAGAAAAAGCACGAGGAGAGACCAACTGATCAAAATGGGATTTAACTCGCTTTTTCTATGCTTCAATAACTAAAGCAGCGAGACGACGAGTTTCATCCAGTCATTCCAAATATAGGAGACGCTCCTCTTGAGGCGAGGTATCAGGGAGTAATTCAACAACCAATTTGAGTGAGGGAATTTCACATTCAATCAGTAGGGTAGCTTCTAGACCATAGACTAGCTGAAAAGGTGTGAATCCAGTTGCGTATTTAGTCGAGGTTCGGTAGGCCCACATAGCTAAAACAAGCATGAGATGCCAATTGGATTTGTGCATCCCAAAGGTGCGATGAAGCATAGTAACTAAAACTTTGTTTACTACTTCAACTTGGCCGTTGGCCTAAGGGTAATAAGGAGTTGAGCCGTCATGACGTAAGCCCAATTTAGAAGTCAGCTCAGCCATCATATAATCACAAAAATGGGAGCCATGGTCAATGACAATGGCTTGAGGCACTCCAAACCTGGAAATAACATGATTGAAGAGAAATTGCGCAGTTGTTTTACCGTCAGCTGAAAATGTAGGCTTCGCTTTGGCCCATTTGGTGAAGTAATCTACGACAACCATAATATAACCATGCCCCCCAGATGAACAAGGTTTACATGTCATAAAATCAATGCCCCATTTGGCAAAGGGACCAACGGTAATAACGAGGTGAAGGTGAGTGGGTGGGGAGAGCATTTTCCACTGATAAATCTGGCACTCGTGGCATTTGTAGACAGAAAGAATGCAAACTTTAAAGATGGAGGGCCAAAAATATTCGGCATGGAGGACCTTTTGAGAAGTGGCGTAGCCAAACAAATGACCACCACATGTGCCTATATGGCAGTCATTTAAGATGCTTTTAGCCTCATCGAGAGTTAAGCATCGGTGAAGAATCGAATCAACACAAACACGGTATAAAGTATCCCAATGATGCGGTAAGGTGGGATTGATGCCGAATGCACTAGCAATCATCCTTGGACAATGCAGACCGGAAGGTAGAAGTTTGGAGATACACGATGATATCATCGTACCAAGCATCAAGAGTGCTAATCAGAAAGAGAGTCTCATCGGGGAGATGCTCATCAACACCAGTAGGTAGAGATGCAAAGGGAAAAGAGCAAATCAACTCAGAAAATACAAGTGATTTCTTCGATTTGGCAGTAGTGAATACCAAATCAAATTCTTGGAGGATGAAAATCCACTTGGAATATTTTTCTCCAAGTAACTGACGAGTCAGAATATAATTCATGGGGTTGTAATTGGAAATCACAATTGTAGTGCAGAGGAGGATATAATGCCAAAAGCATTGAACAACTTGAACAACAGCCAAAGCCAATTTCTCGACATGAGCATAACAGGTCTCAGTATCGAGGAGATTGTGACTAAGGTAATAAATGACATGTTCATGACCTTCGTCATCATCTTGCACCAGTACCATAGCAATAATGCTAGAAGCTGCAGCTAGATAGAGGAAATAATCACAATGATAGTTTGGAGGGTGCAATAAAGGAGCATTAATGAGGACAACTTTCAAGTCATCAAAATACTTTTGGGCAGTCTCATCCCAAAGAAATGGAGTTGCTTAAGTAATCAGGTGAACCCTATAGCTAGCTCAGCATATTTAGGCACAAAGCAACGAACGAAATTTTCTTTCCCTTGCAGACTCTGTAATTGATGCAACGAAGAGGAAGGGGGTAGATTAACAATAGCCCCGACTTTGAGAGGATCAAAATGAATACCATCCTTCAAAACAATAAAACTGAGAAGTCATCTATACTCAATGCAGAAGACACCATTATGCGGGTTAAGACAAATGTTATAATGTCTACAACGAAGAAAGATTTGTCGAAGATGATCGGGATGGTCATGGTGCTTAAGTGAATGTGCAAGAAGATTATCCAGATAAGGTTGAACGATATTTTTAATGTCATGAAAAGCATAAGACATCTCTCGTTGTAAAGTAGCCCCAGCATTCTTAAGGCCAAAAGGGAGCTTTTTATATGCAAAAGTCCCCCACGGATAGATAAAGGCAGTCTTGTGTTGATCAGTTAGTGAAATGTTTATCTGGTTATAGCTAGAAAAACTGTCCATAAAGGAGAAAATATCACTCCCAACACATTCATCTATAATTTGGTCTATAAAAGGAGTGGGATAATTGTCTTTTGGACAGGCACGATTAATGTCACAGTAATCAAAACAGACGTGAATGGTGCCTTGTTTCTTAGTCATCAGTATAATGTTGGACAACTAATCTGTCAGAGATATAGGATAAATAAAACCAGCTTTAAGAAGTTTTTCAACCTCTGCCTTAATGGCAGCCGCTTTTCTAGGGTGCACAAGACGAATCCATTGATGAATGGGCTTCACGTTAGGATACGTCATAATTTCATGCACGACTATACTTGGGTCAATGCCGAGCATTTCTTCAGACAACCATGCAAAACATCTTGAAAATCTTGAAAAGGTGAGTATAAAGATTGATCTCATCAAGAGAGCAAGTTACCCCAATATGAGTGTGTTCAACAATACCAGGTTTAACAGAAATGTCAATAGGCATCATTTGGGTAATTACCCATTTTTCCTTCCGACTAGACTTCATGGGTCATGATAGGTGGCTGAAGTGGTTGGGTCAGGAAATGAGAAGAGAACTTCTCAAGACAGGTAGACATGACTTCCGAGCTAGGTAAGAACGAGGAACAATGATGAGTATCATTCCAATGTGCTTCCTCAAGAGACATAATTTCCATGTTACTTTCATCAGTAGGAAACATCTCAGTTAAGGGATCAGAAGAATATGAAGAACCAAGCCAAGGGGATTGATAATACACGTCAAGAGACGTACTCAAAGCAGTGTGAATAGTAGATGTCGAAGCCGAAGCCGAAACAATCTCCACATAATTAATCTCCATGGGGCTTAACGGCATGACATCACCCCATGAATCAATGCAATCATGAGGGGGAATGACCCAAGGATCATACTTAACCGAGATCATGTTGATTGAGGAAAAATTTGGAGGTGGGAGAGGAAAAATACCCATTAAGGCGGGATCTTTGAAAAGTCCAGCCCCCACACTCTCATATGGAGCACCGGTGTGCTTCACGTAAGGAACATTGCCATCCAAGGAGGAAGAGGCAAAGAAAGACAATTGGTCAACTGTGACGATTTTCCCTTGATGAGGAAAATGGAGCATGCGGAAAAGAGAGGAGGCTACACAATGCATAGCATGGGTCCAACTCCGCCCGAGTAGAAGATTATAGTTAAGATTTGCATCAACAATTTCTACTTTGACATTAACTGTCTTACCTTCCAAGGTAATGGCAAGATTAGGAAGGACACCGAATGGTCGAGAATCATGTCCATCAAAGGCTTCCAATGTGTTAGGCGATTGGTTCAGGGTAGGAGAATCGATTGCCTTCCAACAAGACACAGACATGATGCAAGTGGAAGCACCTTCATCAATGACGGTCCTATGAATCGTCTTTTCATTAATGATCACCTGAATGAGAAAAGAAATTTGATGGGGTAAGCACAAAACATGGTTTTCTAGATCAAAGCAAATGAGGTTGGAATCAAATGGATCGACACCTCCAATGGACGATAGTATTTATTTCCGTTGAGAGGGACAGATTTGAAAGACCTCGAGGGCAGACATGGCCAATGGTGCTTGAGCTAAATCCTCAACAATGTTGTAAAGCTGAGCAGCTCGAGCGTTTGGATTATACTAGGAATTTCGTAGCACACCTCGAGAGGGTGGTCGGATAGTGGAATCAGGACTAGGTCACTCTATATGGAGAGGACTGGAGGTAGATGGTGTTATCACTCCTCCAAATCTCCAAGGCTAAGGAAGATTCCAGTTGAGGTAACCACAGACCAACCTTTTGACTTGGTATCTAGCCCTACCAAGCCAAAGAGGGCTCTCTCCACAAAATCACAGCCAAGAGGGTTGGATGAATTAGGGTTTTAGGCTAGGTATAAAGTGCAGAGGTTTGATTCTTTGAAACTAGGTTGTTGGAAGAGGATTAGGTCAATGAGACTAGGTCATGGAAAATAAGGGTATGATTGCAGACATCTGATGGAGCAAGGTAGGTAGGCACTCAAACAATTTAAGGTTATTGAGTGAGATGGATCAGACTAGTGAGGTGCTAGAAAGAGAAAGACAAGCATGTATTCTTTCTAAACTGAAGAAAATGGACAAATTATGAAGATTTCCCCAAAACAAAGCATGTAAGATGTATTCTGCTCATCAACTTGAAAATCAACATATCATAGAAGTGAAATGAAACATGAGAGTACAAAACATTCAAACATATGCAACATAAGAAGAAACTATGTCAAAATGCCATACCACGGGTATTCCATCAAAATAGCTGCAACTCATTCATTAAATTTCTACCAAATACTAGTTACACTAGTGTCTCTGATCAAAACAACAACATCCAACTGAGTCCAACCTTTGAAAAGACTGAAAAATATAAGATATAGGCCTCAAAAAAACTCCTCCCAACCTCAAGGGTTGAATCCATGTGAGGAGGAGCAGTTCCACCAAAATCTGAACTGATAGCTAGAGTATAGGGAGCTCTAAGTGACTCCTCCCTAATTACATTGAAACTGATTCATTTGACTTGATGATAAATTTTACCTGATGAATCTACCCCTAGGTAACTTATCCACATCATTATTACATTTACCATCCTCAATTACATAATTGAAAACATCATTTTCTAAGATGAAAGTCAAAATTACAATGAAAATTCAAAAATATCAACAAATGGTCAAGTGCGCCATTTTTTTGCCAAGTGCACCCTCACAGTGTCAAGTGTGCCCTCCCTATTGCAGCCTGATTTTGACTGAGTTTTAGGTGTCCAAATTAGGCTCAAGATGGCTTGTTGGAAATACCTTCAAGTCTACTTTCTGAATATGCCTCTAGTTTTCAAAATGAAGCTGATTTGACCCCTCAAAACTTCATTCTCCCAAGATTTCTCAGTGCGCAGTGCCTAGGCCAAAATTGAGGCAAAAACATGATTTTTTGCTCTCTTTTTTTCTCTTTTTACCTGCTAGTTTTGCAAAATAAGGCTAGAAAAGTGGTTTTCTTAGATATATTGGTTATTTAGCATCTAATTATGGTCTTCATTTTCTAAAAAAGTGGCGTGTTGCGCGTTTGACCATTTTGTTGATATAGCGTTGTCCAGGAACGCATAGAAAAAAACAGAACTTGCAAAAAATGAGCCAAAATGCTTCAAATTGGTGAAGGGGCTGAGGAAGGTGTCGCTAGGCTTGTAGTGAAGCCTCTACAAGTATATCAAGTTTCTTTTTCTTTTCTTGGTGAGTTAGGACTTCAATCTTTGCATTTGTTGCCTTGAGCTTTACCCTTGCATTTCTTTCTCGTTTGGCATAGTGTTTGGCCATTCTCCTTTGAATGTTGTTGTTCTTTCTAGATTTCTTCAACAACTTCTCCAAGTGATCATTGATGTCTTGAAGCCAACCTTCCTTGTCTTCTTTGATCATATCCAAGAATTGTTCATCAAGCATAGCTTCATCAACTATCTCTCTTTGCCTTTGCCTTTCAAGTTCCAAGGCTTTTTTCAAACCTCTGGTTCTAGGCCTACATCTTGGTTCTTGTTCATCTTGCTCTTCAAGCAAACCATGCTTCTCAAGTGTCTCTTCTAACAAAGCCTTGACTTTTTCTGCCTCCCTTTGAGCTGTGTTGTATTTTACCTCAGCAATGAATTGCTTGGCCTTCAACTGCTTATTCTCCTACTTAAGGTACTTTATGTCAAATTTGGCCCTGTCAAGATTAGTTTGGAATTCTCTAACCTTGGAATCCTTTCCTTTCATGACTATATTGATGTGCTCACGATAATCATGCTCACTTAGGTCAACAAGCTAAAAATATTGTTTAGTCTCATGGAGGTCTTCCTCATGTCTGATTTCTGCCTCAGCCACCTTTCGTTTGCCTTTGTCTACTTGCTTTGCTGATGTAGAAGGAAAGACCCCTCCCACCATGTGTGGAGCAAACACATCCCTGTGACCTCTCTAGTATGTTCTTACCAATGGCTCAACCTCAGCCACATTAGCCCTCTTAGGCTTATTGACCCCAATCTTGTTATTTTATCCATTGTCATGATGAAAAGGTGATGAGGGTGGTGAATTTGGTGAAGGCGACTGATCTGATGAAGATGAATGTGATGTGGGCTGAGATGGGGGAATGTAAGTGGAAGGGTGAGATGATGAAGGAATATTTTGTGCATGATGAATAGATGGCTTAGTGAATATCTCATTTTCTATGAAGGTACTCCATGCAATGTTTAATTCTTTGAGATGATAGATGATCCAGATCTTGGGGGGAGGCCCCCAAGATCTAAAAGATTGAAATGGATCTTGGGGGGAAGGCCCCCCAAGATCTGAAAAATTGAAATTTCCAGAAGAAAAAGAGGAGAATGCACAATAAACAAAACCACAAAGAAATTTTGTATTAAAACAGAGAATAACTGTAAAAGCTACATTGTGGCAGACAATCTGTCTTTTTACAAAATACGACTTGTTACTTATAGTATTTTTTAGCTACAATACCACATGTCAATTCCATGGGTGAATGAATACCATGGGTGGATGTCACAATACCATGTGTCATTTCCATGGGTGAATGAATACCATGGGTGGATGTCACAATGCCATGGGAAAATACCATGGGTGAATGAATACCATGGGTGGATGTCACTTACAATACCATGGGTGGATGCCACTTACAATGCCATGGGTAAATTCCATGGGTGGATGAATACCATGGGTTGATTCCATTTTCTATTCAGATCATTCCTCCCTCCTTAAGAAGAAATGGTCCCCATTGCGTGAAGTTCCCTCCTACGAAGCCTTTGTTGAATATGAATAGCCACTGAAGAGAAGGGTTTTATGTGGTTAACCCATAACCATGATGAACGAAGATCCGAGGATAGAGATACCCTATAATGCTTGTGACCAACTATGATACTGATAGTGTGCAGCCTAGCAAATGGACTTCAATGGAGTGTGGGTTTGTGGACGACCCATAACCATGATGAACGAAGATTTGAGGATAGAGATACCCTATAATGCTTGTGACCAACTATGATATTGACAGTGTGCGGCCTAACAGATGGACTTCGATGAAGTGTGGGTTTGTGGATGACCCATAACCATGAAAAAAGAAGATTTGAGGATAGAGATACCCTGTAATGCTTGTGACCAACTGTGATACTAACAGTGTGTGGCCTAGCAAATGGAATTCGATGACAAGGATTTTGTGCGGTTGACCCATAACTGTGATGTTTGTTGTTGATGAATTAGTAGGTGCCTACATAGCCTGGGATGGGAGAGCACATCTCAAAAGAACCCAAGTCGAATGCTGCTATTTTGAAACCGATGAATGTGAAGAAGGTGCCTACTAAAGTGGGGTGGGAGGGCACGTCTCCAAAGGGAACCCACTCTGAATGCTGCTCCAAAATTAAAATTGACATAACTCAGTCAATATAACTCAGAAGATTTATTATAACTTGTTTTTGGAGATAGAAGGACCATTTTGCATCTTCCCATGTGTTGGAGATTCTTATCTGGACACCCTAGAATCTTAGATTCATGATGCAACTGTTCTGCCGTCACGAAAATTCTGAAAAAAAAAATAAATAAAAATAATAAATAAATAATAAATAAAAATAAATAAATAAATAAAAAATAAAAAATAAATAAAAATTAATTAATTAAAATTAAAATAAAAAAAATTAAAAAAAATAAAATAAAATAAAATAAAAATAATAAAAATAATAATAGTTGATTTTAAATCAGTGATATCTCCCACATCCGAACTCCGATTTGACTCATTTTCTTTTTGAAATTGGTTGATTTTTCAAGAGGAGATCAGATCTGAAATCATTGTCTAGAAATTCTGCACAAAAACTACACAAAATGATAGGAGAGCCACTGTCCACAAATTGTCGTCAAAAAAAGAAACATTCTACAACATAGTTGATTTTAAATCAATGATATCTCCCTCATCCAGACTCTGATTCGGCTGATGTTTTTTTTGAATTTGGGTATTTTTTTGAAAGGAATCTAGATCTGTTATTTTTTTTTTGTAAATTTTGCACCAAAATTTTCAGATCTAATCTGCAAACTCACCGCCCAAAAATATTCCTGCAAAAAAATGAAAAAAGAAAACTTCTTCCCGCTTGGCCCAAGAAAGTGCTCTATGGAGGATGTAGGAAGTGCATGAAGATTATTAAATATTTCTCGAAAACTTTGAAAATGAAATATGCATCAAACCCTTATTTCCCTGGAGTCATAACCTGCTGATACCACTGATCTAGATCTTGGGGGGAGGCCCACAAGATCTAAAAAATTGAAATGGATTTTTGGAGAGAGGGCCACAAGATCTGAAAAATTAAAATGCCAGAAGAAAAAGAGGAGAATGCTCAATAAACAAAACCACAAAGAATTTTTCTATTAAAATAGAGAATAACTGTAAAAGCTACATTGTGGTGGACAAGTTGTCTTTTTACAAAATGTGACTTGTTACTGATAGTATTTTTCAGTTACAATACCACAGGTCAATTCCATGGGTGAATGAATACCATGGGTGGATGTCACAATACCATGGGAAAATACCATGGGTGGATGCAACTTACAATACCATGGGTGGATGCCACTTACAATACCATGGGTAAATTCCATGGGTGGATGAATAACATGGGTGGATGAATACCATGGGTTGATGCCATTTTCTATTCAGATCAATAGAGGACTATGATTTTGATGAGGGAATGATGGAAAATACTTCTCATTCGATGTTCATACTCTCTTTTCTGGATAATAAATGCCATCTTATCAATGCTCCAGAAAAGGTAGTAGGGTATGTTGAGCATCTTTACCCTAGTGAAATGCATTAAGAGCCAAATGTGATAGGTATAAAGTCTAGAAAATCTACCTTCGCATGAAAAGTATTTCATCATAATCTTCATCATTGGGGCATATCTGTCCAGGAGGTAAGAAAAAGGAAAAAACCTCTTTTTCTCATTCTTGTACCTTGGTTTTATGAAAGGCTCATAGTAATGTTCCTCCGATTCACTCTGCTTGAACCATTTCTCCCCAACATTTGGGATCCCAGCCGCAGCTGATATAATGGTAGTGGATATAGTAAAAGTGACACTAGCTAGAGTAACTTGGTTTTCATGGAGGTTAGATATGAAAACTCTAGTCAACATGGCATGGTGTTGGACTTTTTGAATTTTCTCACAGAATTCATAACAACCAAAATTTTTGAAACATGTCACAGCCATAGGAGATGCCAAGAGTTCCCTGTTATTTGTTGGCTCAAATCTGAGTATTCTCCCCCCTGTTTGTGGTCTCTTCACCTCTGTTTCTTCTCCCTCACTATTTGGTATGTTTTCTTCTTCTGCCATGGTGTCTTAATGTCAAAACCCTAGGGAGGTATGATGCTGCTGGAATGTGGTTTTTAGGAATAAGGAATGGGAAAGGTAAATTGAGGGAGTTGGTGCTAGGGGTTTATGAAATGGGGGAGGGGACAAGGAGTAGTAATATGATGGAATTTAGGATGGGGAGATTATTTACAGGTTGGGGGTTGGGAGCCTAGGTAGTTGTAGCACCTAGGGCTTAGGATATTGGGATAAAGGGTTTAGGGAAAGGGAATTGTAATGAGGGAAGGGAATGAAAGTGTAGGGGGATGCATTTTGGGAATTGATAGTGCAATGGTGATTTGAGGGAGATACTAGGGTTTGAAATGAGTAAAACACCAAATCTTTAATGAAACTTTCAAAATACCATAAGGAATGACTGTAGGAACAATAAGAATGATATATTTAACTATCACTCACTTGCTGGAGGTTGAAGACAACATTGCTAAATCTTTGGAGACAATTTGGCAAAGTCTGGAAGCGTTTCTGGCTTTTCTAGGTAAGTACAAAGTGCCACAAGCAAACACGCCCTCTCTTTGACAGGCGCATAGTGCCAGAAGCAAATGTGCAATGCCACAATCAAATGCGCCCTCCCTTTGGAAAACGCGCAGCACTTGCTTTGTTTTTTTGTAATTTCACCCAGGAACTTGAAAAATGTTCTCTTGGAGTTTGCTCAACGATGGTAGGAGATGAATGAAGTTTAATTTGATGCTATGAAGGCTCTTATACTTGAGTGAATTTGATTTTTTGATTTTAAAACCCACTTTCTAATGTTTCAATTCACCTTTGAAAACTTTGCTAATTACCCTTTACACTTTGATTTTCTTCTTTGCAAATTGATGATGTTGGAGTTTGGCACTCTTTACATTTGACTTTGCTTTGATGAAGTTGGCATATAGAATTTGAGTTGGCGGCTTAGGAACAATACTTATTACATAAAAATAAATTACATCTCTTTTTTGAATGAAATTACACTTTGCTATGAAAATCATACTTTGAAACCAAAATTACAACTTTCAAAAACCATTTTTACATACTAACAAATCTTCTTCGAATGATAAAGTAATATTATTTCAATCACTCTCACACTTTTGCTGACCTTATGAGATGAAATGGAGTATCATTGAACCCTGGAAAATGAAACCTAGTGACCTAATGGGACCTTGAATGACCAGACTCCATGTTGACTTGACTGACATAAAGACATGATGAAATGAGCTTTTATGGTTGATGTATGCTCAGTAAGACATAAAGGTGGGCGAGAAAGTATTGATTTTTGAGGGAGAGTGAGGGTTTTTTACTAGGGCTACCATCAGTGAGTAAATTTTTGAATGAGGACCTAAGTGGAATGACAAAAATTTCAGAATGGGACCCTAATATGATATGAAAAGAGGAGTTTTGATCACTAATGGTAGTATGAAAATACTGACTCTAACATCAACCTTATTGGGGATGGAATCTCCTTGGAGGTGTCAAGAACACTGTAGACCAAGTGCCTAACCATGTGGGCCAATACGGTCAAAAACTTAAACTGAAATGCATGACTGAATGCTAACAACTCAAATAACACAAACTGACTTGAAATTGACTGAAAACTGACTCAATACTGACTTACTTAACTGATGACTGAATTTTGAAAATGGCAGAAAATTAGTGAAGCTCCATGGCCTTCACTTCGGGGCCGAACTTCAGTGATTCTCTACTTCACACTTGCATAAACTTAAACTATTATTTACAATGAAACCGAGAAATTTCTGAGAAGCATATTTTAGAAGAGATAGTGCTTAAGGAGCCTACCATTAAATGGTCCTCCTAAGCATGGTTCTCCATTCATCTCATCTAGCATGAAAGAATTTTTCCCTCAGAAAGCTGAAATATTATAAGGGCCTTTCCACAGATTTTCAAATTTACCATGCTTACCCTTGTCCTCGTTTCTGGCATCCCAACGGAGTACCACATCTCCAATTTTGAAGTCATCTTCCTTTGTTTTCCTGTCATAGATTTTCTTTATCTTGTCATGGAGCTTAGAGGTGTTCTAAAATACCTCGTCTCATTTATGTTGTAGGTGAATCATTTGACTGATCCGACATTGTATATCATTCTTTTCACTTCTTTCTTCTTGTAACAACTTCATGACTAGGACCACTAATGATGAAGGAAAGACAATATCTACTCCATACACTAATTGAAAAGGATAAAGTCCAATAGATTTCTTACTACTCACCCGATCTTCCCACAATGCATTGATCAGCTTTTTGTGCCAATTATTTTTGTTGGCCTCCAACATTTTCTTGATGATGCTGATTAAGGATTTATTGGAGGACTCTGCCAAACCATTTTATTGTGGATAGTTGATGAGTGCCAGTATTGCAGCAAGGATGCTGTAACTCCTAGGCTAAAAGATTTACTTATCAACTCGAGGTTCATACAAACTTGGAGGTGACAGTGCTATATGCACAAGTAAAAGTGAAGGTCCTGCTTGTTGTCACTATTCATCTGGTGAGAGACCCCAGGGGTTCCAAGCCAGACTTCTATAGAGTCAGAAGAAGCTTGATTCTTTGATGGAAGAAGAGAAAATCTACTCTAAGAGAGCTATTCTACTGCAGTAATGAAGAAAACAACAGGTAATGCTAAATCACACCATATCCTAATTCACCATTTAAACAGCTATGCTAAGCAAAATTGCTAAATCAACACTAACCTAATGCTACTATCTAAGTTGCAGAAGTAAAGAGCATCAAACCATACTAAGGTGTAAGCAAGGAAGCTAAACTAAATCTATTTTCAAGCGGAAGAGCAATTGAATATCGAAATCAATGAAAGGAGGATGTAATGAAGCAGTAATGCACGGGAACTGTTGGATCAGTCGGATCAATGAACAGGATTAACGGAAGATGAGCGGCGGAGATCTTATCGCAGGCGATTACGTTAATAGATGGATGGATCGATCAACAAATAGGATTAACGGAAGATGAGCAGCAGAGATATTATCGCATGAGATTGAGTGAATAGATGGATGGATAGTGTTAATGGAAGATGAGTGGTGGGAGATTAAGTTAATAAATGGATTGATCGATCAACGAATAGGATTAACGAAAGATGAGTGGCAGAGATCTTATCACGGGAGGTTAATTCAATAGATGGATGAACAAGATTAATGACATATGAATGGTGGAGATCTTATCGCGGCGATGAAGTGAATAGATGGATGGATCACATCATGTCACGTGGCGACAGAAGGGTAAAAAAACGTGCGAAATGATGGAGCGGGTTTCGTAGGTGGTAAGTAGTTTCTCGCACGCCCTCAAAGCTGTAAGTTGTATTTCTAATTTTCACGCGATTAGCCTAAGTGAGTGACACATAGCACAGGAAACCACTTTTCTCGCGTGCTCTCGGGTGGATATCAGTCGTGCAAGAATTTGCGCGAGATTGCACGATAGCCGTTGGATCATGCGGGATTGATCAATGGTGGAGATCGGTCAAGCTAGTTGGCAATCAAGTGACACGATAGCCATTGGATCGAGGGCACAATAGATTGACAGTGGAGATTTGGAGCACATAAAGTAGGTGGAAGAATTCATGATAGCCGTTGGATCAAGCTAGACAGATCAACAGTGGAGATCTAGAGTGCATAAAGTCAAGCATTGAAATGAATCGGACAGTGATTGGTCAGGTTTTTTGTGGATCAGACGGTAAGGAAATCTACGAGTATAATTTGATCAAGACATGTTTTATTAGCTTCCGCTTAAGCATTTCGTGCTGAAGGAAATGAGCATATGAGCAAAAAGTGATGGAAAAAGATGACAATGAAATGAACCTCATATTGAATCAAGACAACAAACTTCATGCAAGAACTCTTGGCTAACCTGCTAATTGAAAGAAGGCACAAATGGAAGCAAACTAAAACATAACCAATCTACGCTACACTGTTGTAATAAAAATGCAGTTACTTAAGTAAATGAATGATTAAACCACGAATCTATGCGCTACACTGCTGTAATGGAAATGCAGCTATTTAAGCAAATGAACGATTAAACCATGAATCTACACTAGCATACATGTACAATAAATAGGAGCCTTAGCTACTAGGGTTGGGCCCTAACCCAAGAGCTTCAACCCTCTGAGTTAACTCAGTGTTGGCTCAAAACAAAACTCATTCTTATTATCAAAACAATGGATTACATCAAAAACTGTCACAATTCTTGTAGCTCAAAAATAAAGTAGAGTTTTACAATCAAAATTCTGAATCCTACTGAGCTCCTAGGCCTCTCTACTTATACGACTGAATTCTCAAATGACTTGCCTAAAATTAGGGAGGCTTGGCCCCCAAACTCGAGATAAACTGGTGCTTTGACTTTCACTTGCTTAGCTGCCTTCTAGTCCTCATGATTTGGCTGTTTGCACTCCGAGCTGATGGAGGAATATTTGAATGGAGGGGTATTAAATGAGGAGGATTTACCTCCTATAATTCCTCTCCCTTGTCCCATTCGAGTTTTGACCAAGGTCTTTGCCAAAATTCCTTGATTTTATCCTTTAATCTTACGTTAAATGCACATTAGACCACAAAGCAAAATATCCAACTCTAACTCATCTCATAAACAAAATATAATCAAAAGTATGCAATAAGTTGTGAGAATAGTTGGTTTGACTAAGCTAGGAGGTGAATTAAGGCCCATATAATTACCCAATTATGAGGCTCATCATTACCCCCCTACTGAAAGTGTTGCTCATTCTCTAAGCAACTTAGTCAATTGTCATGTCCTTCATGGCTCTGGTAGCCTCTCTGAAATCCCATGCCTCTACTATGGTCTCTTCTTCTTGTTCATAGAAGCTTGCTTTCCTTTCTACTTCTTCCCATTGCCTCTTTTCCTCTTCTTCTTTTCTCCCTTATAGCATCCATAGGAGTAGTGGTGGACTGAGTTTTAGGCCTATCCAATTGACCTTAAACCTTCAACCTTTGCATTGATTTCTTATACATAGGTGTCATGTTGAGTGCCTCTCTCAATCTTTGAGGGGAGTGATATTCTCTGGTCTTCAAGCTGTGTGGTAGTATGTTCCATCTCCTTAAGCAGGCATGTATACTATCATCTCCTAGCAGCCTAAACATATCCTCAAAATGTGAAATTTCTTGTTCTTGGGTAGCAAGATATCTAGGTGCCAGATGAGGATCATTTGCAATTAGATTATGGGTGTTGATTAGGGCCATGGGATTTTATTGTTCAACTCTGATGAAAAGAGGTTCATTTTTCTCTCTGGCCAATATTCTTTTCATATCTGTAACCCTTGACTCCTCATGGTTCATCCATGATGCCAAATTGTAGATCTCCTAGCTCAGCATTAGGATCCCAAACATTCATGACTATGAGGGCCATGTTCTACAAGTAAAAATCAGCCATTTTGGCCCTATCCTCTAGTGTACTTTGATTACAAAGATCAATAAATTGCTTATAGTCCTGAAATGGCATGGTGGCCCTTTGTGCTAGTGTTTTAATTTGAAATTGCAGCCATTGTTCTCTGAGGTAAAGAGCATAGGATTTAGCTGGCATCCTACACTAGATGGCCTCCAAGGAGAGGCTGGCCATACATGCTAGTTGGTTTTCCCTTTCCTGCAGTTGTCCTCTTAGCCATGCATTTTCCTTCTCAAGTTGATCTCTCATTATTTCTTCTCTGTCCCTTAAGCCACTTAGCTCTTTGTTTTTCTTATCTTCTTCCTCTTGTTGTTCTTTCTCATCTCCATTAGTTTCTTCCTTCGTTTCCTCCTCTGTTTCAGCATCATCATCCTTCTCTTCTCCTACTTCATTTTGTTCCTCTGTATTAGTTTTTTCTTCATCCATCTCATCCCTATCTAGCTTTGTATCTTCTTCTTCTTGTTTTGCCTCCCCCTCACTGACAGAAGGACTAACATCATAGGTGAGGGTTTTGATGTCATCCTCTGCTAGAAAGTCTCTGAAGACTAACCATGTTATAGGGATCCTGAGGTTTTGGGGGGAATCCTCAATGAGGATCCTGATCAACCCATGGTGAGCCAATTGTTGGGGATTCCCTTCCTTTACTTTGTTGTTGGAGTCTATGAGTTATTTCATCAAGAAATAGGGTATGCTGAGTCTTTGGTGAACTAGTGTTTCTACCCCAAATCTTAATTATTCAAGCATCCTAAAATGGTAGCCATAAACAACACTGTATCTATGGAATGGCAGATGAGGTGACGGGGTATGGTGAATGAGGTGGACAGTAATGAATGAGGGTGGCGGATGACGTGGAGGAGATGAGATGGAGTGGAGTGATTAGGGTGGCCTGCTGCGGGGGTAGGGAGTGTATGGGATGTTCATTAGGCTTGAACCCCCCCGCAACAATCTCAGGCCATAGATCTCGGTCAAACACCTTGATGTCATGGTCAACTGCGAGGGTTGAGCCTGAGTTATAACTCATGCTCGTTGCTCCCCCACAGAGCACTTTATCTGCCTCTCGAACCCACGCTTACTTAAATCTTGTTCTATCGCTCGAAATTTAATATGTGTCAGGGCCCCACCTTACATCGGATTTGAATGCCATCAAAATAAATCATTGTTTTCGGACTCTTGCATTCTATTTTGATTTTAAAAAGAATTTCCTTTTTTCCAACTGACTGTCTGCTTTGTCGAAGGTGGCCAAGTTATCTGGGAACCTTTTCACTTGTAAACCAACTACCTTGCAACCCTTACAACTTTTTATCAAATGATGCATATGAGGGAGTGAGCAGAATACTTACCTGTGGTCTTGATGCCATGCTGAAGTTGTAGAAGATCATAGGTGCTCCGTTGTTTTTTTGCTGCATGGTCATTTTTCTTCCTCCTTTGCTATCTGTTGTCTACTATCTGTTGTCTGTTGTCTGTTGTCTGCTATGTGGAGCTCCTGGATCATCCTAGTGAAGACCTGTAGTTGATGATTGTAGAAAACACAGTCTTCGCCTAAATTGAAGCAATGAAGTGAAAAGACAATGGAGTTGATGGAGGGATGCATGGTAGGGAGTGGAGTAGATGATTATATGTGAAGCAGGGTTCCCTTTGGATCTTCTCTTTGATCCTTGATTTTCTTTCTCACCCACCTGCAAATAACAATTATGTCTTTTCTGTTTTTTTTTTTTTTCAAAAACACCTAGGCTGCCTCAGAGAAGTTTTCACCCTAGATGTTTGCCCTGGCCGCCTCAAGGAAGGTTTTCACCCAGGGATCTTCTTATTCTTCTTTCTATTTTTTTTCTCATCCTTGGGCCACCTCACGAGGTTTTCAACCCAAATATGGGACTCAGGCGCCTCATGGAGGTTTTCACCTAAGTCCTTATTCTTTTTTATTTTCTTTTTCTAAGTGACCTGATGAGGGAGGAGCTGGAACTTGCTCCACCATCATCATTGTTTTATTGATATTGTCAATGAACTCTTGCTTTGATAAAGGCCTCTTGTACATTTTCAATTAGTGTCCATTAACAAGCAATGGAATGGCTTCTTCATCTATAGTTCTGATTTGCATTGAACCATTATCATGGCATCTTTCCACCACATAAGGTTCGAGCCATCTTGTCCTTAGCTTGCCCTTGAAGTCTTTATACCTAGAATCATATAACAATGCCCAATCGCCCTCTTGAAATTGCTTCTCCTTAATATGTTTATCATGCCAGATCTTCCTCTAAAGCTAAACTATCTATGTATGTAGGAGGGCCTGCATTCTGAATTCATCCAAGCCATTCAAATGGAACAATCTTTCTTTCTGTGCATGACTGAGATCCAAATATAGTTGGGCTTCCATCCTCAATGTGTTATATTCAAACTCAATGGATAGCAAAGCCTTTTTCCCATAGACCAACTCATAGGGTGTAAATCTAGTGGTGGTCTTCCATGTTGTATTATAGGCCCAGGTGACCTCAACTAGTATCTCTACCCAATCCTTCCTGCTGCTACTCACTACCTTGGTTAGGATGCTTTCCAGTGCCATGTTGGTCACCTCCACTTGCCCATTAACTTGTGGATGATAAGGAGTGGAGGTCCTATGCTTGATTTTTTGATGGCTGAGCAATTCTTCAATCATGTTGGAGGTAAATTGGATGCCTAGGTATGTGACTAGCTCTCTAGGGTACCCAAATTTGTAGAATACATTCTCCCTTAGGAACTCAGCCACCTTCTCTTCTGTTGTTGCCTTAATTGCCTTAGTTTTAGCCCACTTAGTCAGGGCTTCTTGAAAATCACAGCCATAAGGTGTAAAATCATCCATATAAATTTCCACCGCATCATGTACTAATTCAGCAAAAATACTCAATACCCTATAGGCAAAAGTACCCCATGGAGAGGTGAATGTGGTCTTATCCTGGTCTTCTGGGTATATTTGGATTTGGTTGTACCCACTGAATCCATCTAGGAAAGAAAAAATCTTCTTCCCTGCCAAGCCATCTAGCACTTGGTCAATGAAGGGTAGGGGAAAATGATCCTTCTTTGTGGCATTGTTCAACTCCCTGTAATTGACACAAATCCTCCACTTACCATTTTTCTTGGGAACTAACACTAAAGGAGAGACTGACTCACAGTCAGAGATAAGGTAAATGAATCCTGCATCTAGTGGTTTTTGCAGTTCTTCTTTGACTATATCTTTAACAGCTGGATTCATCCTCCTTTGTTGTTGTAGGGCTGGCTTGCAACCTTTTTTGATGTATATGTGGTGAGTACACACTAAGGGGTGTACTCCCTTCATTTCCTTGTAACTCCAAGTGAAGGCTTCTAGGTTTTCTCTCAACATGTTGCATAACTTTTCCTCTTCAAGAGCAGAAAGAGATGGATTAATTTTCAAAGTTTTCTCTGGGCCAAATTCTATGGTTTTGACATGGAGTGGGTTGGAATTGGCCAAGCATAAGTCAATTGGATGATTGTTCTGGGTTTCCCTTACTTCTTCTTCTAATGGTAACGAACTAGGAGTTGGACTTTGGAGTAGGTGTTCAATTAAGTCATCCTCATCTTGCTATCCTCCTCCTATGGTTGCTTCCAAAGAATAAAGTTAGGTTGAATAAGCCTCATCTTCTTCCTCCTCCTCCAACCATAAAGGTAAATCATGCTCTAGAGAAGGTTGAGCAGGAGGGTATATGACTAATTGCTTGGACATATGCCCATTTTTTATGGTCATATTCCCAGCTCTGTAGCTAATGTAAGCATCAGCTATGGCCAACCATGGCCTCCTAAGGATGAGAGGGTTGGAGAACTAGGAAATCTGTAGGGTACTCCCAAGAGTTAATGGAGACCATCACATCCTCCACAACTCCCTCAAGGGTGACTGTGGAACGATCTGCGTGGTCTTCCTCAATGACCCTTGGAGGTTGAGCTTGAGCATGGTGTCCTTGGTCATCACATTAATGGCAGCCCCAAGATCGATCAAAGTGTGTGGGACAATGGTGCCATTGATGTGCACATCTACTACAGGGCTTCCAGGGTCCAAATATTTTGGACATATTACCTGCCCCAACATTAAGTCAGACAGCTGCCCAATGACATTAATGGTAGGGGCATCCCTTTTTCTTCTTCCTGGATGCTTGAAGCATTTATCCTTAATCAACTTATTGTAAATGGGAACATCTTTTATTGCTTGGAGAAGGGGGATCTTTACACATAGATTTTTCAATTCTCCCATAAGTTTAGTTTCTTCTGGGGTAGGCTGGAGTGGTTGGGCTAATCTCTCAGGAAAGGGTGGATTTACTTTAAGGTTGCTTTCCTCTCTTTCTTTCTCAACCTCCCTATGTGGAGAGGGAGGTTGGTTATCTGGGAGAATTCTCCCAGATCTTAGGTTGATCTCCTGGATTTCTACAGCATAAGCTGGGTATGATGTCTCTCCACTGTATACTTGTTGAGCCTGCCTATTGTTCAGGTTCGGATTTGGCTGGGCAGGCATCTAGGGTTGCTTGGGTGGAGCAGAGTGTAGGATTTGTGGTTGGGTAAGTGGTGGAGGCAATAGAGCTGGAGCATTTTTGTATTGGGGCCTCCACCCCCAGAGTGGGGTATTCCACTGAGGTTGTGGCGGAATGTAAGATTGAAATGACTGGCTGGCTGGCTGGGAATGATACTGAGATGCATAGGACCAAGGAGGGGGTGTAGACCAGGAAGGATGAGCTTGGGGTCCCCAAGAAGGTATAGTTGTGGTTTGGTTAGGGTTGTAATATGCATGGGATGACCCTTGCATACCCTACTGGTATGGTCTAGGCCCAGGAGGTCTCCTTTGGTTGATGTAACAAAGATGCTCAGTGACCCCTTCAGCTCCTTGATATATAGCTTTGAGTCTGGGTAAAGAAGGGCACTTGTCTGTGGAGTGGTTTTCTTCACAGATTGAGCAAACCTCAATGCAGTTCAATGGACATTCGTTCCTAGGATGCCTCCTAGTGCATCTAGGAAAAAATATGGCCAAGGATCTCTTTGCTTCCTCTTGCTTCCTTTTGATGTTCATGGTATCAATTGCAAGGCAAGGGTTTCCAACATCTCACTTTTGAAATCTTCCAGCATATTTCCAATTTCACCCTTGATGGATGAGTTGGAATATGATGTATTGGCCATAGGTTGACTACCCCTATCATTTTTCCTGGCTGCCCTATAATGGTTTCTAAAGACAGTCTTGATATCCTCATAGGGTAATTGGTAGATATCTCCTCCTGCTAATAAATGTAAGGTATCCAGAAGATCTTCCCTTACTCCTCTAAGCAAGACCAACTTTAGTGACTCAGGGTCAAGTGTGCACCTGGCCCTTTTGTAACTGAGCTGGAATCTTTCTTCGTAGTCTTCTAAGGATTCATCCTGGCCCATGGTCATCCTGAAAATATATTCTTTAGTATCCTTTGACCTACAGTAGTCCCTATATTTGTTGTTAAAATCCTGCTACATCTGAGCCCAAGTTGTGATGCTATCTCCAGGTAAACCCATGAACCAGCGCAATGTTGCATCCTTGAGGGTAGATGGAAACAATTTTAACTTTTTCTCATCATCTGTATAGTCATAGGTTCGGCATATAACAACAAACTCAAATAGGAAAGTGTCAGGGTCCTCTATGGTCAGGCCATGGAAATGAGGTAGAGTAGAGGGGCTTATATTCTTCATCTTAGTGTCCCCATTGGTTTCCCTGATGGGGAAGGCACCCTCAACTCTCTCTCTATTCCCTCTATCATTTCGATTTTCAGCCATTGGTTTAGTAGGAATGGGTTCCTCTTCTTCTTCTTCCCTTGTAGGTTCTTCAAATATGTCAGGTTGCTCACCTAAGGGTTCCTCCAGTTCACAGCCACCGAAGAAGAGAGAAGGTTGGCTGTTGGATGCAGTGGGGGTATTTGGCAAGAATTTTCCTAAATTGTCCCTACTCCTACGAGGCATGAAAGGAAATGTTTTTGGGTTGGTTTTTGGAAGATTTTTTAGCAAGAAAGTACTTTGTAGAAATGAAATTGTTGATTGAATGAAAACTATTGACAGAAAGAAACTACTTGCTGAATTGAAATTCTACTTGCAGAATGGAAAGGAAAGCAGATAATGACAACTAAAAGAAAGGAAGCTACTAGATTACTTTTGCAAAAATAAACTAATGGTAGAAAATTGAAGATAAGAAGTAGAAGAAAAGAAAGCAGACTAGAAATAGTAGAAAAGAAAGTAGTACTCACATTCTACTCAGACACCTCCCTGGCAACGGTGCCAAAAAGTGATGAGCTCCAGTATTGCAGCAAGGATGCTACAACTCCTGGGCTACCAGCTTTACTTATCAACCTAGGGTTCGTACAAACTTGGAGGTGACAGTGCTATATGCACAAGTAAAAGTGAAGGTCATACCTATTGTCACTGTTCATCTGGCGAGAGACCCCAGGGGTTCCAAGCCAGACTTCTATAGAGTTAGAAGAAGCTTGATTCTTTGATGGAAGAAGAGCAAATCTACTCTAAGAGAGCTATTCTACTGCAGTAATGAAGAAAACAACAGGTAATTCTAAATCACACCATATCATAATTCACCATTTAAACGGCTATGCTAAGTAGAATTGCTAAATCAACACTAACCTAATGCTACTATCTAAGTTGCAGAAGTAAAGAGCATCAAACCATACTAAGGTGTAAGCAAGGAAACTAAACTAAATATGTTTTCAAGTGAAAGAGCAATCGAAGATCGAAATTAGTGAAAGGAGGACGTAATGAAGCAGTAGTGCACAGGAACCATTGGATCAGTCGGATCAATGAACAGGATTAACGGAAGATGAGACTGAAGATGAGTGGCAGAGATCTTATCGCAGGCAATTACGTTAATAGATGGATGGATCAATCAATGAATAAGATTAACGAAAGATGAGCGATTGAGATCTTGTCACATGAGATTGAGTGAATAGATGGATGGACAGGGCTAACGGAAGATGAGTGGTAGAGATCTTATCACGGGAGATTAAGTTAATAGATGGACAGATCGATTAACGAATAGTATTAACGAAAGATGAGTGGTAGAGATATTATCGTGGGAGGTTAAGTCAATAGATGGACGAACATGATTAAAGGGAGATGAATGGTGGAGATCTTATCGTGGCGATGAAGTGAATAGATGGATGGATCACATCAAGTCACGTGGTGACAGAAGGGTAAAAAAACTCGCGAAATGATGGAGCAGGTTTCATAGTTGGTAAGTAGTTTCTCACGTGCCCTCAAAGCTGTAAGTTGTATTTCTGATTTTCACGCGATTAGCCTAAGTGAGTGACACGTAGCACGGGAAAACCACTTTTCTCATGTGCTCTCGAGTGGATATCGGTCGTGCAAGAATTAGCGTGAGATTGCGCGATCGCTGTTGGATCATGCGGGATTGATCAACGGTGGAGATCGGCCAAGCTAGTTGGCGATTGGGTGACACGATAGTCGTTGGATCGAGGGTGCAACAGATCGACGGTGGAGATTTGGAGCACATAAAGTAGGTGTAAGAATTCACGATAGTCATTAGATCAAGCTAGATAGATCGACAATGGAGATCTGGAGCGCATAAAGTCAAGTGTTGAAATGAATCAGACAGTGGTTGGTCAGGTTTGTTGTGGATCAGACGGTAAGGAAATCTACGTGTATAATCTGATCATGACGTGTTTTATTAGCTTCCACTTAAACATTTCATGCCGAAGGAAATGAGCATATGAGCAAAAAGTGATGGAAAAAGACGACAATGAAATGAACCTCGTACTGAATCAATACAAAAAACTTCATGCAAGAACTCCTGGCTAACCTGCTAATTGAAAGAAGGCACAAATGGAAGCAAAATAAAACATAACCAATCTACGCTACACTGATGTAATGAAAATGCAGCTACTTAAGCAAATGAACGATTAAACCATGAATCTATGTGCTACACTGTTGTAATGGAAATGCAGCTATTTAAGCAAATGAACAATTAAACCATGAATCTATGCTAGCATACATGTACAATAAAGAGGAGCCTTAGCTGCTAGGGTTGGGCCCTAACCCAAGAGCTTCAGCCCTCTGAGTTAACTCAGTGCTGGCTCAAAACAAAACTCATTCTTATTATCAAAACAATGGATTACATCAAAAACTGTCACAAGTCTTGCAGCTCGAAAATAAAGTAGAGTTTTACAATCAAAAGTATGAATCCTACTGAGGTCCTAGGCCTCTCTACTTATACGACTGAAGTCTCCAACAACTTCCTTAAAATTAGGGAGGCTCGGCTCCCAAACTCGAGATAAACTAGTGCTTTGACTTTCACTTGCTCAGCTGCCTTCTAGTCCTCATGATTTGGTTGTTTGCACTCCGAGCTAATGGAGGAATATTCGAATGGAGGGGTAGTAAATGAGGAGGATTTACCTCCTATAATTCCTCTCCCTTGTCCCATTCGAGTTTTTACCAAGTCCTTTTCCAAAATTCCTTGCTTTTATCCTTTAATATTGCTTTAAATGCACATTAGACCACAAAGAAAAATATCCAACTCTAACTCATCTCATAAACAAAATATAATCAAAAGTATGCAATAAGTTGTGAGAATAGTTGGTTTGACTAAGCTAGGAGGTGAATTAAGGCCCATATAATTACCCAATGATGAGGCTCATCAATAGTAAGATGTCGAATGTCCCAACTTGATGTTATATTTGTCACAAAACTCAGTCATCTTTTTAGACTTGAATGTTTCCGCATTGTCTGTGATGATCTTATTAGGACAACCAAAATGGGACAAGATATTAGTTTCTAAAAACTGAATGATAACTGAATCTGTTGCTTGCCTAGTTGGAATCGCTTCGATCCACTTAGTAAAATAGTTTGTAGCTGTCAATATCCACTTATGTTGTGTGCATGATGATGGGTTAATCTCACCTATGAAGTCTAGGCCCCACTACTAAAAAGGTGCATGAAATGATATAGGTTGTAGAGGCAAAGGAAGAAGTTTTCTTTTACCTTGGAAAACTTGGCACTCGTGACAACTCATCACTTCCTTGTAGATATCTGCAAAAAGTGTAGGCCAATAATAACCCGCTCTCAGTACTTTTTTGGTCATGGTCTTCCAGTATAAGTGGCCCCACATTCTGCTTTGTGGAAGTCATTTATCACCTCTTTAGACTCATCTTCGGTCAAACAGTTCAACAACACACCTCCAGGATCCTTCCAATAAAGTGCACTATCCATAATGCAATATTTAGAAGCCTTCAGCATTAGTGACCTGCGCTTAGCCTTAGACATGCCTGGAGGGGAATTTAGATGTTGCAAAACATAAATAATATCATAATATCGTGGAGATGATAAAAATATATCAGATACCTAAATGAGATCTACTTCTTCTTGATTATTGGACAATGTTGCTACAAGGTTGATATCTAGAGCATGGATATTTGACTCAGCCATGAGCTTGGCTAAGCCCTAACCCTTGATCACCTTGGTGGGATTGATCTCAAGGTCATATTCTAATAATGCTGCTATCCATCTACCTTTTCTACCTTCTGGGTCATTTTGCACAAGAACTTCTTTTATCGCTACATTAAGCACATAAGCGAGAGTATGTGAATGTAAAATATAAACTCTGAAATATTTCACCACTTTTACCAATGCCAAAGCCTATTTCTCTATGATTTTGTACTTAAGGGCTGCATCCCTAATATTGCGACTGAAAAATGCTATTGACAGCTCAGTGTTATATCTTTTTTGCATCAGGACTGCTACCATGGTATGCTCAGAAGCAAAAGAGAATATTATGAAATCAATGGAGTAATCGGGACTAATTAAAACAGGGGCAGTGGTCAAGGCAATCTTTACTGCATGAAAGGAGTTGTGGGCTTCTTTGGACCACTTTACATCATTATCCTTTTTCAACATGTTTGTCAACTCTCTAAGATGTTCAGCCAAATTAGTGATAAATCTGCGTAAGAAATTCTTGCTGCGAGGAAAATCAATTTGCTAAATGGCTTCTACACATGAAGGTTCAATCCAGATGCCATCCTTTGATATGATGTGGCCGAGAAGTTTGCCTTCCTCCATGGAAAATAAGCTTTTCTTCGGGTTAAGAGAGATTCTGAACTATCTGCATCTCTAGAAAATAACTCTTAAATGATGCAAAGCTCATCATCTGAATGTGAAAATACTATTACATCATCTAAATATACAACCAAGGAAACATATTTGTCATTGGAAAAGGATATGTCCATGGCACGCTGAAAAGTGGCCCCTGCATTTTTGAGACCAAATGGCATTTTTGCATATTTGAATGTGCCCCAAGGTGTGGTAAATGTTGTCTTGTCCTGATCATCCTCGTGCACTAAAATCTGATTGTAACTGGAGTAGCCATCCAACAGTGACATTCGAGAAGCGCTAACAACTCTCTAAAGGATATGGTCAATTTTGGGAAGTGGATAATTATCTTTCAGAGACACTTTGTTTAAGTTTATGAAGTCTATGCAGAGTCTTATTTCTCTTGTCTTCTTTCTCACCAGAACTAGATTTGATATCCAATCCAAGAATCTGATAGGAACAATGATGTGTGCCTTGAAGAGTCTGTTAACTTATTTCTCTATGGATGGCAGCAACCTAGGGTTGATCCTTCTTAACTTTTGTCTAAAGGGCTTTTGATCAGGTTTAATTGGGATAGTATGCTGAATTATTTTCTTGTCATACTCCTTTAAGTCTGCATAATCCCACGCGAAAACATCAGAAAATTCAGACAGTAAATGAATATACTTTTCTTTTACCTCTGGAGATAATGATTTGGACAACTTGATCATTTTTGGTTTGTCTATTGTTCCGATGTTCACGTCTTTGACACCTTTCTCCGTAGGAACCAAAGTGGGCTTCCTTGCTACATCATCTCGATCAAACAAATCTTCCAAAGGTATAAGACCTTTTGGAATATTGTTGTCCTTTAGCTATAGTATATCAACTTGAGCTGCCTCAATGACTTGATCATCCTTGTCATAAACTTCATCCATGGAACAATTCTCAAACTCTCCTTCACTCTGAAGAAATTTATTTACCTGCTTATCATCCTAGAATACTTGCCAATATCGCAAGTTATCGGGAAAAGGGGGGCGATGTTTTACATGAATCTCAAATTTCATGTTTGAAAAGATGGGGATTTTGAAATTACTTGCAGTTGTAGCCAATGAATCTACCATAAGATTCTGAGTCCTTGGCACAACTGAAACTGTATACTCAGGAAACATTCTCAAAATATCTAAAACATAATTCCTATATTGTCTCATTCATGGATGGTGAGCTTGATATTCACCTTTAACTTTCTTTATCACAAGTTCTGAATCATCATACACAGAAATTCTTTTTGCACCCAATTGTTTCAAGATCTTTAAGCCCATGATCAATGCCTCGTACTCTACCTCATTGTTGGTGTAATCAAAAGCTAACTTATACGAGCATAATCTCACATTCTAAGGGACCTCACCTTGATGATGATGTTGACTTCGGATCCAAATGCCAATACCTGCCCCATCTTTCCCAAGAGCACCATCAAAGTCCATGGTCCAAAGACCATGCTCCTCTTCCAAGGGCTGGAAATCTGGTTTCTGCTTTAGCTCAACTTTCTGAAATTTTTCTTCATGCTTTTCTGAATTTTCCATTACCTTTTTTGATGGTTGTTTTGAGCCTTTCTCTACCTTGTCTGATGGTTGTTCTAATGAACTTGGCAGATTTTCTTTTCCCTGATCTAAAATTATTCTTATACAATCAAAAATCTCTGGTACATCTTCTATTTCTACAAGCTGATTGTCTACATCATTCAATCCACTATCATTATATAAAATAAATGATTCTAAATATGTATGTACAACATTTATGGGATGATTATTTGGCCTCTCCTTGCTAGTTATCATGAATTTCATTTTGGTTTCTCGGTACAATTTCCTCAATTTCCTGAAAACCGAGATGGTGGCATAGGAGAACTCTAACTGCAGTGTGCCTCTTAGTTTTGCTCTCCAGGAAATTGACAATAACATACCAAACCGTGGTGGTATATCAGCTACCACCACATCCATTAATACATTTTTTTCAAGATTTGGTATAGGGATATTGCCAAATCCTTGGTTAGACCAAGACAACGGACCTTATTAGAATCAAAAGAGTACAAGTCATGGTATTTACGAGTTATATCTAGACCCAAATTTTCCATGATGGCTTTGGGCATTAAATTATGGGAGGCTCTGAAGTCAAGCATGGAGTTATGAAGGATGCACTAGTGGATTCTTAGACTCAGGTAAAATGGAGGAACCTCACTATCTTCTGACTGACCATCTATGGCTGGACCAAAAATTAATTCAGGCTAGTCATCCTCAACATTAACCATGTCGGAAAAAGGATCAACTTTCAACATTTTAACTATATCAAACTTGTAATGACTATTTTTGACTAGTTCAGTAAGAGGGATTGACACTTTTAACTTTGAAATTTTAGTTTCCAGATTGAATGAGCCAAATTTATCTACCTCTTTTTGGATGATGTCTCTCTTCTCGAGTTGATCTTTTTATGTATGATCCTTCTTCTAACTGTCATGTTCCTTGTTCGAATTGCTTGTAGATGGCTGATTTACTTTGTTTTGGTTAGTTGTTGCAAGTTCTTTACCTTTAATTTGATTACCTTGAGGATTTGTCTTCTATTGGGTATCCTTCCACTGTGATTCCCACTTCTGAATGGGAGTGATTGGGACATCCCTGTTTCTCAAGGAATATTGCTTTTGCTGAGAACTGAGTGTATTCAAGTATCTTCTTTGATAGTCATCTGATTGGGTTTCCAATGCATAGTCATTCACCAGTATGTAGTCTTCATCTTCATCCTCTGATTCTCCTTGAGCATAATTTTGCTGCAAGGGTATCCGAATTTGTTGCTGAGATGTTGATGCCTCAGGAGCTCTCTGCTCTCTTTGTTTTATCCTGTACTGAGGTTGTTGTTGGTTTCTGAAATTTGGATTTCTGACTTGTGGCTCTAGTTGTCTATCTGAATTTATCATTCAGTCCGCCATCCTCTCCATGGTTCTGATCAGTGTGTCTAGTTTAAGATTGGTGGAAGAAGAAGGTTCCTCTTTAATTGTTACTTTCTTCTCTGGTTTCTCATGTTTTAATTGAGACTTTTTAATCATTAAATTTACTTCCACACTTACTGCATTATCCAGCATTTATTCCAAAGTTTCAAGATCTCTTTCCCTTAGTTGATAAGCCATCTCCGGATCAAAGGCATCCCGATAGTGTAGAAGTGTTAAATTAGGTGGAGGTTTCATGTTATTCGGAATGGAATTGTAGATCTAATTTAACCTTATAGTAAAATCCTGAACCGTCTCATTTTGACCCCTCTTCAATGTATTGTACTCCGCCAAAATCTGCAATAGATTTTTCTTTTCCCACCACCGGGCTAAGAACAACTCGTTTAGCCTCTAAGAAGTATCAATGGAGCCAGCTGCCAAACCACAGAACCATTTTTTCACATCTCCAAAAAAACTCTGAGCTATTAGTCTTATTTTGGCATCATCAGCATCAACTTCCTCTATATTGATGAAATCAGCTATTTTGTTAATATGTTGTTGTGTTGTGACTCTCAGGCTGCCATAAAAAAGAGGAAGTCTCTGGCCATAGCTCCAAGGTAAATCTGCCAACTAAGCAGGCAATACTAAAGGAGAAAATCTCGCCATGACTACTAGGGTTGGATTTATGGGAACTACAATGAGTTGGTTTGGCTGGGATGAAGATGAAGATGAGGATGTCAAAGGAGGTGGATTTACAGAAGTCGATACGATGGCTGATGTGTTTGAGGATACAATAGGAGATGTGATAGTGGATGTATTCGAAGGTGCAGTAGAAGATACAACAGAAGATAAGATTTCAAGCTGATACTGGATATAGGCTTTTTCTGCAGTAATTTGAAGCTGGTCCACTAGGCTTTGAAGTTTATCGAAATTAGACCAAAGCTCGTGCTCAAGTTTTGAAAACTGGGATTTTGTAGAAGGTCGAGTAAACAAATATTTCAAGGTAGGTAAGTACGAATCAAACTTTATGGGATCAAACACTATCTCTGTAATACAAGACTCAAACTTTGAACGAAATAGTGATATCTCGAATTGAATATCAAAAAGAATATCCTCAACACTTAGTATCTGATCTGGCAGGGAAGTGGTTCTTTCCAATTTCTCACTTTCGGTCTCAGGGAAAGGGGTTTTAGGTTTTCTTAACAATCTTTTAGGATCATCAACAGGAGAAGGGGGGTTTGGGTTAGGGTTTGACCTGGTGTATCTTTTCAAAGCCAGAGTCTTAACAAGGTCAAAGACTATGTGAGATAATGAGGATTCAGACTTTGATCAGCATAAGGAGGGATTCAAATTTCAAAACAAAGGTATGTCTTTAAGAAAAAGAAATTTAGCAAGTAATGATCAATACCCTACCAATGTAATGAGGTCTGATTGAAATTGTCATTTTTTCACTTATTTTCTTTCAAACAAGCTTTCTGAATCTTCGACTGGATCAGCTGGATCAAGATCTGGATTTTGATCTTGTTTATCTCCTCAAATCCAGCTCTACAATCTTGACACTGCAATTATGGAATTAGCCTTTGTGAAACTTAGTCCTATCATCCAGAGGACCAATTCCCAATGAAATCTTGTCGTACACCCAGGAAAAATGAATCTTTCATTCCCCTACAACAGTGCCAATATGTTATCACTCCTCTGGATCTCCAAGGTTGAGGAAGAGTCCAACTGAGGTAACCACAGACCAACCTTTTGACTTGGTATCTAGCCCTACCAAGTCAGAGAGGGCTCTCTCCACAAAATCACAACCAAGAGGGTAGGATGAATTAGGGTATTAGACTAGGTATAAAGTGCAGAGGTTTGATTGTTTGAAATTGGGTTGCTAGAAGAGGATTAGGTCAAAGAGACTAAGTCAAGTCAAATAAGAGTATGATTGCAGACATCTGATGGAGCAAGGTAGGTAGGCACTTAAACACTTTAAGGTTCTTGAGTGACATGGATCATACTGTTGAGGTGCAAAAAAGAGAAATACAATCATGTATTCTTTCTAAACTGAAGAAAATGGACAAATTATGAACATTTCCCCAAAAAAGAGCATGTAAGATGTATTTTGCTCATAAACTTGAAAATCAACATATCATAGAAGTGAAATGAAACATGAGACTACAAAACATTGAAACATATGCAACATAAGAAGAAACTATGTCAAAATTCCATACCACATGTATTCCATCAAAATAGCTGCAACTCATTCATTAAATTTCTACCAAATACTTGTTACATTAGTGTCTCTGATCAAAAAAACAACATCCAACTGAGTCCAACCTTTGAAAAGACTAAAAAATATAAGATATAGGCCTAAAAAAAACTCCTCCCAGCCTCAGGGGTCGAATCCATGAGATAAGGAGCAGTTCCACCAAAATATGAACTGATAGCTATAGTATAGGGAGCTCTGAGTGACTCCTCCCTAATTACATTGAAATTGATTCACTTGACTTGATGATAACTTTTACCTAATAAATCTACCCCTAGGTAACTTATCCACATCATTATTACATTTACCATCCTCAATTACATAAGTGAAAACATCATTTTCTGAGATGAAAGTCAAAATTACAGTGAAAATTCAAAAATATCAGCAAATGGTCAAGTGCGCCATTTTTCTGCCAAGTGTGCCCTCACAGTGTCAAGTGTGCCCTCCCTGTTGCAAGCTGATTTTGACTGAGTTGTAGGTGTCCAAATTAGGTTCAAGATGTCTTGTTGGAAATCCCTTCAAGTCTACTTTCTGAATATTCCTCCAGTTTTCAAAATGAATTTGATTTGACCCCTCAAAACTTCATTCTCCCAAGACGGCTCAGTGTGAAGCACCTAGGCTAAAATTGTGGTAGAAACATGATTTTTTGCTTGTTTTTTGCCCTTTTTACCTACTAGTTTTGCAAACTAAAGCTTACAAAGTGGTTTCTTAGATATATTAGTCATTTGGCATCCACTGGTGGTCTTCATTTTCTCGAAAAGTGGCTCAAAAAAGTGTGTAGCGCCAAGGGCGCTGCACGTTTGACCATTTTGCTGATATAGTGTTGTCCATGAACACACAGAAAAAAATAGAACTTGCAAAAAATGAGCCAAAATGCTTCAAAATTGTTGAACTGGCTGAGGAAGGTGTGGATAGGCTTAGAGTGAAGCCTCTGCAAGTATATCAAGTTTCTTTTTCTTTTATTAGTAAGTTAGGGCTTCAATCTTTGCATTTGTTGCCTTGAGCTTTGCCCTTGCATTTCTTTCTCTTTTGGCATAGTGTTTGTCCTTGTTGTCCTTTTTAGATTTATTCAACAAATTCTCCAAGTGATAATTGATGGCCTGAATCCAACCTTCCTTGTCTTCTTTGATCATATCCAAGAATTGATCATCAAGCATAGGTTCATCAACTATCTCTCTTTGCCTTTGCCTTTCAAGTTCCAAGGCTCTTTTCAAACCTATGGTTCTAGGCCTGCCTCTTGGTGCTTGTTCATCTTGTTGTTAAAGCAAACCATGCTTCTCAAGTGTCTCTTCTAACAAAACCTTGGCTTTTTCTGCCTCCCTTTGAGCTATAATGTATTTTACCTCATCAATGAATTGCTTGGTCTTCAACTGCTTATTCTCCTGCTTAAGGAAGTTTATTACAAATTTGGCCCTGTCAAGATTAGTTTGGAGTTATCTAACCTTGTCATCCTTTCCTTTGATGACTATACTGATGTTCTCATCATCATCATGCTCACTTAGGTGAACAAGCTCAAAATCCTATTTAGTCTCATGGAGGTCCTCCTCATGTCTCATTTCTGCCTCAATTTGTGCCTTAGTCACCTTTTGTTTTCCTTTGTCTACATGCTTTGCTGATGTAGAAGGCAAGACCCCTCCCACTATGTGTGGAGCAAACACATGCCTATGACCTCTCTGCTATGTTCTTTCCAATGGCTCAACCTCAACCATATTAGCCCTCTTAGGCTTATTGACCTCAATCCTGTTACGTGATCCAATGTCATGATGAAAAGGTGATGAGGGTGGTGAAATTTTTGAAGGAGACTGATCTAATGAAGATGAACATACTATGTGCTGAGATTGGGGAATGAAAGTGGAAGGGTGAGATGATGAAGGCAGATTTTGTGCATGCTGAATAGATGGCTTAATGAATATCTCATTTGATATGAAGGTACTCCATGCAATGTTCAATTCTTTGAGATGATAGAGGACTATGATTTTGATGAGGGAATGATGGAAAAGACTTCTCATTTTATGTTCATACTCTCTTTTTTGGACAATAAATGTCATCTTATCAATTCTTCGAAAAAGGTAGCATGGTATGTTGAGCATCTTTGCCCTAGTGAAATGCATTAAGAGCCGGATGTGATAGGTATAAAGTCTAGAAAATCTACCTTCGCATGAAAAGTATTTCATCATAATCTTCATCATTGGGGCATATCTATCCAGGAGGTAAGAAAAAGGAAAAACCATCTTTTTCTCATTCTTGTACCTTGGTTTTATGAAAGGCTCATAGTAATGTTCCTCCAATTCACTTTTCTTGAACCATTTAACCCCAACATTTGGGATCCCGGCCACAGCTGATATAATGGCAGTGGATACAGTAAAATTGACACCAGCTAGAGTAACTTGGTTGTCATGGAGATTAGATATGAAAACTTTGGTCAACATGGCATGGTGTTGGACTTTTTGAATTTGCTCACAGAATTCATAACAGCGAACATTTTTTAAACATTTCACAGCCATAGGAGATTCCAAGAGTTCCCTAATATTTGTTGGCTCAAATATGAGTATTCTCCCCCCTTTGTGTGGTCTCTTCACCTCTGTTTCTTCTCCCTCACTGTATGGTCTGTTTTCTTCTTTTGCCATGGTGTCTTAATGTCAAAACCCTAGGGAGGTATGATGTTGGTGGAATGTGGTTTTTAGGAATAAGGAATGGGAAAGGTAAATTGAGGGAGATGGTGCTAGGGATTTATGAAATGGGGGAGGGGACAGGGAGTAGTAATATGATGGAATTTAGGATGGGGAAATTATTTACAGGTTGGGGGTTGGGAGCCTAGGTAGTTGTAGCACCTAGGGCTTAGGGTATTGGGATAAAGGGTTTAGGGAAAGGGAATTGTAATGAGGGAAGGGTATGAAAGTGTAGGGGAATGCAATTTGGGAATTGAGAGTGAAATGGTGATTTGAGGGAGATACTAGGGTTTGAAATGAGTAAAACACCAAATACTTAATGAAACTTTCAAAATACCATAAGGAATGATTGTAGGAAGAAGAAGAATGATATATTTAACTGTCACTCACTTTCTGGAGGTTGAATACAACGTTGTTGAAGCTTTGGAGGCAATTTGGCGAAGTCTGGAAGCGTTTCTGCCTTTTCTGGGAAAGTGTGCAACGCCACAAGAAAACATGCCCTCTCTTTGGCAGGTGCGTAGTGCCAGAAGCAAGTGCACAGTGCCATAATCAAACGCACCCTCCCTTTGGAAAACTCACAATTCTTGCTCTGTTTTGTTTCAATTTCACCTAAGAACTTGAAAAATGCTCTCTTGGAGTTTGCTCAACGATGGTAGGAGACAAATGAAGTTGAATTTGATGCTATGAAGGCTCTTATACTTGAGTGAATTTGATTTTTTTATTTTAAAACCCACTTTCTAATGTTTCAATTCACCTTTGAAAACTTTGCTAATTACACTTTACACTTTGATTTTCTTCTTTGCAGATTGATGATGGTGGAGTTTGGCACTCTTTACATTTGACTTTGCTTTTATGAAGTTGGCATATAGAGTTTGAGTTGGCAGCTTAGGAACAGTACTTATTACATATAGTGAACATAAAATTACATAAAAATAAATAATAAAAAATTACATCTCTTTTTTGAATGAAATTACACTTTGCTATGAAAATCATACTTTGAAACCAAAATTACAACTTTTGAAAACCATTTTTACATACTAACAATTCTTCTTTAGATGATAAAGAAATATTATTTCAATCACTCTCATACTTTTACTAACCTTATGAGATGAAATGGAGTATTATTGAACCTTGGAAAATGAAACCTAGTGACCTAATGGGAACTTGAATGACCAAACTCCATGTTGACTTGACTGACATAAAGACATGATGAATTGATCTTTTATGATTGATGTATGCTCAATAAGACATAAAGGTGGGCCAACAAGTATCTATTTTTTAGAGAAAGTGAGGTTTTTTTACTATGGCTACCATTAGTGAGAAAAGTTTTGAATGAGGACCTAGGTGGAATGACAAAAATTTCAGAATGGGACACTAATATGATATGAAAAGAGGAGTTTGGATCACTGATGGTAGTATGAAAATAATGACTCTAACAGATGGGGTAGAGGAGGAAGGGGTATTTTTATTCTCTTTCCTTGCCATCAGAGGAGAGGTTTGACAATCTTTAGATCTGGTAGCCACATTTATAGGCGTATTCATCATAAACACTTGGGAACTTGCGTAAGCGGAAGACTGAGGTTAGTCTACCATTTGGGTCTGCTTGGGATGGAAAGGGTTCTTTTAAGACAGTTGGGGTCCCTTTTAGCAAGTGACTAACTTTTGATTGTCAGGGAAAATCTTTAGTGTAATGATCCTCCTCATAGATGAGGCAAGGATACTTCAGCTTTCTTTGAGAAGAATCACCAGCAGAAGACTTGGGGGGGCCTATTTCGGGGCATCAACTTTGTCCTTGCCTTTTCCCTTCTTTTTACCCTTAGAGGTTTTTTCTGCTGTGGTAGACTGGACAGCATGAACCTCAGAGGTCTTACCAGGACCAGATGAATTTCTAGAGGGATCATTGGAACCAGTGTTCGAGACCAATTTCTTCTTTGAAGAATATTTCGTGGGAGTCTGAGACACGGAACCAATCACTCCATCAACAAGTGGTGTATCCGGATACTTTGATGCTATCAGATCTAATGATGGTCTTGGATCATTGGGTAACATCTCATATAATGTGCCAAATTGCGAGTAGACTAGGTCCAAATACTAGGCACGAGTGATAGCTTGCTCCTCAATAACACATCCAGCCATAGCTATGTCCTTAGCAATTTTTTTGACGAATGCTTTTGTGAACCATTCTGTCAACAACTCAATAGCAATTTCAAACTTGATGAGGTGACGTCTACGTCTCCATTCATGGATGTGATTGGATATATGGGTCACAGTGTCTTGCTTAAGTGACGTAAGTAGATGGGTGCCAGTTTCATGGCGACTTGGCAGCTGGAAATGAGTGAGGAAAGCCATAGTGAGAGAGTTGAAGTCAACGTAGGTACCTCGAGGCAATTCGATGTACCATTTTGTTGCAGCCCCTGTGAGAGTTCTCTGAAGAAGTCGGAAATGGACGGAATCATCAACATACGAATTGGAGGAGCACCAGAGGTGATATGTCATCACGTGGGCTTGTGGATCCTCCTTTCGTTTCCCTCAAATTTGGGGCAAATGTTCAGAATATTCATTGGAACTGGAGGCCAAGAAGGTGAATGAAGGATAGGATCATTGGTGAGCCTCGAAACATCTGGCAGTTCCAACATGGCCAAGAAAGGCAATTGTGTGTTAAAAGGCATGTAGGGCCTTTGAGTAGACCCAAACTGCAGAAACTATCATTTTTGGTAAGGATATTTCCCCCACAGTGGAGGATTTTGTCCATATGGAATCTGATTTTGCCCCCACTGAAGGTTACCTTGCCCGTAGGGAGGATTCAGTCCTGGGTATATTTGATATTGTCCTGTCATAGGCCGCTGATGGGAATATGGGTTAAAAGGCTGTTGAACCTGTTGGCCTTGGATGTAAGGATTTTGAACCTGCTAACCCTAGATATAAGGGTTTTGAACCTGATGATGTAGGGGTTGACCTTGAACTTGCAAAGGTTGACCTTGGCCCTAAATAGGATGACCTTGCTGATATGCATATACAGACTTCTGCTGCAAAGGCTGACCTTGTGGTTGTTGCAAAGGTTGGCTTTGTTGCTGCAAAGGCTGACCGTGTTGCTGCAAAGGTTGCCCCTGCTACTAGAAAGGATGACCTTGTGAGGAAGAAGGTTGAGAGGTCTACTGTACAAACTGAGTTTGTGGCTGCACAGGTTACTACGGCTGTGCTTGCCCTTGCTACAGTAAAGGTTTCCCTTGCTGCTGAAAGGGATGCTCAATAGTTCCTGGGGTGATACCCTGAGCGTATTGATAGTTCCCGAATTGGATCTAGCCATATCCAGTAGGCACAATGGATTAGCGAGGCTAAACATAAGGCCCAGCTTGAGGAATGTAAGGCGTATTTACCACAGGTTGTGAACCATATGGTACATAAGCTGGTTGGAATGGGACCTGAGCCATATATGGTTGTTGATATTGGATGTTACCTGACCTGGATGGACCAACAGGGTTAGAAATAGTGCCATAAAAGGGTTGATTCGTTCCAACCATGTGAGTTTGTGATCCACTCACACTGGTTTCGCCAGAAATCATGGGGATATTCGGATCTTTCCCCTCGGGTGGTAGCACAGTCTGTCCACTCATTGGAGGAGTAGAAGAACTTACCAAGACCTGACCTGAGACTGTCGGTTGAACTGAAAGAGTCGGTCGAAATGACGAGATAGGTTGAGACAAACTGGTAGGTTGGACCGGAATTGAAGTGACTACAGTTTGTACAATTGGTTGAGAGGTCATGTTTTGAATGAACGGACCTGATGTAGGCATAGCACTGGAAGACCAAATGGGGTTCTGATACAATGACGAGGCACTAGGAGTTCCCAAAACCAACTGAGCTAGAGAGGTATATCCATGTGGCAATATGGGCTTACTAAACTTAGAATAAGAGAGGGACGGAACTCTTCCCATAAAAGGGAGAGGAGACTGGGATTTCGTCTTCTGACTCCATAGAAAACAACTAGCGATGAAGAGCCAAAGATGAACGAGGAGACAACTCCAAAGGAACACCAGATCGATCGTACGAACTGTAAGGATGCTGAGGAGATATCACAAAAGGGTCTGGTGGATAAGCAACCAGTCTTTGTGGACTTTCAAGAGCCTGCGGACTCTCGGGAGTTTGGATAGGATTATCAGAGGATTCCAGGCCAGATTCGTAAGGTGACCTAGTATCTGATGGAGGCGGATGAGATGACAAAGGTTGAATACTCAGAACAATCCCAATTTCAACACCTTGATCCTCAAGCGACTGTGGAAGTTTAGGGAAAGCTTCTTCGGATGACCTTCCAGATGGAGGAGAGGAAGGGGAACGAGGCAAACCTGATGGTTTAGCCACGATGACTTTGTCTCAAACAAAAAGAGAAGAGATATTAATTTCAAGGCTTCTTTAAAATATATTAAGGATATACTCACGATGTGGTCCAGAATAAAACTATCAGGAATGTGATGTGATTGTGGGCAAAAAAAAATTTAAGACGCTGAAATAGACTGATGCCTTTTCATGTTTTAAGAGTTGAGAACAAGGCAAAGATGACTCTAGTCACTTTCGGTTTGAACGAGCTCGAAAGGACAAGTGCTCAATGATATTTTAAATTTAAAGAGTCAAAAAGACCAAAATGACTACTCAGGATAATCTAGGCAAAAGGGATTACCAGGTAACCATGAACTACAAAATACCTCCCGGTGAACCGAAAAGTACGAGTAGGCAATCTCCCCAAATGTTGTGTTTGGTGTATCACGTTTATGAGGTAGCAGACTCGGCTTCCTATGGATAAAAGATTGCAAAACTAGTGGGGTCTCCGTTTATATACACGATAGTACAGGGAGCACAAGTCTATACTAGTGTTGTCTAATGCCGAAGCGAATGACAGCTACTAGGTTTAAAGATGCCAGAACACGTCTCTAGCCTAGACCTCTAAATGTAAGTGTTTAGTTTCAAATGTGCCTTAGGTTAATTGAATATATTTTAAAGGTTTATCTTGAAATTAAGTCTCAGTTTTTAGGCCTTATCGATGTCACCTGAAAAACTCTTATGTGCAGCTATATGAGACAAAACCCTTTCAATTCAATGAATGCTTACACTAATTGAGTGAAGAGAAAAAAATCAATGCAACAAACAAGCAACTGAAAGTAATATGACTCTTCACTACTTCGTTTTTCAAAACAAAACAATGAAAATTCTTTCCACTCCCTACTCTTCCTATCAGATGCACTTCAACTACTCCTTTTAATAGTAAAAGAAGTTCATTTCATTTCAAATGCCCATGATGATGTAATTCTAGCTTTCAGTGATGCCACTCAATGCAACATATCAATTAAACAAACCAGAATGATGTATTTTCTTCAATGGAATGCTAGAATGAATCTTTCACATAAACATTTCAATGAAAATTTTCAAACAACCAAACATCAATCAAATGCAAAGAACGACAAAAAGAACCTATTTCAAACCAAATATGGAAATATTCAATCAAAATGAACCGAGCAATGTAATATATGCTCAGAAAAGAGACGTTTAACAAGAGAAGAGAAAACGAAACTTTTTCACTTGTTCAATTGAAAACAGAGTAATATAGATGCAAGGACTAAAACATGAAATGAATGAAGCAACAAATCACCAACTTGAATTGATGAGCAGATAAGAAAATGAATGGACAATGATCTAGATGCCCTAGGAACAAAAACCATCCAAAAACTCAAAAACTCAAGTAATGCAATCTCAAACCAATCAAGAAAACAAATCAAGCTAACAAAGCATTCTATCCAGGGAGAATAAATGACAACAAGCTTAGAAACAGAATCTATGAGGACAAGACACGTTGGCAATGATTTAAGAGAAACCTTGATTTTAGCGTCGGCCTTTAAAACTGAGTTTGAAGGAATATTCTCTAGAAATTATGTAAGAGGGAAATGTTCTATAGATGAAGAGTGATGTAAAGACATGTTCTTCATGATAGGAAAACACATGAGGTTCACTGTAGAGGTCCTCTAGGTTCAAGGAACAGGGAGTACAGGGACAGTGACAAAATGTTGTGTAACAGTAAGGCCTAAAGTGATTCATTTCCTTATATATTTCTTATGCTTGTTTATCATTGACATGATAATTCAATTCAGATCCTTGTAAGCCAACACTCATAAAAGATATATGCTGCTAATTTCCTTGATTATCCTTTTGAGTAAGAACAACTAGAAGAGATGTGTCAGAAGAAAAAGTATACAATAAGAAATACTTGGTAAAATCTAGTCTATATAATGTTGGGGCATTGATGATCACTTGCTTAATTTGGGCAAAGGCATCTTTATCCTCTTGCTCCCACATGTAGGTTGCATCATTTTTAATCATCTCTTGTAATGGCTTAAGCATATATGCATAATTTGAGATTAATTTTCAAAGTTAATTTTCCCCAAGAAGGATTGCATGGCTTTCTTATTCACAAGGAAGGGAATTTGAGCAATAGCCTTGATCCTCTTTGGCTCCACTTTAATCCCGCTCTTAGCTATAATTTTTCCCAAAATTTTTCCCTCATACACTTCGAAGATGATCTTCTTAGGAGTTAAATATATTCCATACCTTAGACATCGCTCAAATATTTTCCTTAGATGATGAAATTGATTAGATCTCTTCTTTGAAAAGACTGTAACATCATCCAAGTACAAAACCACACTTTGTCCAATCAAACTCTGGAACACTATGTCCATAGCCTACTGAAAAGTAGCACCTGCATTGATGATTCCAAAAGAAATTCGTTTAAATGAAAATGTTCCCCACTTAGTCTTGAACATGGTCTTGAATTTGGCAGGTTCTGCTACTATAACTTGGTTGCATCTAGAAAATCCCTCTAATAGTGAGAACATCTCTGACCCAGATACTGTTTGAAGTATATATTCCATAGGTGGCACGGGATAGTTGTCCTATATGAAGGCTAGTTCGGGTTGTGGAAATCAAAACATAATTTTATCTCTATGGAATTATTTCTGACAGGAACCAAGTTGGATACCCAAGTAGAATAACGAAATCTGAATATCATCTGAGTATCCAACAATTTCCTTAGTTCTTTCTGAATGAGGGGTTCAAGCATATGATGGACCTTTCTTAACTTCTGTTGAAATGGCTTTACCCCTTCCTTAATCGGTATCACATGCCATATAATTTGTGTATCATAGGTCTTCAAATCATCATATGTCCATGAAAACACATCTCGATACTATTTAAAAAGGTAGACAAAGGCTTGTCTCTCTTAGGATGTACAACTTGTACTGAGATTCACATATTTCGAATCTTCCTTGGTACCCAAATAAACTTGTTCATGTAATAATGTATAACTATGATTCTTTGCATTATTTAGTCCCTTAAACTGGTTCTACATGTCATAAAGCTTCTATAAAGATACCACACCCTTAGGCACATGGTTCCCTTTATGAGCTTGAGCTAATTCCTACAAAGCCTTCACGTGCTCATCTTCATCGATTGTTGCATCGTTAAACACATTAACACTTGCCATGAAATCTAGTATTTGTTTTTCATCATTGAAAACATGAAAATTAATGACATTTCCAGGCACAAATGGCTTATAAATAATATCAACTGAAAAACCATCTCTTAGTGGTGTTAACCTAGCAGCAGCATTAGCTAATGTGTCTGTGACTACATTATAAACTCTAGGAACAAAATTAATATTAAAAGCTTGGAAATATGAAATGAAATGCCATATCTCTTATTGGTAGTTTCTAAGATTAGGTGGCACACAAAGAATTGTGTTTCCTACCTGACATGTAATAATTTATGATTCACATATTACTTAAGCACTTACACCTTGAGGTCTATGGCTTTCTTTAAACCCAAAATGAGTGCTTCATATTTGGAAATGTTTTTTGTGAACTTAAACTCCAATCAACATGAGATTAGATGTTTGTTCTTTGACCAGTCTATCAAGCTAAAACCAACTCCAAAAACTTCCTATGTTTCTAAACTGTCAAAATACAAAGTCCAAATTATAACACCAACAGGGTTAGTTCCTACACTAGTACTATTTACTTCTATGTTATAGAAATCATAAGCACTAGTTGGATTACAAGGAAGGAGTTCCAATTGTGTATATGATGGTACAGGGGATGGCTACGCAGGATAACATCTGTGATCAACCTCTAAAAAACAATTTCCAAAAATTACTTGTGCATAACTAATGGGCTCATTAGGAGTTTCAAGTGCCATAATGCTATGTTTCATGAAAGGTTCACTCTATAATCAGATCTGATTATTCTTTACCTTATATGGAAGCCAAAAATATGACCAATATTTAGTAAAGTATCCATGCAACTTGCTAGAACAATATCTACTTAAAGGCAATCCATAAGCTTCCGGAATGTCCACAATGAAAATATCTATACATTGGTGAACTTTGTGGTCTGATGATAAATAGATTATAACATTGTTAAGCTCACCAATTTCTTGTACTAAATATCTATGTGATTGTATGATCCTGGCATTAGTCTTTTCCCATTTAACATTGATTTTCTTTGCGACAGATAAAGGAATGACATTCGCATATGCAATAAAATCAACTAGGAAATTATGGACATTATAATTGAAAATCTCAAATGTTAAAAGAAAAGGGGGGTAAGTAGATCTAAAATTTACATTAACTGCATTAACAACTGATTCAAGAATAATAGGAAAATTACCAAATGAATATTGAGAAGTGACGGAGGCTGAGATGTAAATGCTTGAACGATCAACTCACGTTGCCTTTCCAACTATTATAAAATTATATATTACAGAGCGATGGAACACATAAAATATCACAGAAACACAATACAAAAACACATATGTTAGGTCCCTTTAATACTAGTTATTCCCCCATTACTATTGTCATTGTAGCCCTTATTGTCATTATTGTGCCCCTATTGTCCCCATATTGTTATTATTGTGCCCCATAGAAGCCCACTATTGCTATTGTTGTTCCCTTATATTATTATTGTTATGTCGGCTTTGTTGGGTTGTGTTATATTCTTTCCACGACTAGCCCAGGTAGTTAACCGGGGGGTTTGGGGGGGCGGAGCCCCCCCTTCATTGTGCCAATTGCGTAGCGGGGGGGTCACAGGGGGTTTGAGGGGTGCAGGTAACCCCACTCTATGGGGTCTGGGGCAGCGCCCTAGAAAATTTTGGTTTTGGAACCTATGTTAGGTTGGGCAGACCCACCTATGGTTTTGTGCATGATTTTTGCACATGTTTTTGGACGCGATGGTTTTCGGTCCATGGTTTTGGACACGATGGTTTTTGGTCCATGGTATTGGATGCTTTGGCATGTATAAATATGTATTATAACATTGAAAGGAACATAATGAAAAATCAAGCTAGTAGTCCCAGTTTTGGGATCCAGGGGAAAATCTCTGTGTATATGTGTTTTATGTATTATGCTCTTGCATTGTTCATTTTATGTGTTTAAGAATTCATATGCAGGTAATTTCTGTACAGGGTTAAAACCTACATTTGTTATCAGAGTTGTTTTGGCTTCAAGGGGACGCCTTTGTTGCTGAGGGGTTTCACTCGGGCCTGTGGTAGACCCTGTTCAGTAGGAGATCTGCGAGAATATGGCGAGCAATGGAAAGATAGAGATCAAGAAATTTAATGGTCAGAGTTTTGAGTTGTGGAAACTCAAGATGGAGGATCTGTTGGTGGATAAATATCAGTGGATCATGGTTGATCTGGGTACTAAACCAACGGGAATGTCCGATGAAGAATGGAATAAGTTGGATCAGAAGGCAAGGAGCACAATACGATTGTGTGTCTCATATTCAGTATTGCTAAATGTATCAGGGGAAGCTACGGTGAAGGATTTGTGGGACAAGTTAGGGACTTTGTACCAATCTAAGTCTCTGGTAAATAAACTGTTCCTGTGGAAAAAGTTGTATAACCTGAGGATGAAATATGGAGACTCGGTGACAGAGCATCTGAATGCATTTAATACTGTGGTAAGTCAGTTAGCATCTGTTGATATTAAAATTTCAGATGAAGATAAGTGCATCAGTTTGTTGTGTTCTCTACCAGATTCGTGAGATAGTCTGGTTATTGCAATAGGTAGCAATGCAACTACCTTACAGTTTGATGAAATAGTCTCATCCTTGCTGACGGAGGAGATGAGATGGAAAAATATGGAGAGCTAGAATAGTGATTCCTTGTCTGTACAAGGACGGTCCCAGAACAAAAACAAAAATAAGTCATCGAGTGGGATATCTAAATCTAGAGGGAGATCGAAATCTCCAGGAAAACTTGTAAAGGTGGTGTGCTGGAAATGTGGAAAGGAAGGGCACTACAAAAGGGACTGTAAATCTAAAGCTCCTGATAAAGGAAAGGGATCTGATGATACTCCTTTTGCAGAGGAAAAAACCACCTCAGATGAAGGTGGGGATGTGTACGTGGCTTCTTCAAGTACACATGTAGATCATGAGGCATTGTTCATTGACTCAAGTGCATCCTTTCACTTCACTCCCCATAGAGAGTGGTTCTGCAAGTATGACAAATATGATGGTGGTGATGTCTTCTTAGGGGATGATAGGAAGGCTAGAATCATTGGTCACAGAAAAGTAAAGTTGAAGTTGCAAGGTCGAAGGGTTAGAACACTTCTGGGTGTTCTTCATATTCCTTCATTGGCCAGAAAACTGATTTCTGTAAGCAAGTTGGATGATGCAAGTGTAAAAAACAGTGTTCGAGAAGGATACCTGAAAGATGGTTCGAGGAGCACTAGTATTGATGTGGGGAGTTCGGATTGGAACTCTGTACAAGCTGCAAGGTAGCACGGTTGATAATGTGTGCAACAATTATGTGGTTCCTGAAAGTGGAGCAGAAAATCTAGTGGTCTCTGGAGAGAAGACCATGTTGTGGCATCAAAGGCTTGGATATATTGGAGAGAAGGAGCTTCGAATACTTCATGGTAAAGGTATGGTAGAAGGTATGAGTAATAGCTCTCTGGATTTTGATTTCTGTGAAAATTGTGTATATGGGAAGCAGAATCGGGTGAGTTTCCCCTCTGGTGCTAAGAGGGCAAAACATATATTAGAGCTTGTGCATAGTGATGTGTTTGGACCTGTGAAGGTTCCATCACTAGGTAAGTTTGTGTACTATGTATCATTTATAGATGACTTCTCAAGGAATACATAGATATATTTCCTTAAGAAGGAATCTAAAGTCTTTGACAGGTTTAAAGAATTCAAGGCTCTAGTGGAAAACTAGACAGAGAAGAAGATAAAGGTGCTGAGGACAGATAATGGTGGAGAGTTTTGCAGTAAGGAATTTGAAGAATTTTTCAAGAAGTGTGGTATAGCACGGTAGAAGACTACTCCATATACACCTCAACAAAATGGAGTTGCAAAAAGAATGAACAAGATGTTGATGGAAAGGGAAAGAAACATGCTCAGTGGTGCCGGGTTAGGATAGGAATTCTGGGCAAAGGCGGTGGAGACAGCATGTTACCTGGTCAATAGATCACCTTCATCAGTGTTGGAGGATAAAACTCCACAAGAGGTATGGACTGGTAAGAAACCCTCTCTTTCACATCTGGGGGTATTTGGATGTGATGCAAATGTACATGTTCCAAAGGAGAAACGAACCAAGTTGGATAGTAAATCTGAAAAGTGCATCTTTATTGGGTATAAGGATGGTTTAAAGGGTTATAAGCTTTGGAACCCAGTAACAAGGAACGTTGTGTATAGCCGAGATGTGGTGTTCAGAGAGGTGAAAGATGTTATTAAACATGAAGTCCAACCAAAGGAACCTGATAAGATAGAGTTTGAGCTAAAGGAGGAAGAATCAGACTCTACAGCAGAGGAGGAATCAGAAGATGAAGAGCCACAAACTCCGGGTGTGAGAAGATCAATTCGAGAAATAAAGCATCCAGAAAGGTATAGTCCATTTGCTTTCTGTTCAAATTTTGCTTTATCTATTATTGATGATGATCCCAGAACTGTGAAGGAAGCAGCAGATTCAAAGGATGGAAAACTCTGGAAAGAGGCCATGGTTGATGAAATGGCATCTTTGCACAAAAATGAGGCTTGGGATCTGGTGGAGTTGTCGGCTGGAAGGAAACACATTGGCAGCAAATGGGTGTTCAAGAAGAATAAAAATGCAAAAGGAAAGGTGGGGAAATACAAAGCTCAGTTGGTAGCAAAAGGTTATTTCCAGGTGCCGGGAATTGATTTTGGTGATATTTTTTCTCCTGTTGTCAAGGTAACTTCTATTAGATTACTTTTATCTGTTGCTACTTCTTTTGATTTTGAGGTAGAACAAATGGATGTGAAGACAGCATTTCTTCACGGGGATCTGGAAGAGGAAATCTACATGAAGCAACCTGAAGGCTTTGCGGTGAAGCATAAGAAATAACTTGTATGCAAGTTAAAGAAGTCTCTATATGGGTTAAAACAGTCACCAAGGATGTGGTATCAGAAATTTGATACATTTATACGGGGACTTGGCTTCACCAGAAGCAAAGCATATCACTGTGTGTATTTTAAATTAATTGGTGATTGTGTTATTTATTTGGTCTTGTATGTGGATGATATGTTGCTAGTTGGAAATGACAAAGAAATTATCCAGGATTTGAAGAACCAATTGTCCTCCAAATTCAACATGTAAGATCTTAGTGCTGCAAACTATATTTTGGGCATAGAAATTAAAAGATATCGAGCAAAGAGGAAGCTCTGGTTAAACCAGAGGAAATATGTCGAGACAATATTGTAGAGATTTAATATGCAGGATAGTAAACCGGTGAAGGTTCCTATTCCTATAGGTGTAAAGTTATCTGTTGAATAGTGTCCCAAGACACAAGAAGAGGAAGAGGACATGTCCCGTGTTCCATATGCAAGTGCAGTCAATAGCCTTATGTATGCAATGGTCTATACTAGACTAGACATTGCACATGCAGTGGAAGTATTGAGAAGGTTTATGTCAAAACCATGAAAGGAGCATTAGACAGCAGTGAAGCGGGTTTTCAGGTATTTGCATGGCACTAGTGATTATGGTTTGTGCTACCAAGGAAGACCAAGATTGGACAAAGTGTTGGATATTTGTGGCTTTGTTGATGCAGATTGGGTTGGAGATCTAGATCAGAGAAGATCTACAAGTGGGTATGTGTTTAACCTATTTGGAGGTGCAGTGAGTTGGATGAGTAAGTGTTGAGTCCCAAACTTGCATCTTTCCTATACACCTTTCTAGACTTTTTTCCATTTACCTGGACCTCCTAAGATGTCAACATCATTGCATATTAGCTTAAAGAGCATATAAAATGGTTTCCTAACTATGTTTTGTGTCTGCTTTTTGAATTAGATTTTTTCTCATTGAGCTGCGGAGCCTTGTCACTTTCTGTAGCCAGTTCAACTTTCCGCAGCCTTTTTGTTAAAGTCTATATTGCAGGTGTCTTCAGGAAAATCGAGCCACATGGGTAAGTTGGAAATTATGTGGACATGGACCGAGTCCTATTGGCTCAGTCGAATTCACCAAAGAAGGCAGTGTTCAAAAGTAGTCAAGCAGTGGTCAACCTAAGAGTCCTACGGTGACAGAACTCCGTTTTTCACCACGTGAAGACTTGCGTGGCCGTTCCTAAATCTCAGGGGACATATCAACACCTATGGACTGCTCCATAAGCCGAATCCAATAGCCACCCTCCATAGATTTAATCTTCACGGCAGCCATGATGCTAGATTCCTGGACGTGATTGTTCACGTGTCTTTTATCTGCGCAGTTTTTGGGAAATTAGTTATGTATTTTTCTGTTATAAATAATGTGTTCCCATACGCATAGTAGCTAGCTTTTGTAATGTAATTTTGACTATTAACCAGCCCACTGTGCCATGACATTATTTCTGTGTTATGATTGCATTTTCAATACATTAGAAGACTCTGTTTATAAGCTCAATTTGTGGTTGATAGCTGATTGCCCGAGGTTGTGCAGAGGGCCCCTGTACACACCAAGGTTTTGTTTATTGCTGTATAGTTTCATGCTTTATTTCTTTATGTTCCTTATGCCATAATTATTCACTTGTATATATTGCCTTTCTCATGGTATTAACGCTTCATTTCTGTCCATAATTTTTCATGCTTTATAATGCTGTTAACTGATCAGTGTCTTTGTTTCAGATTACAGTAGGCAGCCCGGGCATTTGCACATAGTTTTACAATGACTAATGACATGGAATTAATCTTGTCTTTCTGCTGATTTATTTTTCTTAGTTTTTAATTCCAACACTGTTTTATTTACTTCAGTTTTGTTCATTTGCTTCATTAATTAGATTAGATATTAAATTACTCATATCATTTTCAGTTACCTCCGAAAGCCATAGCAAGACTAATGGTGAGGGATTGAAGTATGAGTGTGTAGTTTGATGTTAGTTTATTTTTCTGCAAGTTAGTTATTGAATTGCTCATGTCATTTTCAGTTACCTCCGAAAGCCATAGTGAGACTAATGGTGAGGGATTGAAGTATGAGTGTGTAGTTTGATATTAGTTTATTTTTCTGCAAGTTAGTTATTGAATTGCTCATGTCATTTTTAGTTACCTCCGAAAGCCATAGCGAGACTAATGGTGAGGGATTGAAGTATGAGTGTGTAGTTTGATATTAGTTTTATTTTCTGCAAATTGGATATCAGATTGCTCAAGTTGTTTATGATTACCTCCGAAAGCCAGAGCGAGACGAATGGTGAGGGGTCAGAATATGAGTTGATGTAATTTGATCTTAGCTTTACTTTGCTTGCAATTTTTGGATTTCTTTGAGTTCAGTTTCTTTTGTATTTAGACAGCAGCAAGGATAATGGGTTTCATGATCAACAGTTCACTGTTTTTTTTATTAGAATAGTGGCACATTTTCATTTTCTTTTAGGAATTAATTTCATCATTGCATGTTTTAAAACCTTTTTGCAAGTTTGAAGTTTTGGAAATCATTCTAAAGGACATCATTGCCTTGAACATTTTTATCCATACTTGTCTTTTAAAATTGCCATCTCACATTAGGGAATCAACGAAGATAAACCCAAAAACAAACTAAAAATCGAAAACGACAAAAAAAGAGAGTAAGAAATAGGTTATCTTGCACATATAGTGCGCCACACTTCAACAATTTATGACTCCCGGATTGACAATTAATATAGCAATTTAGAACACTCTAAATTGACCAAACATTTTGGCGTCGTTGCCAGGGAAGTGTAACTAGGTAGCCACTTTCTTAAAAAAAAAAAAAGGGGAAAAAAATTTCAAGGAAGGTAAAAATTGATAACTTCTCAAAGTATGCTCTCCTCTTGCACCTAGTGTGATCTGGAGGATCAGAAAAGAGAGTTATTTGTTTAATAATTTCTTGAGTATGCTCTCTTCTTGCACCTAGAGTGATCTTGAAGATCAGAAAGAGAATAATTAGCCCGACTTGAAGATAAAAAATAAAAAATGACATGCATAGAGCAAGAGATTCTAGAGGAAGGTTTATAGCTAGGGCCAAGAGTTCGATTTTTACAACTCCATCTACTTCAAGGCATAGATAAGATACACCTCCATCATCTCCAACTCACACTCCTAGCCTTAGGATTCCTATAATTCAAGGAGTAGCAGCTGAATTAGGAGACTCTCCCACACTATCCACCGAATCTAACTTAGGAAAAGAACCTTTCTTCACTTTTATATGGGAACAGATTGTAATCAAAAAAGTAGAATCACCTGAAGAAGAAGAGGGAGAAATTCCTCCTCATTTGCCATTAGTAGAAGAACTAGAGGACTCTGAAATCTCTGAGGAAACTATCATGACAGAGGAAGTAGTAAACGGATTTGGAGGAGGAGGTAGAGGTAGAGGTAGAGGAGGAGGAAACAATGGAGGTGGTAGAGGTAACAATGGGGGAAATAGGGATGGAGATAACTCGTTTGGATTTCCTATAGTTGATGAGGAATCTCGTACAACAATGAAAAACATTTCACCATCTGCCCTCCCAAACTTCTATGGGTTGCGAAGTGAGGATCTTGAAACATTTCTATTTGAGTTTGAAGTCGTGTGCCGAACTTATGACTATATGGAAGACTCTCAAAAACTCAAATTGTTTCCTTCAACATTGAAGGGAGCTGCTTTGAAATGGTTCATGGGATTAGTCACTCAATATATTAGGACTTGGAATGATATGAAACAAACATTTTTGGATAGATACCTGGACTATTGCATGCCCACCAATCATAAGGATGAGGTATTCAAAATGGTGCAAAAAGAATATGAAAACTTGGAGGATTTACTTGAAATATTTCAATACAACCTGAAAAGAGCAAAAATGAGTAACCTAGGTGAGGAGACCTTGAAAGCCCTTTTATTAAAATCCATTAGAGATTAATGGATACGTATTTTAAACATGATGGGAAAGGGAGATATTTCTCAACTTCCACTTCATGACATAGTAGAACTATGTGTCCATCTCTCAAGGGGAAAATCTAAAACTGGAAAAGGGCCTAGAGATCCTTCTCTCATTAGAGCAAACAAATCTGCAACTGGATCAGTAAGTAGGGCAGAGATTGGCAATATGCTTGATGAATTCAAAACTGATATTTTAGGGAGCCTTAGTGAGCAACTAGACACCCTTAAAATACAAAACAAGCAGAAAGCAGAAGCTGAAGCTTTGGCCATCTTTTGTCCAAAATGTAGGAAGAAACATGCTCTAAGGGAATGCCCCTTGGATGCAAAAGTTGTAGAAACATGTACGATTTTCTCAGAAAGCCATGAGACCAAGGATTGTCCCTCAATTCCTGGGCTCAAAGCTATCTTTCAAGAAGATCCAAATTCAATAGAGTCTCTCTGTTTTGTTTCAAGGAGACCTTGGTAGGGGCAACAAAATCAAGGGTTTAACAACCCCATGAACTTTCAACCCCCACCAAATTGGAATCCTTGGCAACAACCTTGGTCCCAACCTCAAAATCCATTTCAATCATGGGTACAAGGTATGTAAAATCCTTATGGGAGATTTGCTCAATTTTATCAATATCTTCCATCTTTTCAAAATCAACAAGCTCCACAACTTCCAAATCAAAATCCACAACTTTCATTGCCATTTCAACAACAACAACAACCTTCTCAACAAAATCCAAATTCTCAACTCTTGCTTCCATTCCAACAAAAGACAAATCAACTACCATCCCGGCCATTGCCAAATCCCAATAATAAAAATCCTCAGAATGCTTACATGGTAGAAGGACAACAATTTCCTACCTATATGATTGTTCCTCTCAATGATGTACAACTCAGATCAGGTAGAGTTTTAGAAAAACCTTCTATAGATGCTCAAAAGCGAAGTATTTCTGAGGAAGATTCTCTTGAAGCCAATAAAGGTTCTGAAGCATCTCTTCAAAACCCAAACACTCAAAAAGAAAAAGAAAAAGAGTCAACCCCCACAACTCCTATAATTGAGCAACCTGCATCTTCATCCACACCTCTATTTCCTGAAAGATTACAAATTGACAAAGGGGTGGAAAAACAAATCTTGTTGCCTGACTATGATTTCCTAGATGAATTAAAGAATGTCTGTATCAAGATTCCCTTGCTACAAGCCATTAGAGAGATTCCTATTCTAGCAAAAACAATAAAGGAGTTGAGTCTCAAAAGACCAGGAAGGAAACCAAGAGATATAAGAAGAATCCACCTGGTAGGAAAAATTGCAGATATCATGATGGGAAAAATTACCATGCAGAAGTATGTAGATCCTGGTAGTCCAATTGTCAAGACACATATAAATGGGGTAGAAATTCCAAATACTTTGATTGACTTAGGGGCTGCTATCAACATTATGAGTAGACAGACTATGGAACAGCTAAAACTTCCTAATCTTCTTTTTACACCTACTTTACTGCAACTTGCAGATCGATCAATTATCAAACCAGATGGTGTATTAGAAGATATTTCAGTCTCCTTAGATTCTTGGGAATATCCAATAGATTTCATGATTTTGACTCCCAAGAGTAATTTAGGAGGGCATCCACTCATCTTAGGAAGACCTTGGCTAGCCACAGCTGATGCTTTCATTAGTTGTAGATCTGGAGATATGTACATTTCTGATGGTAGTTCGACAAAGAAATTCAATTTGTATCCTCCAGCAAAAGCAATTACAGAAGTAGGAGATAATGAATGGGTCAATGATGAGGACACTATACAACCTATCTTTACCATTTCCGAAATCAGTGAAGATAGTTAAATTCTAAACACATTAGAAAATTTTGAAACATCTTCAGAATATGACTACACACAATTTCAGTTAGATTCTGACATTGAGTATCTATCATCTAGACAAATGTCTCTTTACTCTATGGAAGAGTTCGGTAGTTCTGCCATTGAGATTTTTCCAGGTAAAACATTGAATATCAACAAAAACTTGGAAAAATCACAACAGGGAGAGCTAACCAAAATCTTGCAAAAACATTCTACTGCATTCGAATTGGAGTATACTGATATGAAAGGTATTGACCCTAAGACTTGCATTCATCACATCTACATCGAGGAAAACAGTAGAACAATTAGACAACCTCAGAGAAGGATGAATCCAAACCTTAGGGAGATGGTGAAAGAAGAGCTCCAAAAACTACTCAATGTAAACTTCATTTATCCAATTTCAGATAGCCGATGGATTTCTCCTTTGGTTATAGTACCTAAAAAGAATGGTAAATGGAGAGTATGCATTGATTACAGGGAATTGAATAAAGCAAATTTGAAGGATCACTTTCCTTTGCCCTTTATCGATCAAGTATTAGATACTCTAGCAGGCAAAAAGTACTTTTCATTCTTGGATGGTTTTAGTGGCTATAATCAAATTCAGGTAGCACCTGAAGATCAAGATAAGACCACATTTACCTGTCCATGGGGAACTTTTGCTTACCAAGTGCTTCCTTTTGGATTATGTAATGTACCCGCAACATTCCAAAGAGCTGTACTAGGAATCTTTTCTAATCTAATCCATGATTGTGTAGAGGTTTATATGGATGATTTTACAGTTTATGGTAATTCATTTGAAGAGACATTAGAGAATTTGGAAAAAGTCCTTATAAGGTGTAAAGAAACAAACCTTTCATTGAGTCATGAAAAATGCTTTATGATGTTTACTGAAGGTATTGTTTTGGGACATCACATTTCAGGGGATGGGATTAAAGTTGATAGATCAAAAGTTGAAGTCATCTCCAAGTTGCCTATTCCAAATTGTCAAAAAGATGTTAGAAGTTTTCTGGGATTTACTGGGTACTATAGAATATTTATAGAGAACTTCACTAAAATAGCATCTCCGCTCTTCAAAATGCTTACAAAAGACTGTGAATTCAAATGGGATCCTGATTGCCAATCAGCATTTGAAGCTTTGAAAACAAGAATATTTGAAGCACCCACCTTGAGAGGGCCAAATTGGAAACTTCCTTTCCATATTTCTATAGATGCTTCAGATACAGCTCTAGGAGCTGTGTTGGGTCAAAAGGATTTAGTTCCTTATGCCATTTACTATACCAGTAAAAATTTGACTCCCACTGAGTTGAACTATACTGTGACTGAAAAAGAGTTCTTAGCCGTTGTTCATGCAATCAATAAGTTTAGACATTATATAACAGGCTATGAAACTTTTGTCCATACTGATCATTCTGCGATTAGATATCTAATGAACAAACCTGTTACTAATGGCAGAGTTACAAGGTGGCTCTTACTTTTACAGGAATTCAATATTACTGTGTTGGATAGACCAGGGAAACAAAATACAGTAGCTAATTTCTTGTCTAGAATCCAAAATACTAAAGAAGATTCTCCTGTAGAGGATAAGTTTACTGATGAATATTTATTTGCAGTAACTACTAAGACTCCTTGGTATGCAGATATTGCTAACTATTTGGTTACAGGGAAACTACCTCCACATCTATTTCCTAGTGAAAGAAGAAAGATTATTCAGGAGAGTTCAAAATATTCATGGATTTCTAACGAATTGTTTAAAACAGGGCCAGATCTTATGATCAGAAGGTGTGTTAGGGAAGATGAAATGCCTGACATCCTCAAGGCATGTCATGATGAACCATGCGGCAGACACTTTGCTGACAAAAGGATAGACTATAAAATCCTTTCTTTGGGATATCATTGGCCTTCCCTCTTCAAAGATACAAAAGAATATGTCAAAAGGTGTGACAGCTGCCAAAGAGTAGGGAAACCGACTCTTTCAAATGAAATGCCATTGCAACCATAGGTACTCATCGAACCCTTTGAAAAATGGGCTTTAGATTTCATTGGACCTATTAATCCACCATCTAAACAAAAGAAGTATATATTGGTATGTACTGATTATGTCACTAAATGGGTAGAAGCCAAAGAATTACTTTCTGCTACTGAAAATTCAGTTGTTAGTTTTCTTTATGAGGATATTTTTACTTGCTTTGGTGTCCCAAGAGAAATTGTGACAGATCAGGGAAGTCAATTCACATCCAACATGATGGAGAAGCTGATGGAAGAATACAAAATCAAGCACAGAAAATCTACTCCTTACCATCCGCAAGCAAATGGCCAAGTGGAGTCTACAAAGAAAGTTATTGAAGGCATCATCAAAAAAACTGTTCATCTACACAGAAGAGATTGGGCAGAAAGGCTTCCTGAAGCCTTATGGGCCTACAGAACTACATGGAGGAATACAACAGGACATTCTCCCTATGAACTTGTTTATGGGAAAGAAGTCCTGTTGTCCATTGAGTTCCAAGTAAAAACTTTCAAGATGGCAGTTCAGTTGGGTATGGATCTATCAGAAGCCCAAAAGCATAGAATGGAGTAGTTAAATGAGTTGGATGAGATCAGACAAGAAGCCATCCTAAGAACTAATCTAGTTCAGTATCAAAGAGCTAAGTGGCATGATAAGTACATCAAAGAGAAAATGTTTCAAGAGGGAGATTGGGCATTACTATTTGATTCCAAGTTTAAAGACTTCAAAGGTAAATTTCAGACTCATTGGCTTGGGCCATATGAGATTGGCAAAGTCTTTAACAACGGAGCGGTAAGAATCAAGACCATTGATGAATTTCAAACTCCTCTTATTGTGAATGGCCACAGATTAAAGATCTATCATAAGCCACTCTCAAAAGATGAATTTGTCAAAATGTTTCAAGATAGTTCTGCAATAAGGCTGGTGAAGAAGAATCCTTCTTCTCCACTAGCCTAGCTTTTGTTCCTTTCTGTTAAAAATTAAATTAAAAAAAAAAAAAAAAAAAAATATATATATATATATATATATATATATATATATATATATATATATATATATATATATTGTATAAGCCTGAAAACCAATCACTGATTGGCAGTCTTATACAGAAAATATAGAGTGAAAATCAGGAACACCTGACACCCTATATTTTCCAAAAAAAAAAAATCTCTTTCTCTCCCATTTTCATTTCACTTCACCTCATTTTCATTCCACTCCATTTCATTTTCATTTCACTCCACTCCATTTCATCCCACTCCATTTCATCCATTTCATTTCATTTCATCAATAAAAGTTTCTTTCATGACCATTTTCACTCAGTCTGTTATCATCTATCCATCTTCATTCAGTCAAGTGGTTGTTGTATCAGTTTCCACAGCTGGAATCAGTTTCCACAGCCACCACTCTGTTTTTCAAATTGACAGTCAAGATGTTAGTTCAATAATCATGAAAGAAAATGCAGGTATGATCGAGGACATATTATGAAGACATGGAGCACCTAAAGGCATCAATAAGGAGCAGTTGATCATGGACAAACAAATGGAAAAAATTCCAAGTTATGAGTAAAAGTTTATTTCAAATAGCAATCAAAACACATTTTTGCATAGTTATTAAACCATAAGCTCCACTATATGCAATGATTACCATGATAGCACCATAACCATTCCACAACATTCCTCCACAAACCATGCATTTATTTTCCAAACGGTCTTATGATTAGCCTTCAGATTTAATTTGTGTTGGCTGCATTTTAACATTCCACCTGTAATCATGACGTGGTCGATTTGACTACGGCTTTTCTTAGCCACATAAAATCCGCAGCCGTTTCATAAACGTGTTCATATCTACTCTGCAGCCACCCAATTTAAAATTCTGCCGAATGTACTTTAATCCCCCTACTGTTCTATTGACATCACAAAAACATTTCCACCGTGCTCACATAAGCCTTCACCCCATTTTACGAATTCACCTCCACTTCCTGTCCTCTGTTTTTTTCGCTCACAGTCACTGTTTTTTCCCATAGACTCTGTTCACTCCCATAACCAACCAAAGGATAGACTGTGACAGCCAAAGTGTAATTTTCTTGGCAAAGAACCCTGCATATCATTCAAATACAAAGCACATTGGTGTTCAGTATCACTTTGTGAGGGATATGATAGAAGACTAAAGGGTGTTGCTGGTAAAGGTGGACACTTTGAAGAATACTGCAGATGCATTGACAAAATCTGTGAGCTCTAAGAAGTTCTCTTGGTGTAGAGAAACAATGGATGTTGCAGGGTTGGATAAATGACTAAGCTCTCTTGTGGCACCCTATGGAAAGAAAACAACAAGTGGGAGAATGTTGGGTTGTGTTATATTCTTTCCACGACTAGCCCACATAGTTAACCGGGGGGTTAGAGGGGGGGTGGAGCCCCCCCTTCGTTGCACCGATGCGTAGCGAGGGGGTCACAGGGGGTTTGAGGGGTGCAGATAACCCCACTCTATAAATTTTGGTTTTGGAACCTATGTTAGGTTGGGCGGACCCACCTATGGTTTTGTGCATGATTTTTGCACATGTTTTTGGACACGATGGTTTTCAGTCCATGTTTTTGGATGCGATGGTTTTCGGTCCATGGTATTGGATGCTTCGGCATGTGTAAATATGTATTATAACATTGAAAGGAACATAATGAAAAATCAAGTTGGTAGTCCCAGTTTTGGGATCCAAGGGAAAATATTTGTGTATATCTGTTTTATGTGTTATTCTCTCGCATTGCTTATTTTATGTGTTTTAGAATTCGTATGCAGGTAATTTGTGTACGGGGTTAAAACCTATAGGCTTTGATTATATTGTGACCCCTTAGAATCCTATATATAGAAAGGAGGTTTTTCCATTTGTATCATCCAAGAATTATTCATTTATGTAATGTAAAGGAGGTTTTCCCCTCGAAGAGGCTGATTTTGAATTCGTTGATCTATCTTTTCTTCTATTTTGTGAGCTAGTTACATAACATACAAAATAAAACAAGAGAGACACAGATATACGTGGTTCACCCAATTTTCGCTACGTCCACAGAGAACAAGACATTCCTTTTATATTATCCATCAAAATGAAGAGATACAACCTATAATAGATCCAATGTAATTTCCTCTTTGCTCTCACACAACATCTTCTCTCTCTCTCTCTTAGAATAATCATACACAACCACAATACAATTCCCTCATATAAAATGAGGGTTGCCTTCTATGGAAAAAATTCCTAAATTAACATAACTTCTACCGTTAGATCATTCGCATAATGAATGGCCCACATTGACTACAAAATTACAATATCTTACAAGGAAAATTTTCATTTATTTTTAGCTTTGGGGGCGCTACCCTCGAACCCCCTCCAAGGGGGGGCTCTTTAAAAGTAGCCTTCGCCCCCACTGGACCCCCATGGTGAATATCATATGGGCAGCATTGTCACCCCATTTAGAAATAGGGGTCTAGCGCGACTAAGACCTCTGAATCAAGAAGCTAATTAGGCTCCACGCCCAACAATCTCCCACTTGGAGACTGATTATAGCAACTCCACCGCTGCTTAATTTTCTAGAAAATTCTTCCACTTTAGACCTAGTTGTTTCTCATCTTCATCATCATACTTGAAGACAAATTGAAACTGATAAGGATCCCAGTTTCTCCCCGATTACAACTTTTGTTAACATGTCTGCAAGATTTTGGCTAGTGTGTATCTTTTCTAGCTTCAATTATCCATCTTCCAACACTGGCCATATGAAATGGTACTTGAGATGTATATGTTTACTCTTGGAATGAAATGTTGAGCTCTTTTCAAGATGAATGGCACTCTAGCTATCACTGTATAACCTTCCCATCTCCTACTTCTTGCCCAACACATCCGTAAACCTTTGTAACCAAATAATTTCTTTACTAGCCTCTGTAGCAACAACATACTCTACTTCCATTGTTGAAAGTGCAACAACATTTTGCAATTTTGAAACCCAACTGACAATGGTTCCACCTATAGTAAACACATACCCTGTGGTGCTCCACTTTTTCTCTCTATCACCTACCATATCTGCATCAACATATACATGTAGAGCAATGTTTAAACCACCAAAACATAATGCTTGATTTATGGTACCTCTCAATATTTGAGAATCCACTTCACTGCCATCCAATGCTCTTTTCATGGATTTTTCATATGCCTACTTACAACTCCCACTACATTTGCATTATCAGGCCTTGTGCAGACCATTTCATACATTAAGCTTCCAACTTCTGATGCATATGGAACTTTACACATATAATCCATATCTTCCTGGGTCTTGGGACACATCTTCTTACTTAGTTTGAAATGGATAGCCAAAGGTGTACTAACTGGTATTTTATTCTGCATATTAAATATTTCGAACACATTTTCTATGTACTCACTCTGAGACAATGTTAATTTGCGATTTTTTCCATCTCTATTTATTCTCATACAAAGGATTTGTTCTGCAGCACCCAAATCCTTCATTGCAAATGAATTTGCCAATTTTTCTTTGAGCACATTTATTTCTTGCATGTTATACCCCGCAACAAGCATGTCATATACATACAATAGAAATATAAAATAGTTTCCAGCATTTTGTTTCTTAACTTAAACACAATGATCAGAATGACGTCTAGTATAACCTTGTTCAGACATAAACTTGTCAAACTTTAGATACCATGGCATTGGATCCTGATTAGGCCATACAATCTCTTCTTCAACCTACACACTAATTTCTCCCTCCCTTTAGCCTCATACCATTGTGGATGTTTCATGTATATTTCTTCCTCCAAATCCCAATGGAGAAAGGTTGTCTTTACATCTAACTTCTCAATATACAAATATTTTGCTGCCACTAGACTTAAAATAGTTCTAATTGAAGTCATTTTAAAAATAGGAGAAAAAAATTAATCAAAGTCTATACCTTTCTTTTGTGCAAACCCCTTCACCACAAGTCTACCCTTATACCTCTATTTTCCTCCATCTTCTTCCTTCAACCTATAAACCCATTTATTCTACAATATTGTTTTACCTGCAGGAAGCTTGACTAAGTCCCAAGTCTGGTTATGCATCAAGGAGTCCTTCTCTTCTTTTATGGATTGCTCCCACTTCTTATTGATTTCTATCTACATTACTTCTTCATATCTTTCTGGTTCACCATAATTAGTCAACAATATATAATATAATGAAGGAGAGTATCGTTCAGGGGTTATACTTATCCTAGAAGATATTCTAACACCACTTTCAGGTGTTTGAGGTGCACGTTGATGTTGTGGTTGTTTTTGTTGTTGTTGCTACTGATCATTATGATTTTCAGGCACCTTTGCTTTTTTTGTGATCTCATCAAACACTACATATTCTTTGTTTTCCTTTTCTTGCATCTGATCCTTATACAAGACATTTTCATTAAATATGACATCTCTGCTCCTAATGATTGTGTGATTTTCATAATCATATAAGAGATAACCAAAATCATTAACAACATATCCAATAAAGGTACATTTCTTTTATTTTTCCTCAAGCTTTGTTCTGTTTTCTTTATTAATGTGGACAAAGGCTTCACAACCGAAAGTCTTTAAAAATGAGCAGTTTACGTTTTTACCTGTCCATGCCTCTTCTAGAATACCACCATCCAAAGAACTCAAAGGCCCTTTGTTTATTAGATAAATTATAGGATCTACAACATCTGCCCAAAATTGTAAGGGAAATACTGCATGAAATCTCATGCACCTTGCACGCTCTATAATCTCTCTGTTCACCCTTTCTAACACACCATTTTCCTGTGGTGTTCCTAGAAATATCTTCTCTATACGAATTCCATGTTCTAAACAATAGTTATCAAACTCTTTATTGCATTATTCACCTCCATTATCTGATCTTAGATGCTTCAAATTCTTTCCTGTCTCATTCTCAACCAAATATTTCCATTTCTTGAAAGTATCAAATACATCAGATTTATTCTGAATATAATAAATCTAGGTTTTTCTAGTTACAACATCAATAAAAGTAACATAATAGAGAGAGCCACCAAGATATGATACCTAAGTTGGTCCCCATACATGTATGAAAAATATATATTCTCTCTCTCTTATTTTCCTTCCCAACCCTGATAAATATGACTCTCTTTTGTTTTCTGTAAACACAATTCTCACATAAAACCAAATCAACATGCTTCAAACCTGAAAACAAATTTATTGAGTGAAGAATTTGGATCCCTTTCTCACTCATGTGCGAGCCTATGATTCCATAATGTTGTATCTTCTCCTGTGGAGGTTAAAGAATTAACAAAAATATAAATATCATTGCATAAATACAATGTACCAACCTTTTCTCCTTTTTCTATTACCAAGGTTCCTTTAGTGACCTTCTAGGTTTTGTCTGTGAATGTAGTTACACAACCTTCACCACCTAACTGCCCTGTTAAAATTAGGTTTTTCTTCAGATTTGTAACATGCCTTGCCTACTTCAATATCCATTGGTTTCCATTTTGTTTCTTTATAAAAACCTTACCCATTCCAATGATTTTATAGGGTTTATCATCACCCAAATGAACATGTCCAAAATATCCTTGAACATAGTCATGAAAATGTTTCCTATCAGGTGTAGCATGGAATGAAGCCCCTAAATCAACTACTGAGGAACCAATAATATTTGCTTCATGATTGTTCTCTTGTTGTCCATCTCCTTCTTTTCCTTTCTGAGATTTGCAGTCTTTCTTCAGGTGTCCTTTCTTCCCACATTTCCAGCACACTATCCCTGATTTGGATTTGGATCTTCCTTTTCTTGACTTACTGTGATTTCCTGGGCTTCTTCCTCTTCCCCTAGTATTTACAGTCAAAGAATTACCTGACGTCTCACCAGATCTTTTCTGTCGCATTTCCTCTCTAAGGATGGCACCAACAACATTATCAAAATTAAAGTACTAGATCTAGAGACAGATTTACTAATATCCATAACTAATCGATTCCAACTTTCTGGCAATGAACTTAGACACAACAAATCCCTAACTTCAACATCAAAATTTACCCTTATAGAACTTCACTGACTGGTAATCATGTTAAAGTCATTTAAATGATTAGCAATAGATTCGCCTTCTGACATTTTCATATTAAATAGATGCTTCATAAGAAATACCTTATTTGAGGCCAATGTTTGTTCATATAGTTTGGCCAATGTCGTCATTAAACCTTATGTTTCCATTTCCTTTGAAATGTTAAATGCCACCGATGCTGCGAGACACAACCGTATTGTTCTTAGTGCCTTTCTATCGAGAATCTCCCATTCTACATCCATCATAATCGTCATCTTATTTCTTTTTCTACTCAATGGTAGCTACTGATATTTATGATACAGATAATCTTCCACCTGCATCTTCCACAATTGGTAGTTTTGGCTGTTAAATTTATTGACCCTAAAATTACCATCTTCCGCCATTACTCCCACTTGAACCAGGAACCCTTCTCTTCTACGATTTTATCAGCCAAATAGACCTTCAACTCTGATACCAGTTGTTAGAAAATTATATATTACAGAGTAATGGAGCACATAAAATATTGTGGAAAAACAAATAAATAAATTCATAAAACAAAAGAGACATAGGTATATGTGGTTCACCCAATTTGGGCTACTTCCACGGAGAACCAACTAGACCTTCCTTTATATTATCCAACAAAATGAAGAGAGACAACCTACAACAGATCCACTGTAATTTCCTCTTTTCTCTCACACAACCTCCTCCTCTCTCTCTTAGAATAATCGTGCAAAACCACAATATAATTCCCTTGTAAAAACTGAGAGTTGCCTTGTAGGCAAAAAAAATCCTAAATTAACATAACTTCTACCATCAGATCATTCACCTCATGAACGACCCAGATTGACTACAAAATTACAATATTTTACAAGGAAAATTTTCATCTATTTTTAGCTTTGGGGGCGTTGCCCCTGAACCCCTGCTAGGGAGGGGGGTTCTCTTTAAAAGTATCCATTGTCCCCCCTGGAGGCTATCATACAGGCGACATTTCCATCCCATTTAGGAACTGGGGTCCAACACAGCTGACACCTATGAAGTAAGAAGATAATCAGGCTCCACACCCAACACCAACTTAATGAGTTCAAATATGGAAATATTTGCATGAGCATTCTTCATTTATTCAAGAATATTGTAATTAATATCTTCATATTGGGAAGGGTGTGCTAAAGTGGTAGGTGGTGTGAATTTATTCGATGCCTCAAGGGTGAAAAACTTATTCTTACTATTTTTTAGAGCATTCTTCTAAGATTTTGCACTTATGAACTTCTTATGTATGCTCTGAGAATGATTACTAGGAGGTAAGATAATTCTTAATAATTGCTTCATCACATCTTCCTCATGCCCCAGTCCTTTACTCCTCACGTTATATTTCTTAGAAGGTTGTTGAGGAGGAGCATCACTAACTGGGGGCTCACCAGCACCTTGTCGTTCATTATTCAATATAGGATCAAAAGTGAAAATTGATTCACCTGCATTTGGTTTTTCCTCTATCGACATAGGCTCATTAGTCTCTTGAGTCTACTCTGAATGCTCTTCTGCTGACAAGCTTTCTATAGCATTAGCAACCACAACATTCATGTTGTGTTTCCATTGCTGGCATGTTTTCTCCAAGTGTGCTTCTTGATGAAAGGTACAATAGTTATCCATGCCCGAGTTCTCTATATTTAATACAACATTGGAGCTTTGTGCAGACTTAGTTGATTGGTTGATGTTCTTGAAAAATGGCTTAAATGACTTGTTATTAGTTGTATCCTCACTTGAATTCCTCTTGAGTTCTGATACTTTTTTACTTAACGACTTCAAGGATTTAGTCAAGTTGTCCATGTCAAAAGGATCTTTCACTTTAGCTTTAGTAGAAGAGGCTTGGGAATTTTTACTAGTGTCTTTTTAGTACTTTAAATATTCTTGATTAGAAATGACCCCAATATACCTTATGTCCTTCTCAACAGTAACTTCTTTTGCAAAGTTAGGAGCCAAAAATATCTTCTGCAGCGTGCTTGACAAAAATGGAAATGTTAGTAGGAAAGACAACAATATAATAATATTTGGTAATAGAATCATGTGGTTGTACATCAGTGGGGAATTTGTTCAAAATATGTGTAAATATTTGATTAAAATCCTTGATTTATCCCCCATTTTAATGTTTTTGAGCTCCTTAATTAACATGGCTAGATTTTTAGCATGGTTCAACAAACTTTTCTAAGAATAATTGTTTAAACTCCCTTCAATTATGGATTGACTTTGGTGGAAGGATATGGTACCAAACTTATTCTCTACCTTCTAAACTATATGGAAGTAATCTACAAGCATTAAGGGAATTTTGAGGTCGAAAATGGGCCTCCTAAGGAAATTATAAAATAATAGTGGAAATAATAAAATAAGATTAGATTACATCATCAAATTTTAGTGGGAAAAAATAACTATTTTTTCAACTCATATTTTCAACTTATCTCCCTATGTGTTTACTCAAATTTCGAGCGGAAACACTTGTTGGATGCAAAATTTGATTCCTTATCCAAGGAGTACACATTTTGCATACTTTCAATGGACCTTTCTACATGAAAAATTAGAAATACATGAAAAACGTGATTGCAATCATGTTTTTTTTTTATGTATTTCTCCTATTTCTTGTAGCAGGGTCAATCGAAAATATGCAACATGGGTACTCCTTGGATGAGAAATTAAATTTTGCATCCAATGAGTACTCCCACTCAAAATTTTAGTAAATCCTTTGGGAGATATGTTGAAAATACGAGTTGAAAAAATAGTTTTATTATTTTATTATTTTTTAATCTTTTTACTTTTTTACTCGAAAAATGGTGAATCATCGCCCATGGTTGATATCATCATCTTGAATCTTATTGGTTCTTATAAATTTTATTTTGGATGTACATTTTTCTTATGAGGCCCATTTTAGACCTCAAAATTCCATTAATGCAACATCATCAAAACATACCTCCAACATCCATAGGTAGAAGTCATCAATATGATCTTAAACCTTTTCTTTCTTATCAGGATCATACTTGGTAACTATGTTTTTTGGGTGCTGCGGTAAGCGATGGAGATTGCTCAGAAGAAAAATAAGCCCTTGGGCCATCCATTGTAATTGGTCATCGACCATGTATTCGTTCTCCTCCTCCTCCTCACTCTCTGATTCTAAAGACTCTTCTCCTTCACCATTTAAATTCTCATTATAAGCCAGTTGTTTTTCTTCCCTCAGTTTCTCTTTGTCAGAGAAATGAAAATACTCCCTGTATCCATCCATATTATCCCTAGTAGGTGGTGGAAGATCCCCTTGTTGGTGTATTCTTTCAAAAGGGTTAGCTAAATCTTCAAGTTTCGTGTTGACCAATTATTCCATTGAAGAAACCAACACACCTCGGTGGGTTATGTCTTTCTTTGTTTGCTTGTGAGGGATAAATGACGTAATAGGAAGACATCTAAGATCTCTAGCAAACTGATGACTAATAGGCCAAAGTGTTCAGAGTTTCTCATAAGTTACTTCGTATCCACACTATAGACCTTGGTGAGATGACTCTTCTTTCTCAAATATATGAGTTGGCGTTGGACTTGGACAATTACTACTTTGCACAAAAGGTTCCTTATGTGAATGTGGTGAGTTTTCAACCATAAAATGGTTTCCCTAATTCTAGCGCTAGAACTATTAACAGTGTAGGATGTCGCCAATAGTAAAGGGGTCTTTCCAATATGAAGTCACAATTATACCTCACATCGTTTGGAATAGGAGCCCTAATCGGAAAATAAGGCTAGTTGCCATAATTTTAAAGATTTTCCTTGGCTACAATAAATAACACAAGATAAATTCATATACTTTTGAGATAAACAAGTATGTTATCCTTGTGATGTATTCAATTGTAATGCATATAATGGTTATTTCACAGAAAGGAAAAGAAAGTGAGTCTTTAAGAGAAAAGTAATAGTACTATCTTAATAAAGACACACACATATATCTAAAAGAATCATTAATAATCTTGTGAAATAGTTCACAAATAACTAACGATCATTAAAGCAAAAGGCACATGATTCAAAGATGCATACTAAAGCCAAGAAGGTAGTTCATTTTCACCAGTATGTGGAAACATAAACATACACTACAAAGAATGAAATAATAGTCTCACAAGCATTCATGACATATGTATGAAAAGTGTGTCTACTATAAGAGCTTTTAATTAGGAAGTGAAAATCCCAAGATACACCATAACAATATGCTTTTAATTAGGAAGTGAAAATCCCAAGATACACCATAACAATAATACAACACTAGTTCCAATAGTGGAATGGTAAGAAACTACTTGCTTCTCAAAATCTTAATCTTCTTCCCTAAGCGTAGTTTGAGAAGCCAAGGCGAAAAATCATTTGCTTGAGCTATGAGGGTGTATATATAACAAATTAGGTGAATATCCACCTCCCTTTTGACTCTTAAGCTTCCCTCATGACTCTTGAGCTTCCATGTGACTTTTCGAATTCCTATGAGACCTTTGAGCTTCTACATGATTTTTCACATTCCATGTGTGACCCATAGGCTTCCACATATTTTACATTTTCTCCTTTTTATAAATTACATAATTACATCCACAAATGATGTGGCAAAATACAATGACACATGAAACTCTTATGGTGACACTTGGACAAGCCATGAATTTGCATTGATGACATGGAACTTCATTGTAGAATGGCAATGCCCAACTTTTGTTCTTACTCCTATCTTTGTATCTTCATGATAAGTCTTTCATGTACTTCATCTTCATCCTCCAAGAGGTTGGGATGATATGGAGTCTTCCATGTGATCTTGATCTTCATTCTTCTGTCATAATCTAGTGTCCCTTTGTTTCTTCACCTAATGATATTTTGTGCTTCCAGTCCATAAGTGTCTCCCTTCATGATCTCCTCGACATCCTCCTTGGACATCATCCTCTCAAGTCAAGATACTAGTACCTACAAATGTGATTCACTCATGACACGATGACATCAGTTCCAAAATCTCCTAACCTAACTTGTTATTCATGCAACAATCTAGATGAGATACTATAGTGTGTAGCATCGAGTAAAATTCTGAAGGATTATGTAGTGCGTAGGAACATGAGATAGAGGTGAGGGTCAAGGATCTAGGAATTCGCAATGCATAGTGACTAAAGGTCAAGGAGGCAAGATTGTATAGTTGAGAGAGTTAGTGATGCAGTGAGGCAGGCTTGCTCCTTGTGATTAAGCAATGTCCAGTTCTAGGAGGACTGAGATATTTGATTGCACAAGTCAAGGACTAAGGGCTTGAGTGCTGACCAAGAATGCGTAGTGTCTAGTGGAGGCCTGACTAGGTAGAAATTGCATAGTGAGAAAGTGCAAGAGGCAGGGACTGGACACTGGGATTGCGTAATACACAGTTCTTTGAGGCAGTAACTGTAGTGCACAGTTCTAGGAGTCAGGGATGGTTGACTAGAGCTTGAGACTATGCAGTGCGCATTTTAGGAAGACAAGATGAGGAGTAGATGGTCAGGAAATTTATTAAGGTAAAAACACTTCAGAGATTGACTAAGTGTGGGATCAGTAAGACATAAAAGGGAGACCAGAACATGTAACAAGACTTAAACATGATCACACACTTACAAATGATCAACCACATGACAATAAGACACCTAACACCCAAAATCAACATGCATCCATTAAAATGAGAACAAAATGACACTTACCTACAAGTGCAACACTTGGAATACATCATTCGACACTAATGTCGACTGCAACAAGAAAGTGCACAATACTTTTGGAATAGGTCTAATGCATATATATATGACAGATAGAACCCATTAGTACAGGAGAAAACACCAAATCTTCCTCTTAAATATGTGTTATAACTCCTTTTCACCAAGAGCGACACTTCCCTTAACAAAAGATGACACTTGGAATTTCTTCACAAAGAGACTTGGAAACTTAGAAAACAAGTATGGAATGAATCTAATAACTAAAAATGATAGTTCACATGGTTAAAGAAAGGCTCAAAAGTTTGATTATTGGCCAAAATTTGGAGGGTGTTGTAGCAATAAAAATACTATACTAATTCTTCCTTAGAAAGTTTTTGGAATGAATTTTGAACTTTAGGGATTGGGGTTTTCTATGCCCATCCTCTAGTCAAATGGGCTAGTGGGGATATGACCGAAAACTTAGTTGCAAATGGCTTAAGTGTGAAGGACCACTAGATCGACCTTAATTCATCAGGACCATTTTCAGTATTCCTAGTGGCCCATGGCCCATTGAATTGTTACACCAAAACATTGAACCCAAGACATTCTTGTACTATGTCCTAATGGCTTGGTGCTCGAGGGATTGAGGAATGGATTTATTTAAAACAAATTAAGGTCAAAAAAAGGGCTTAGTGGCTCGATAGGTCATTAATTATTTGTTAGACTTAGTTGCAAATGGCTTAAGTGTGAAGGACCACTAGATCGACCTTAATTCATCAGGACCATTTTCAGTATTCCTAGTGGCCCATGGCCCATTGAATTGTTACACCAAAACATTGAACCCAAGACATTCTTGTACTATGTCCTAATGGCTTGGTGCTCGAGGGATTGAGGAATGGATTTATTTAAAACAAATTAAGGTCAAAAAAAGGGCTTAGTGGCTCGATAGGTCATTAATTATTTGTTAGTTGACGAATTATTTCCATTTATGTTAGTAGAAGTTCATCAACTAGACCAAAAAAAAGGGTGAACATGGATTATATTAATGAATGGAAATGAAATGTTGGGATATGTCATGTGATAGAACTAGAGATATCAATTCTATCAAGATATAGATATGTAGGTATCTATATCTTCTTATAAATATGTCTTAATGAAAAAATAGAATATAGATGGTACTGTATTGGTAATGTGGATGTCACATGGATCTCAGGTGAGCATTGTCAAACCCTACAAACAGGTAAGTGTTGATGTGGTGAGATGATGTGGAAAAAAAGTAGGTGATGGGTTAAATAACATGATGATGTAGTGCTAACATGACATATTAATCTTTTCAGATGACATCGAGAGATAGTATAAAGGATTTGATGTGGTCATGGGTGTGGTGCTATGTGGCAAGGGTGATATGGAATACAAAAATTTGAATATCTAGAATTTTAAGAATTTGGACTTTTTGGTCTTTTTTGAATTTGAATGGGTACAAATGAATCTAGAAAGGTTAAAGAGCTGGATACCCAGATGAGTGGACCTTTGATCCATGTTGACTATTATGGCATGGCATGAGGTGATGTGGTTCAGAGTGGGAAACAACACTAAGTTAGAAGCTAGTGTTGGGTATGTGTTATATTATTTACACGACTAGCTCCAGGAACTGTTACGTTGTGTCTGTTGTAATGGGGGGGTCACAAGGGGTAGTAACCCCCCTGCAGTAGGTTCGAGGAAACACCCCAATTTTTTTATGTGGACCTAAGGATGGTTGGTCAGACCCAAGGATGGGGGACAGACCTGTTGATGGTGCAATAAATCCTCCAACAAATGGTGTCTCCCTATTATGAAGTCTGAACTAGATCTCACACTGTTTGAGTAGGAGCCCCAACTGGAAAATAAAGTCAGTTGCCATAATTTGTAGGGATTTTCCTTAGCTGTAATTATCAACATAAGAGATTATGCACACAATCTTTGAAACACGGAAGTAATTAGACACTATGAGGCATACAATTGCAATGTATATAAGGTGCTTTCATGGAAGGGAAAAAGAGAGTGAGCGTCTAGAAGAAACATAATAGTACTATCCTAAAAGAGATGCACAAGAGAATGGAAAGAATTGTTAGTTAACCCGAAAATTAGTTCACAAGATAAAAACAATCATAAAAGAAAGTAACAATTCACATTTGACAAGATGCACACTAAAGCCAATGAAATAGTTCATTTTCATTGGTATGTGTAAACATAAACATACACCACAAACAATGAAAGAATAGTCTTATAATCATTCAAGACATATGCAAGAAAGTGTGTCAATTGTAAGAGCTTCATATATTAAGTGAAAGTCCCAAGATATATGATTATAATGATGTGACACTAACCCCAATAGTGGAACATTAAGTCACCACTTGCTTCTGCAAAGAATGATCTTCTTTCCTATGCCAAGCTAGAGAAGCCAAGGTGAAAAGTCCAAAGTCCAAAAGTCCCTTCTCTTTATTTATGAGGGTGTATTTAAAACAAATTAGGTGATTCTCCACCTCCCATGTGACTCTTGACCTCCATCGGACTCTTGAGCTCCTACTATGACTTTTCGAATTCCTATGTGACTTTAGAACTCTTCAGTGAATTTTCACATTCCATGTGGGACCCTTGGGCTTCCACACATTTTACATTTTCTAATTTTTGAAATTACATAATTACATTCCAAGAATGATGTGGAAAAATACATTGACACATATAACTTTTGTGGTGACACTTTGAGAAGCCATGACTTGGCGACATTGACATAAGACTTCATTTCATCAATGCCAAGCTCTTCTCTTTACTATTATGAATTCAACTTCTTCATGATGGATCTTTGCTTGCTCACCTTCATCCTCACCCTCCAAAAGGGTATAGATAAATGTTGGAACCTTCAGGTCATCTACTTATGACAAGCCAACATTAGTCTGAAAGCCACCTATTCTACCTTTTCTTTCTCATGGAAAGTGTTGACTCTGATGGGACAATGGGAAAGTGTTTTGAGAGAGAGACTAGGAATTGTGCATTTGGACTCAAAAATGACCAAGGGGTGACCATGTTCTCCATTGGAACTATGCAATACACAATAGAGAGAGTCTTTTTAAAGTTTTTCTCCGTAGGCAAGTCCAGGAAACAAGGATGATGATCTTGTTGATTGAAGATGCACAATGCGTAGTTCTCCGGGAAGAATATGCAATTGAGTTTCACAGGGATTGAGGGATGACCTTATTTTCCAATGGAACTATGCAATGCACAATAGGAGGAAATATAGGACAAAGTGCTGCACAGTGAGGGGTTTCAGTTAGTAGGAGAGATAGGGCTAGCCACTGCAATTATGTAGTGCATAATGATTGAGGAGAAAACTCCAAGGATTGCGTAGTTGAGGGTTATAATGACCTAGAGGTGGACCTACTATCCACTAGAACTACACAATGCACAGTAAGAGGCTCACTTGGTGAAGGGATTACAAATTTGGCTAAGGTAAGCAGTAGAAATGTAGCAACACCGAGTTAAAAGTTCATGTAATAAAGTTAATAAAGGAAAAATAAGACCAAGATCATGGGACACGTATTCAAATTTGAATGTTGGGAAAAACATCCTAGTGGGTGTTAATTTGGTTTATTATGGCTAAGGGAAATTGACAAAGGCATTGGAAAAGGATTTGAAATGGAAAAGAGGCATTAATTGGCATTTTATTTATGAAAATAATGGAAAATAGGAGAAAAGAAAGGTGAAAGGTAAGAGGTTGCATGTGAGGAGGAAATTGAAGGCAATTTTTGGAAATTGAAGAAAATAGAGGCCTCATTGATAAAAAGGCTTCTAAGGATCAATTAATGGCTTTTGTCAGTTTAGTCCTTTGACAGTTTTGGGTTGGAGCTCACTCTCTGTTCTCTCTCTCTCTCATACTCTTGCACACTTAGAACATTCTTAGAGTGCTCTAGAATTAGACAAAGGAAGGCAAAGAAAGGACAAGGAGGCAAAGGGAAGCAAACATCAAGCAAGGAAGAGCTGGATCAAGCGGCTTTAATGGGATTACTTGCAGCTATCGAGTTGCATGTATGATTTCCTTGCTAGTTTTGGCATGCATGGTACATGCATGTGTGTATTTGGTTATCTTGTTGTCATTAGGATGGGTTTTTATAGGTGTGACTAATTTTAGCCTTGCATTGCCATTTTTTGGATAGCCATGATGTGATGGAGTTCTTTCATTTGGTTGAGATGGATTGTCAGATGGTTTTGGAACTAGGTGAGGTGGCCTTAGGAAAATTTACAAAGGCCTAGGGATCCCTTGACTGGTAATAGAGGGATACAAGGTAAAGCCTGAGGGTGGAGATGGGAAAATTACTCATGGTATTGGTGAAGAAATATGGAGGAATCAATGCTTGTTAGGGCTTAGGGATCCCTTGAGTGGTTTTGGCAGGATTCCCGTAAATCCTGGTAGTGTATGTTTCCTTGTTTGTGCCTAGGAATCCCTTGACCAGTAATAATGAGATACACAATAAATATTGGTTGTATAGATGCGGCTTTCAGGCCTAGAAATCCCTTGACTCGTAATGTCAGGATACATGGTAAAGCATGAGGAAGCCCTGGTTGGTTTTGTTCTCAGTCCCACATTCATGCTTGGAATATGGCATGTGGTTGATTGGATGAAAGAAAGATTTGTTTCAACCCAATCTATACTTGGGTGGTATGTGGAAGTCTCTCAATTGGTTGGCTTTTTCATAGGTTAATAATATCTCCCTTTTCCCTTATATTTCATGAGTAAATGTATTTGCTATTATGTGGCTTTGATGGTTGTTATATCATTGTTATTATTCTAGTTATATGTTGGTTATAGGCATGATTTATGACAGACTTTAGTTATGCCTCTCATCATGTTTTGATTATTAAATGAATGGTGATTGAATGCATGACCTAATATATGTTTTTGCATCTATTATGGGAATTACACCTTCTTGGCGATTTTCATATAAGTATGAGACCCCTATGTTCATATATGTAATTATGAGATGTCTATTACATGTTCATGATGTGTTTAACAAAATGTTTGTCATGGTTGTGACATATCAGGTTAACTCATTGTTTAAATTTTTAATTACAGGCCTTGTCTTTGTGTTATTTATCATTTCTGAGAGTTTCATTAAGTTCTGGGTAGAGATCTAGATCCTATCCCTAAAAAAGGAGCTTAGATCTTGGGGTTGCTTTCACAAAACTGAGTGAATTAGTCTACAGTCGTTGGGATGTAGGCTTATGGGAGTGAATGAAGGGTCTCAGCCACTGGCTTGCCTTGTCATGGGAGCAATTGAGAGCCCAGGTTAGTGAAAAAGAAAGATAACTCAAGGGTTGGGCACCTGGAGTGGTTGGTTAGCTCTTTGGGGTCTTGTAGCTCTTGGGGAAGGTTAGTTTGGTTCTAGTTTGTCAATTCCACTTCCTTAACCATGACTAGGAGGTTGAATCATATCATAGTAAGGCCTCGTCACATATTTACCCCAGTGGACCGGTTAACTTGGGTAACTATGGGAGGAGGGTGTTATAGATTGGTACCAGAGCATGGTTCAACACTTGGACTGGATGGGCAGAATGTGTTGTCATGAATTCTTTAAGGTTGTATATGTGGTTGTTATGTATGCATGGTGATGGTAATTATGTCAGTTGTGTTGTAATGTCGAAGCTAATGAAGCTATTGTTCGGATGTGTTTGTCATGAATGCATGTCAGTTGTATATGTATTTGTTTTGCATTTTTATGGGCATGGTTTTCATGCATGAGGTCATGGCATGCAATTGGTAATGTAATGCATGATGTCTATATACTATTATGATTATGTTTATACATGTATTTTTCTAATCTAGATTGATCTTGTAGACGAGATATCCTCCCCTGAACTATACTGAGGTATGTTGGTTATGTTTATATTTTGGTTTAGCTGACATGATATACTTGTAGGAAGAAGAGGATCAAAGATGAATATAATAATGGTGGATTATAGTTCATGATATTCTCCCTATAGATCAAATGAGTAGCATGGTGATGAGTAATCCCCTCACATAACATACACTTTGATAAGTTTGAAGGAAAAAATAAGAAGTTGCAAAGCAGATAATCACAAAATCATTCAATCACAAGAGAGACTTTCCAGGGCATAGGAGAAACAAGCTAAGGTCAATGCAATTATCCTTTAGAGTTTTTTAGGCTTGTAGAGACAGGGACTGCTTAGGATCAGTCATGGATGGGAGGAAAAGGACAATGGAGCCTATGGTAGCAGATCTCATAATGGACACAGGTCAAATAGGGATGATACTGTCAGGGATGATAGATTCTTGGATACACTTGATAGGAGAGGAAATGGACATGGGCTTTATTGTAGTTATGTTTTGGACAGGTACCATGATCATCGTCGCTATCATCCTTACAAAAGGAATGATAAAGTATATTTTCCAGATGAATTCAAGAAATCCAAGCCACCTACATTTGATGGAGGGTTGAAGAAGCCAGAAGATGCAGAAGCATGGTTGCTTGGAATCAAGAATTTCTTTGAATTGCATGATTACACAAAGAAAAAGAATGCCAAGAGAGTTATTTTCAACCTCAAATAAAAAGAAAACATTTGGTGGGAAGATGTGAAGCGGGTCAAAGACATCAGGACAAAGGAGTTGAGTTGGCATGAATTCAAGAGAATTTTCAAGAAGAAGAATTTGTCAAAGAGGTACCATGACAGTAAAGCTAAGGAGTTTTATGAGCTGAAGATGGGATCGATGACAGATGAGGAGTACATGACTATGTTCCTGGAGTTATTGAGGTATTTACCATATCTTAAGGATGAGAAGGCAAAAGTTCATATATTTTTCAGTGGATTATAACATTAGCATTTAAAGATTAGATTGAGTATGATCAACCTCAGTTGCTTGAAGAAGTAATTGGAAAGTTGAAGCACTATTACAAGTAATCAAATCACAAGATAGAGTCTCAAAAAGGTTGGAAAGGGAAAGAAAAGACTAAGAGAAAGTGGCAACCAAAGTGAACAAGACCTCAGGTTTACAGGTTGTTTACAGGTTTACAGGTTTACAGGTTTTTAGGCTTATAGGTTTGTACGTTTGCAGGTTTGGTTATTTATAGGTTGTTTACAGGTTTGTAGGTTTGGTTGTTTACATGTTACAAGTGCAATTACAAGTTACAATTTACAAGTTAGTGTAGTTGGCTATAGGTACTAAGAAGAGAGTTCATCATTGGGTAATAGATTGTGAATTTGAGTTGAATGGTATGCCTACATTAGCGCATCTGAATGTACTTCCAATGGGATCATATAGTATGCTTCTGGGTATGGACTGGTTGTATCTTCATAGGACTAAGGTGAATTGTTATGAAAAGGCTATTAAGTGCCTATATGATACTAGAGAACAAAGAATATTGCAGGATAAGAAGAAGGCTACATCAGTTAGAAAGGTTACAACTATGCAAGCAAAGCACAGTTGCAACAAAGGGTGTTTCTTGTTTGTAGTTCATATTTCTAGTGACAAAGGAAAGGATGTTGAGGATGCTGAAGTGTTGAAGAAGTATCCGGTTTTGCAGAAATTTTATGATGTATTTCTAGAAGAGATTTCAGAGATGTCACCTCATAGGGAAGTGGACTTTTCTATTGATTTGGTACATGGGGAAACACCAACATCAAAGGCACAATACAGGATGAGTACTCCAGAGTTAGTGGAATTGAAGTTGCAGTTGAAGGAAATTCTTGATAAGGGATACATTAGGCTAAATGTATCACCTTGGGATGCACCCATGTTATTTTTGAAGAAGAAGGATGATACTCTCAGGTTGTGCATTGATTACAGGTAGTTGAATAAAGTGATGTTTAAGAATAGGTATCTGTTCCCGAGGATTGAAGACTTGTTTGACTAATTGAAGGGAGCATCAGTGTTCTCGAAGAGATCAATGTATCATTAGCTATGCATTAAAGAAGAGGACATCTACAAGGCTACTTTCCAGACCAGGTATGGGCATTATGAGTTTGTTGTAGTTCCTTTTGGTTTGAATAATGCTCCAGCTACTTTTCTGTGTTTGATGAAAAGTGTTTTGCATCCTTATCTAGACAATTTTTTTATTGTATTCATTGATGATATACTGATATATTCTAAGAATGAGGAAGATCATGTCGAACATTTAGCAGAAGCATTGAGATTGCTAAGAGAGCATCAGTTGTACGCCAAGCTTAGTAAATGTAGTTTCTTTCAGACAAAGGTACATTACCCAAGGCATGTTGTTTCCAAGGAAGGCATAACAGTGGATCTGGAAAGGATAAGGGCCATCAATGAATGGGAAACTCCTAGGAATGTGGATGAGGTCAGATCATTCATGGGACTAGTAGGTTATTATATGAGGCCCATCAGGAAATTCTCACGATTTCATATCCTATTACATCATTACAGAGGAAGGGAAAGAAATTTGAATGGACAAAGGAATGTGCAATAAGTTTTGAGTAGTTGATCTAATTGTTGACAAATGATCAAGTTCTCAAGATTGCAAATCCAAATAAACAATTTGTGGTGTGTACAGATTCTTGCAAGATAGGACTTGGTGGATTCCTGATGCAGGAGGGACGGGTGGTATGCTACGAATCAACGAAATTGAATGAACATGAGAAAAAATATGAGACACGTGATCTTGAGTTGGCAACAATAATTCATGCATTGAATATGTGGAGGCACTATCTTCTTGGTAGGAGCTTCATTTTGATGAGTGATCATAGTAGGTTGTTGAGATATTTATTTTACCAACCAAATTTTAATGCCATGCAAGCTAGATGGTTGCCCACAATCAGTCAGTTTTACTTTGAGATCAAGTATATTAAGGGAAAGGAGAAGAGGGTTACAGATGCTCTTAGCAGAAGAATACAAGTAAATCATATAGCAACTATGAGCTCTTATGGGATAGATTTACAAGCTCATATCTTATAGGCAAGACAATAAGATGACATGTATAAGGAGCTTAGGCACTAGTTATAGCAGCAAGGTACATGTGATCAGAATGTCAACTATCGTCTCATAGCGGATGGTTTGGTTAGATTTAGGGACAATATCTATGTGTCGAACACCAGTGAGCTTAAGAAGCTTATCTTGAGGGAATTTCATTTTAAGCCATATTAAGGTCATCTGAGATACTAGAAGACTCTAATAATGGTGAAGAAGTTCTACTATTGGTTGAATCTAAAGAAATAGGTAGCCGATTTTGTGGCTAGATGTTTGGATTGTCAACGTGTTAAAGCAGAGTGTAAGCATCCAGGTGGTCTACTACAGCCAATTCTGATTCTAGAGTGGAAATGGGAGGTCATTTCCATGGATTTTATTACAGGTTTATTGATGACATATAAACATCATGATTCTATTATGGTTGTGGTTGACATGTTGATAAAGGCAGCAAACTTCATTCCAGTGAAGTCTACTTGTTCAACTAGTGATGTAGCACATGTTTCCATCAAGGAGATAGTGAGGTTTCATGGTGTTCCAAAGAAGATTGAGTTAGACAAAGATGCTAAGTACACTTCTAGGTTTTGGAAGGAGTTATTTGTAGGTTTGGGTACAAAGTTGGCCTTCAACACAACTTATCATATGTATACATATGGATAGACAGAGAGGGTCAATAGGATTTTCGAGGACATATTGAGAATGTATGTTATGCATCAGCAACGAAAGTGGGAAGAGTACCTACCACTGGTAGAGCTTACTTACAACAATGGGTATCAGAAGTCACTAAGGATGAGTTCTTTTGAGGCACTTTATGGGTGGAGTTGTAATACTCCCATAAGTTAGAGTGATCCAGTGAATAGGGTGTTGAAAGGACCAGAAATGCTGGCAAAGATGGAATAGGAAATGTAGGTTATCAAGCATAATCTAAAGGCAACGCATGATAGACATAAGAGTTATGCAGACCAACATAGGTAATTTAAGGAGTTTTATGTTAGGGAACATGCATACTTTTGCATCAATCCCAAGAAGATATCCTTGAGGATTGGTTCATGTGCGAACTTGGCAACTTGGTATTGTGGTCCTTTCGAGATCCTTGAAATGATTGGACCAGTGGCCTACAGACTTGCACTACCTCCGACAATGTATGTCCATGATGCTTTTCATATTTCATTTCTTAAAAGATATGTAAAGGATGTTGATCATGTTATTGATTGGTTTGTATTGTATGTGGAGCCAAAAGGAGAATTCCATCCGGAACCTCAGTGCATATTGCAGCGAAAGAATCTCAGGCTCTAGAATCAAGCAATCGAGAAAGTTAAAGTGCAGTGGAATCACTTTGGGTTCGATGAAGCTACATGAGAGATGGATGATTAGATACGAGGTATGTATCCTTCATTATTTTTCGGTGAAGGAAAATGATTTTTGGTATATCTACATATTTATGTATGTTTGTCATTGTAAATAATACAATGAGTTATGTTATAAAGCTCCAATAAGCAGTATGGGTGTCATGTTGGTTTTCTTTTCAGTAGGTTTATCATTTTAAATACTGCATTGATATAAGTTATAAAGCTCCATGGGAAGTGTGTTTTTCTTTTCAACAGTCTTGTTGGTTATAGGTGTTATTAAACGCCGAGGGTGGTGTTCCCCTAAGTGGCAGGGGTTTGTAATATCCCTCAGTTAAAACTTCATGTAATAAAGTTAATAAAGGCAAAGTAAGACTAAGGTCATGGGACATGTATTCCAAATTTAATGTTGGGAAAAACATCCTAGTGGGTGTTCATTTGGCTTATTATGGCTAAGGGAAATTGGAAAATACATTGCCAAAGACTTTGAAAAGGGAAAGAGGCATTAATTGGCATTTTATTTATGAAAATAACAGAAAATAGGAGAAAAGGAAGGTGAAATTTAACAAGTTGCATATGAGGAGGAAATTGAAGGAAATTTGTGGAAATTGAAGAAAATAGAGGCCTCATTAATAAAAAGGATTATGAGGGTTAGTTCATGGCATTTTTTAGTTTATCCTTTTGACAATTTTGGGTTGGAGCTCACTCTCTATTCTCCCTCTCTCTCATACTCTTTCACACTTAGATAATTCTTGGAGCACTCTAGCATTGGACAAAGGCGAAGGAAGGACAAGGAGGCAAAGGGAAGGAAATATCAAGCAAGGAAGAGTTGGATTAGGTGACTTCAATGAGATTACTTATAGGTATTGAGTTGCATATATGATTTCCTTGCTAGTTTTGGCATGCATGGTATATGCATGCGTGTATTTGGTTCTCTTTCTTTCATTGGCATGGGTTTTTCCTAGTGTGATAGTGATTTCAACCTTGACTTGTCATTTCCAGATATCCATGGTGTGATGGGGTTCTTTCATTTAGTTGAGCTAGATTGTTGGATGGTTTCAGAACCAGGTGAGGTGGTCTAAGGAAAATTCCCAAAGGCCTAGAAATCCCTTAACCGATAATGGTGGGATACACGGTAAATCCTGAGGGTGGAGACGGGAAAATTACTCAAGGTATTGGTGAAGAAATCTGGAGGCATCCATGCTTTTTAGGGCCTAGTGATCCCTTAACCGATTTTGGCGGGATTGCGGTAAAGCTTGATAGTGTATGTTTTGTTATTTGGGCCTAGGAATCAATTGACCAATAATGGAGGGATACATGGTAAAGCCTGGTTGTACAGATGAGGGTTTCGAGCCTATAAATCCCTTGATCGTTAATGGTAGGATATGTGGTAAAGCTTGAGGAATCCCTGGTTGGTTTTGTTGTGAGTCCCACATTCATGCTTGGAATATGGCATGGGGGTGATTGGTTGAAAGAAAGATTTGGTTCAACCCAATATATGGTTGGGTGGTACGTGGAAGTCCCTGACTTGGTGGCTTTTGCATATGTTAATAAGAGCTCCATTTTCCCTTATATTTCATGGGTAAATGTACTTGCTATTATGTGGCTTTGATGGATGTTCTATCATTGTTATTATTCTCGTTATATGTTGGTTATAAGCATGATTTATGATAGACTCTAGTTATGGCTTTCATCATTTTTTCATTAGTAAATGAATGGTGATTGAATTCATGACATAATAGATGTTTTTTAAGCTATTATAGAGGTCATTGGACCTTCTTGATGATTCTTGGATAAGTATGAGACCCCTATGTTTAGATATGTAATTATGACCTATATATTACATGTTCACGATGTGCTTGATGAAATGTCTGTCATGGTTGAGACAGGTCAAGTTAAGTCCCTTTTTAAGTTTTGAATTATATGCCTTCTCTGTGTGTTATTTATCATTTCTGAGAGTTTCATTAATTCATGGGTATAGGTTTGGATCCTAGCCCTAAAAAAGTGTCTCAAATATCAGGGTCACTAGCACAAAACTGAGTGAATTAGTCTACAGTCTCTAGGATGTAGACTTATGGGAGTGACTAAAGGGTCTCAGTTGTTGGATTTCCTTGTCATGGGAGTGACTGATAGCCTGGGTCAGTGAAAAAGCAAGTTAACCCAAAGCTTGGGCACCTGAAGTGGTTGGTTAGCTCCTGGGGGTCCTGTAGCTCCTGAGGAAGTTTTGTTTGGTTTCAGTTCATCAATTCCACTTTCTTAACCACACCTAGGAGGTTGATTCATATCATAGTAGTGCCTCATCACATATTTACCCCAATGGACCGGTTAACTTGGGTAAGTGTGGGAGGAGGGTGTTACAAGAAAGCTATGTCACATTTCCTTGAGGATGCATACTTCATCATGAAGAGGGGAGAGCCTTTCTACTGCGCATTCTATCATTTGAAGGGTCTTCAGATGACTCACTTCCCACTAGAACTACACCATGCATAATGGAGGCAAGTAGGAGTTAGTCTTGGGCACATTCATCAAGGGTGAGTAGGAAGAGACTAAGTGTTTGTAGAAGAGATTTCCCTTCGGATGGAACAGTGCACGGCTGTAAGAGCTAAGGGATGCATCCTTGCTGACTAAGAATGTGCAATTTTCTCTTCCAGTAGCAGGGAGTTTAGGTATGCAAAGTGTGAAGACAAGGGAGAGGCAAAAAATGGCTAAGTGTTGAATCAATGGAACAAGAGAGAACACATGATATAAGCAAGTTCCAAAACAGATTCACACACATGTATACCATCAAACACAAGCCAAAAGAATTCATAGTGTTATCACTCATAATTTCTTGGTTTTAACAAAAAATTATCGAGGTAACCTTGAACCAATATTTTATATTGGAAGCTAGCCCTTCCAACCCAGAGAGGGCTCTCTCTTAAACTTAGTCACTCAATGTCAATACAACAACTGGTTTTGAATAAATGAAATGACTAGATCTTATGTGTGATAGGATTTAACATGTGGTAGGGCAGAGTGAAATATCCATTGGGCCTGTGGTCATGACTGTTAGCAAGAAATCTGAAGGATCATCCATTACTGTCGTGGCAGAAAAAGTCGTTTGTGCGGACACAACTGACCTCCCTAGGAGTCTAAACTCTCTAGCGACAAACAAGACAAAATGGAGCAATCTTTCTCTAAATACATCTTTTAAAATATGAAAACTACAAGTGTTTAGGCTTACCTTATTCCAAAACGCTGTTGTTGTAGTCCGTCCTTGTCGATCCGGATGAGCTCCTCCTTCACATCAATTCCTGCAACCACAAACAATCAAACAATTACCAAGCACTTGCATCTCATATAATAAAACATATATTCAACATGCAGACCAAGGAACACATGAAATAACTCATTAACACAAGCTATTGAGAAAAATGAACCAGTTTGTATTAATAACGAAACAAAGAAACTCTTACAACCTGGCCTTGGTGTTGTGCAAGTTCCTTCCAGGGTCCATCAAGGGTTTTCCTCTACTTTGACAAAGCTCACCCACTTCCAAGTAGAATCAAGCAAAGACAATCTCTCCTCACAAGGTTCTAAATGGGAGTCCTAATTCCTGCAGCATTTACCCAAAGAAAATGTATAGCTTCAACCTCCCCTCCCTCTGGCTCAATGCCTTTATTTATAGTGTTGTAAAGAGGTTATTCAGGTCCACCATCAATGGGATAATCCCCCTCTTTGGGTGGGATAGCTCCCTTATTGATGGGATAAGTTCCTCCTTAATAGGGATACATGAACCAACTGGAGGCGCATCCATTTCATCAAACCGACCTCTAGAAAGTTCTAGAAGTAACCACAAGTAACTTTTTTAAGATGAAACTTGCGCATTTTGCCTTTTACAGAAGGACGCACCTGTCCCTTAATATACAGAGCGTCCAAAGACGCAGTCTTTGTGAACATTGTGAGCGTCCCCGCAGCTAAGGCTTGAGAGAACCTGCGTCCCCAGAGATAAACACATTTTTTACAAGACTTTCTCTCTTCTTTGAGTTTGAGATGGATAGCAGAGGCATAGGACTTGCCTAAGAGGGTAGCATGACTGTTGATTGAGCCATACTAACTGTAAATAGTCATGGTGACATTTTTTAGTGTAACAGATTGCCCCCTAAAGTGCGAAGCCTGGAATAGATTAGGGTTTTGTAAATCTAGGAAGGGTGAAGCGCTTTATCATTTCAAGGATTGTCTTGTGGATGACCTGGTTGGAACCTGCAATTTTCAACACAAAATACATGTATAAGATTATATCATCACTGAGGTAGGCATTCCCATACTCAGATTCAAAACTTTAACTAATGGACTAACTACTTTGATACAGGAATGATCTTGCAGTACATCATTTTTATAGACTTTTGTAGACACAGTATGGACGCAGCCATCTGTTTATGATTAGTCTACATAGATAATGAATACAAAACTCCTCGCAGCCTGGATGGTAAAAACTAGATCCAGGGTCTTCACTTCTACTTCCCGAATTGGTACGATTCTAGCCATGTGATTAAATGATTTGATGTCGAACATGTTAGAAACCACTTGATTACCAGTCGATGATGTAAACTGTTAACAAGCGTGAGAGAGACCACCAGTAATGTCAATGGTTCTCAAAGTACCAAGCACAACCCGTGAAATGTGAATAGATGTTTTGATGTCGAACACTTCACGGAATCCTTTGATCGAAAGTCAATGATGTAAACTGACGTCAAAGGCGAGAAACCTGCCATTGATGCATGCAGACTTCAAGGTACTGTCGATTCCTAAGTCATCTTTCTAGATAATGTGTCGATGTCGATAGAAAGCGACCCGTTGCAGGCAAGCCCGCAACACGAAATCATTGTTCAAGTTGAAGAAATGTTGCTGTAAGGACTGACTCAGGGATGGTCAAATGGATGACAAGTATTTTGCAGATGAAAGTTTTGCTTGCAGACCTCTTGAACACATAACGACACGACAGATGGCTTGGTGACGAATAACTCAAAGTTAATCCCCGGAACCCGGTTAAAGACTTTCAAAGTGGTTTGATCAACTGTGAGGTAAAAGATTTCCCAACCCAGGTGAATGAAAAGTGTCGTGTTCAAGAGCGGTAATAAAGTTTCTTTCGAGACAAAAGGTAACAAACAGGTTCATTCTTCTCTCTTTTCCCCCACCATTTCTGGCAAGTACCTCTTTATTTTTAACAAGCTTGAGGAGGATAACATATGCTTGATTATAAGCTCATCCTTCGGACGAGTCCAACCTAGTTTAAATTCGAACCCTAGGAAGGAGTGGTTCGTTCCTGTTTGTAATTGAACAGGTCCTCTACTGTAAAAGTTTAACGAGCCCAGTATAGGAGAAACTCGGCGTTTTTCAATTTTAGAGAGTCTGAAAAAACTAAAGGAGACTCCACGTTGAACTTTTTCGTACATTTGTGTCCCTCAAGCCCGAAAAAGTATAAAATAATACCTGGGGGAACCGCTTGATCTTGCGACCAAGGAGTACTTTCATAATAGTGTCGTTGACCTGAAAAGTAAAAAGCGATCAAGGACACGTCGTTTTATTTCCTTATCGAGTTTGAAACGACAAAAACCCGGCAATCTTTTCCTGATTTTGCGGTCAGAAAAGAGCTAAAAGGGGACCGTCTTTTAATTCCGTTTTAACGAGTGTAAAAGAAACGCTCGGCGATCTTTTCATGTTTTAGGAGTCAGAAAAGGGCTTAAAAGATGACTCTGATATTTTTGTTTGTGAAAAATTACAATTTCCCTCGAAATCCCTTTGTCCTGCACAAAAGAAACACATTACTCATACCTGTTTAAAATAGGCAAAAATACATCGAAAAATATCTTTTCATGGTAAAAAATGAACTAATTCATCCAAAAAACCTATAAAAAGACCTTTTACCATGTCATTTTTACCGTTTCACTGTTGAGGTTGAAAAAGGAGCTTTTGACAAGAAAATTTCCCGTGGTCGCTGCGGAAAATCCGACCGTCGGAATCGAACGCCGTCTTATCCAGGTATTTTACACATCCTACTCTGCATTTCTATCCGTTTAGAATTAATTTTTAGGTCTTAGTTTCATTTTTTGGGGGGGTTTTGGTTTTGGAATGCGCCTCTCGGCGGACGCGGGTGCCCTTCGGGTGACCCGCGTCCCCCGACTTTTTCTCATACGGGAAAATGGTCGGAAGACGCGGCCCGCCTTCAGGCCAGCCGCGTCCGGGCGCCCTGTGCTACAAAGCCGGGGTGCGTCTTCCGAGAAGTGCGCATTTCAAAACCCCAACTCCCTCAAAAACTACCAAAAATTCCCAAATCAATTTCTAATTGCTATTTTTGATGTGCAGGGTATTAACCATGTTAGATTGGAGAGAAAGAGAGCATGTAGAGGATGATGAAGTTGCAATAAATCATCAACCTTCCCTGGATGCCCTAAGAGCATGCGGATTATACAAATACTGGACCATACCGGGCATGAGGGGCCAGGTAAGATTCTTGGAATGGCTGGTTGAGCGATGGAACGTTCAAGAACAATGCTTTTACATAGGAGGGCACCAGCTCGAGATAGAGCCCTCGGATGTATACTTTCTCACTGGCTTGCCGAACAGAGGCGAGCAACTCAGTCTTGCGGGGACTAGGCCGGGTGGCCAATCCCTTGATAGTCTCCGCGACGAGTGGTGCACACCTGGGGCTCACCATTCGAAAGGCATAGAGATAAAACACATCACTCTGCGTGAACTCAAAGTCATAGCGTTCACGGTTACCAGAATTTGCGGCGCGGCCGCTTTACACATTGCTTCCGGATCCCAAATGCGGATGGCAATTGACTGTTACCAAGGCACCATTTTCAACTGGTGTGAAGCTGTGTCGGCTCATATGAAGAGCCAACTGACCAAGGCAAAGAACGGACGACTAAAGACTTTTGGATATGGGCCTCTAGTCGTGAGCTTTGCCTTGGAGAGAGTTCCAATGCTGATCCCTCAGCAACTCACTGTTGATATCTTGGGTCCTCGGGAGCCAAAGCTGATACGATGGGTTGCGGTGATGGCCCGGCATCCTGACGAGGGCACGGCGGTGGTTCGATTCTCAGATAGTTACTTTCACTGGTTAGAGGACCAGGTTTTTTCGATACAGGACTTTCCGTATGCCGGAGTGGATTTTAGAGGTGATCCGGACATGGTTCTTCCACAGGGAGAACAATGGGATGACAGAGGTACTTTATTTTTCACAAGTTTTCTAATTATGTATTTTTTTATTTTTCATATATATCGTCTCAAAACTAACAGTAAAATTTTCAAAATGCAGATGTTGGTCCACAGCGTCCAGCCAACCTCCGGCCTTTTGATAGACTACATCCAGCTGCACCGGTACCGGCCCCACAGGACGCGGCTACAGAAGTACTAGCTGAGTTGGAGCATGATCTAGAGCGTCTCACGGCAGATATACCTGAGACTACTATGGACGACATTCCTACCAGGCTTCAGCGCTTCGTAGTCGCGGTCCCTGGACCGTTTAGGAGATTTTTGCGTAAGGTAGCCCGTGCAGTGGTGTCATACAGAGAGCACCACCAGTGATTGACTAGTCACTTTTGTAGTCACATGTGACATTTTGACTTTTTGTACTTATCATTTTGCCGATCATAAGGTGTTTTTCAACCTATGATCGAAGACGATGTATATATTTTGACACACTCCTATCTATATATATATATCACTATTACCGGCTTATCTTGTTTAACATATGTGATGAAATGTTTTTAAATTTACTTGCATGATTATCGTAAATGTCTGTCCAACATTCGAGAAGCAATTGCATCTGCTAATGTATTCAAAGACCTTGGAATATGCTGATATTCAATGTAATCAAATTCACGTTCCAAGAGACGCACTCTCAAAAACAACCTTAATAACACAGGATTTCTAATGGCATAAACTCTATTAAGCTGTAATACAACAAGTTCAGAATCTAACCTCACTATCAAACGTCGAATTCCAAATGAAATAGATTCGGATAATAATTCAACCACTGCACTGTATTCTGCAATGTTATTCGTTGTTTGACCGAGGCTTACCCCATGCATAGAAACTAACTCGTCAGAGGGCGAATAGATAACCCAAGCTGCGGAAGAGATATTCCGTGTACTACGACAAGCACCATCAGCAAATCCAATGTATGTTTGGAGAGGCGTCGACATCTGCAATATCAAGAGTAAAACCAAGATAAGCCAGAATAATGACGAAAAAACACACTCTCTAAGCTAAGCACACTGACTAAACTAACAAACACGCTAGCTAGAAAGAAAATCTAACCTATCTAAAGATTTCTCCATCCACCATTTAAGCATAATACCTCTTTAGGTAAAGTCCATTTCTGGGTTTACCCAAAGAGTCCCCATCAAAATCAACAGCTCATAAGCCCCTTTTGCTAGCTTTCGCTTTACAATGTAGGGTCCATGCCACATAGGAACGAATTTTCCAGCACCTAGCTTATCGTTAGCTTGATCATATAATAGCACTAGGTCTCCTTCCGAAAAACTTCGAGGGGTTACATTTCTATCATACTGAGCTTTCATTCGTTTCGCGTGAGTCTCGATTGCCAATGTAGCGTCACGTCGAGTCTCATCTAATTTAGCCAAGTACAATAAACGTTTCTCCTCTTCGGAAGTAGCTGGAAGTAATTCGACAGCCATTTGAAGTGATGGGATTTCGCATTCAATGGGTAACACAGCTTCCAAGCCATAAACTAGCTGGAAAGGAGTGAACCCTGTTGAATTTTTCACTGAGGTTCGGTATGCCCATAGCGCTGAAAATAACATGTTGTGCCAATTCGACCGATGAACACCAATGGTTCGTCGGATCATGATAACCAGAACTTTGTTGATAGACTCAACCAAACCGTTGGCTTGCGGATAATAAGGAGTAGAGCTATCGTGGCGCAAACCAAGCTGGCTTGTAAGCTCAGTCATCATGATGTTTCGAAAATGGCTCCCATGGTCAGTAATGATTGCTTGTGGGACACCAAACCTAGTTATGATATGATTGAATACGAAAACTGCAGCTGTTTTGCCGCTTGCGTCGAATGTAGGCATCGCCTCGGCCCACTTAGTAAAATAATCAACCGCAAGGATGATATACGCATGCCCCCCGGCCGAGTGAGGGTTACAAGTAATAAAGTCGATACCCCATTTGGCGAATGGACCAGCGGCAATTATAGGGTGGAGAGGAGCAGGTGGAGCGCGCATCTTGCGATCAAACACTTGACAGTTGTGGCATTTTCTGACGGCAATGATACAATCCTTAAACATAGACGGCCAGAAATAGCCAGCGCGCAACACCTTCTGAGCTGTGGCATACCCAGACATATGACCGCCACATGCTCCAGAGTGACAATCATTCAAAACTCTCTCAGCCTCTTCGTGAGTTAAACAACGTCGAAAAACTAAGTCTGCCCCCCGGCGATAAAGTGTATCTCCAATAATTCTGTATGGCTGGGATTGAAACCGAATTTTTCGACGTTCCGCTTTGGAAGCTTCAGGCCGAAAGGTTTGGGTTTGGAGATAGATGATTATATCCCCGTACCACGGATCTACAGTACTGATAAGAAACAAAGATTCGTCCGCAATGGACTCTTCTGCCACAGTCTCTGTGTCAGCACTCGGGAAATCACACATCAATTCCGCGAAAACTAAGGATTTCTTAGACTTGGACTTCTCGAACTCCAAGTCGAACTCTTGCAGGATAAAGATCCATTTAGAGTACTTGCCCCCTAGCAATTGTTTTGTCAAAATATAAATCATAGGGTTGCAATCCGAAATAACTGTAGTTTTACGGAGAAGAATGTAGTGACGAAAACGCTGGACAGCTTGAACGGCTGCCAGGGCCAATTTCTCCACATGCGAATATTTTAGCTCAGTGGGATTCAAGGTCCTACTAAGATAATATATCACATGCTCCGCTCCGAATTCATCTTCTTGAACTAACACCATTCCAATGGTGGAATGCGAAGCTGCGAGGTATAAGAAGTAGTCCTGGTTGTAGTTGGGAGGATGCAACAACGGTGCATGGGTCAACGCGTGTTTAAGTGCATCAAAAGATTGTTGGGCAATCTCGTCCCAAAAGAATTGTGCGTTCTGTTTCAACAACCGTGTAAAACCTTTAGTGACCTCGGCGTAGTTTGGGATGAATCGGCGTAAAAAGTTCGCTTTCCCTTGCAAACTTTGGAGTTGGCGCAAACTCGAAGGAGGAGGCAATTTGATGATAGCCTCGACTTTCGAGGGATCGACGCGAATGCCGGCTTTTGAAACAACAAATCCCAGCAATCGACCTGTTTCTATACAGAAAACACACTTGTGGGGATTCAACCGAATTCGATAATGCCTACACCTCATAAAGATTGCTCGTAGGTGGACAAGGTGATCAGCTCGATGTAAAGAATGAGCAGGCAAATCATCGAGATAGGGTTGCACAATGTGCTTGATGTCATGAAATGCATAAGACATCGCCCGTTGAAAAGTAGCCCCGGCATTCTTAAGCCCAAAAGGTAATTTGCAATAAGCAAATGTCCCCCATGGACAAATGAATGCCGTTTTTGGTTGATCGGCAGGTAGAATATTGATTTGATTATAGCCCGAAAAACCATCCATAAAGGAAAACATTTCACTTCCGGCACAATCATCAATAATTTGATCGATATAAGGCGTAGGATAGTTGTCTTTTGGACAAGCTCGATTTATATCCCTATAGTCGATACAGATTCTTATTGTTCCTTGTTTCTTGTTGACTGGAACAATATTCGATACCCAATCCGTTAACGGGATCGGATAAATGAAACCTGCTTTCAACAGCTTTTCGACTTCTGCTTTAATCGCAGCCGCTTTTCGAGGGTGAATCTGACGCAACCGTTGCCGGACGGGTTTAGCATCCGGGTAGGTCTTTATTTCATGAACAACAATGGCAGGATCGATTCCCGGCATTTCCTCGTAAGACCAGGCAAACACATCGCGGAATTCTTGGAATAGGGCCTTGTAAATTTGGATTTCTTCTTCAGTACATGCGGCACCTATATGAATGTTCTCCTCAATTCCGGGCTTCACTGAAATATCAATGGGAATAGTACGAGAAATATTCCCTAAATTCAGCTCTGAATCAGAATGTTTCGTTGGATCCTGAGCGTCTTTGACATATTCAGCGGTAAAGATAGATGAAAAATCATTTTCAAATGCATCATCCTTAGGTAAAAACGAAGATCTGTGATGGAGATCCTCCCATGGTAGATCATCTACACTTAGGATTTCGCGAAGTTGTTCGTCAGATGACACGACTTCGGGAAATGCTATCCGTTCTAAGGTTGAGGTGAAAAGTGATTCTTCACTGACCACATTCATTTGGTCGATTTCGGTTGAATGCGAGTCGGTAAAAGACATGACAGCTTCATAAGCAATTTCATATGGACTCAAAGGCATAGCATCACCGAATGAGTCTATCTCAGAGTCAGATGGGACAATCCAAGGATCGTCATAAATAATATTTTCTGATGTAATCATATGAATTGTCGCAAATGAAGGGTCTACGTTGAGTGGAGGGAGAGGAAAAGTTCCCAGTAAACCGGAATCCTTAACTAAACCTACACCAACGTCCCTATAAGGGATTGTCGTCTTACCGACATGCTGGATACTCTCTGAAGAGGCTGGGTCGGATGAAAAGTATGTCAGCTGATCAATAGTCACGATCTTACCGTTATGTGGAAACTTGATTATTCTGAAGACCGATGAAACAACCGCTGTCATAGCATATGACCAACTTCGACCCAAAAGAAGGTTGTAGTCTAGAGGGGCATCAACCACTTCCACATCCAGACTAACGGTTTTACCTTCTACCCCTATAGGCAATTCTTGTAGAATACCAAACGGACGGAACCCACGGCCATCAAAGGCCTTAAGGATGGTGGGGGATTGGTTCAACGAAGGAGAACCAAGGGATCTCCAACATTGAATCGACATAATACACGTAGAAGCTCCCTCATCAATCACAGTCCGATGAATAGGTCTGTTTTTGACTATCACTGGAATTTGGAAAGCCATTTGATGGGGGAGACGCGGTGTACTATTTTCTAGATCGAAGATCATTAGATTTGGATCCTGAACATCAACAGCTCCGATAGCCGACAAAAGCAATTTTCGTTGTGCTAGGCATGATTGCAGCACTTCTAACGCCGACATTGCTGAGGGTGAAACAGCTAAGTCCTCAACAATGTTGTAATTCTGGGCTGCTCTCGCATGTGGATTGAAAGCAGACCTTCGAAGTACACCCTTGGCGGGCGGCTTAATCACTAAGTCTGGGTTAGGTTTTTCGATCTGTAGTGGATCGGAACCAGGAGCTGAGGTTGATGGGTTAGAGTGAGAAGATTCTGCTTCCTTACCATCAACAGGATTCTTACTACCATAATCTTGCGATCGAGTCGCAATCCTCACATGAGACATCATCAAAATGGGTTCTTCACTGGCATTCGAAGAAGAACCTATCATCTTATTCTCCTGCTCCGGAAATGGATTTTTTAACACAGCAGGAGTGGGAGCACCTTTGACTATTTTCACAACCTCGGCCCGATGAGGGCAATCTCTCGTAAAATGATCCTCTTCACAAATAAGACAAGGATATCGAGGTTTGCGCTTTTCGTCATTGGTTTCCGACTTTTCTGTTTTCTCCTTCGAAGCCTTGTCTGCTTTAGCCTTCTTCTTTCCTTTCTTCTTTCCACCGTTTTTTGATTTGGCCGTAGATGACTCTACAGCGTGAATATCGGCGGTAAGTTCAGGAGGAGAAGACTCTCCTGTCGGAGAATCAGGCAAAGTGATAATTGGAGTATTTGAAGCCTTGGAAGACTTCTTCTTGCTCTTCGTAGTCACGATACCAATCATACCATCAGCGGCATGAGATCCCGAAGGAGCAGCAGCGATTTGATTTGATTTTGGAAGATCCGGAATCTTCTCGTGTAATGTACCCGACTGAGTGTAAACTAAGTCAAGGTATTGTGCCTGAGCAATGACTTGCTCCTCAGTAACTACTCCGGCCTTAGCTACATCTTCAGTAATCTTCGGTAATAATGATTTGACAAACCATTCAGCTAAGATTTGGTCCGGGATAAAAACTTTCACTAACCTCCTACGACGTCTCCACTCATGAATGTGATCAGAAATATACGTGGACGTCGATTGTTTTAGTGAAGTTAATAACTCCGTGCCGTTATCGTATCTGACCGGCAACTGAAAGTGAGTTAAGAACGACGTAGCTAACTGACTAAAGTTGTAAAAAGAGGCCCGTGGTAACTCAATGTACCACTTGGCCGCGAGACCAATGAGTGTACGCTGAAAAAGACGTAAGCGGATGGAATCATCTGAGATAGAATTCGAAGCACACCAGAGGTGGTAAGTCATCACGTGATTGGACGGATCCTCTCCAGACTTACCTTCAAACTTGGGTATATCACTGGGCAACTTGTTTGGCATTGGCGGCCAGAACGGAAGATATTGAATTGGATCGTTCGTTAGGCGCGTCAAGTCTGGTAAATCCAAAGTTGCGATAAACGGTAACTGCCGGTTAGGATCTCTAAAACTCTGGGTCACAATACCAGCCCCAGGAGGAGGATATCCAGGATAACTAGGAACAGGAGTCGCATTTGGGATATTATATCCTCCTGGAAAACCAGGATTAACCGGACCGTACTAGGGTTGTTGAGGTTGTTGATAAGTATACCCAGGATACGGTTGATACTGGTAAACCGGTTGTTGGACAGCTTACCCATGTTGGTACTGTCCCTGGTACGGAGGTTGAACAAATTGAGGTTGAGTAGTAACAACCGTACTTATACCAGGCTGACCTATAGGCATCTGGACTGTGGTTTGAATCGTAGATCCGGACAACGGTAAAGATGTCTGAGGTATGGTAACAGAGACAGTAGAAACTGGAGCCGTCGATACTCCAGAAGTAAGTATGGTAGATGTAGCGGTAGTTGCAGCAGCCGTTTGAGATGGAGTGCTAGGTGCAATTGGCGGCTGAGTAACTACCGAAGTTACAGAAGTTTGAACATTTGGCTGGACAGGTTGCGGTTGCTGGGTTGGACCAGAAACTACGGGTTGTCCAGCTTGAGGAACCATCTGTACACTTGGCTGCAACACCTGTTGACCCTGTGATGGATCCCATACTAACATTCCAGGGTATTGACCCGTAATAGGTTGAGGATACTGAGATCCATAACCGGATTGAGGGTAGGATTGATAATTGTAAGGTGCAGTTCCCATACTTGGAACATATGACTGACCTTGAGGCGGTTGATAACCTTGACTCGAGTATTGACCTTGAGGTTGATAACCTTGAGGTAAATACTGATACTGGGGTTGACCTTGACCTTGAGGTTGGTACCCTTGAGGTTGATAACTTTGGGGTTGATACCCTTGAGGTTGCCATCCTTGAGGTTGCCATCCTTGAGGTTGATATTGATACTGAGGTTGACCCTGGGGTACATATTGAGGCTGGGGTTGACCTTGAGGCGCGTATTGCACCATAGGTGCATACTGACTTTGAGGTTGCCCCCCAGACACGATTTGCGTACCTTGAGGTTGCCCCCCAGGCGTTAACTGCGGTTGCCCCCCAGGCGGTAATTGGCCACCTTGAGGTTGAGAAACGGGAACTGAACCTGACATCATGTAAATGTCTCCTACACCCAATGGTACATTACCACTGTTTCCAATTAATAACCCACGATCAACGGGTTGAGGAGATGCCCCCGCAAAGGTACCAGAAAGAGATTGATACCCAGTGGGAACAGAAGGACCGCCGTGTAAAAAAGATTCAGGACTTTGAGTAAACACGGACGACTGACCAGTCATATTTACAGGAGTATAAATACCTCTAGGTGGAAAAGGAGTACGAGGTGGAGAAAAACCTACCCCTGAGTTGTCCAAATAATTGGTTAACGAAAGGTACCAAGTAGTACTTCTAGGAGGACTGTAAAAGATGGATTCACGCTCCCTTAGATCAATAGTAAGTTGACCTTCAAGGTTAGAGACACCTATATCCTCCTCTGGAGCAAGTTCTTCTATAGCAATCAAACCAGTAGGAAGATTTTCGGTGATAATTCTTTCTATTCTCGGTGAATCTGGAACACTAGAAGTTGGAGTAACAGGTTCAGATATTTCAGGTTCTTCGCCTGTATCACTAGCAGACGAAAAATTACCGACAAGCTCAGAAACTGAAACAGCTTCGGGATTATAACCTGTCTCTAAACTTTGGTAATCCGGATGGACTACCAAGGAAGATTCTCCTCCTTCAGGTGAACCTACTCTACTGTCACTAGGAGGAGTTACAAGGACCTTTAAACCTTCTAAATTACCTGGGTCGTCTCGAGGAGGTGATCCCCTAAGTCTACGGGATCTTCTCAACAATTCGGCCACAGAAACAACTTCAGGAGACTGGCCCCGAAGTCTACGGGACTGTCTCGGTAATTCCGCCACAATTAAAGATTTTTAACTACAACACACAAAAACAAAGTAAAAATTTCAAATCAAACCACCTAAAGTCTTCTAAAGAAGCAAACAAATTTGAAGCACACGCCTAAAGAATCTAGAGCGTCAAACCAAACACAAACAGTAGTCTTCCGGACCAAAAGCGCTAGTTGGTGATGAAATCCAACCTCGCTGGATTCAGTACAGAAATGGCGGGTGGAACAGTTACCCCGGCAACCTGCTTAATGAATAGACCGGCACAAGTTCCTCCACTTTAACCGTCTCGAAGTGAAGTGAACCCCCCGGAAAATCCAAGTGAGTATAACCGACGTCTGTTCCAGGTACAGTGGGACCTTCCCTCCACCGTCACCTCGGTAGAACCCTAAAGATTATGGTCACTAAAGTTACCAATCACAACAATTACACCTGGGGGAACAGTCTAAACTCCGACAGCACGCAAGGGCAGAGTAACAAGCTCAATCCCCTTACCGGCTCCTTGACAGTAATCCAAGGTTTACCGATAAGTGACCCCTGGCTCCTCGACAATGGTTAATCCGAGGTTTACCGTTTGTAATACGTACTGTCTGGCGTCGTTCCCAACGAGGGGGGAATGATCCCCTCACTGGTTCGGACACGAGCTCGTGCTTCTCCTTTAAGAGGAGCTTTCCCAGAATGCAATTGAAACAATTGGATTTATTCTACTCAAGATAAACTATCTGTTTGGTTTTGTAGTCTTGGAGAGTTAAGTACTCACCTACTCCAAGACCCTAGCCTAAGCTATGTTGGTGTTTCAGAGCCCTAGAAAAATAAAAATTACTAGATTGATTTTAATTTAAGCGTTACTTTTAAGGTTGTTTCTTAAGTCAAAAGGTGATGGAAGTGAAACCAGTGGTGTGTTGACTCGACTCGAAACCACTACAAAATGCACCTAGGATGATTTACCCACTACTTTACTTTTTCGATGAATTGTTTAACTAAAAAGTGGAGAGAATGCACTTTTTATAAAAGCAACTTCTTAATTAAAGACAATCAAAGAAACAATTTGTTTGTCTTTTCCAAGCATAAAAACATGACCGCTCTTTACATGCACGAAAAAACTCTTTTTCTCTTTCAAAAACAAAAAGCTACTTGAAACAAGACTTTTAAAGAAGATGTTTTTGTATTTTGCTTATTTAACGAAAAACATAAATCTATTTTAATAAAAATCAATTGCAAACTATGAAATCTATGAAAATTCACTCAAAAAACAAAACAAAGCAAAAGGAAATTACCTTAATTAATCCTAATGAGGCAAAGCCAACAATGATTATTCTAAGGTGTTTTACTTGATCACAATCAAATCAAGGACTAGCTTATTGCAGAACCAAAAACTAGTCAAAACAAAACTCTAATCTTTTTGTTCTTTTGTAAAATGGAAATCAATACTTTATAAACAAGTAATTCGAAATTTGACCCAAAAGACAACTTAAATGGCAAGCTGCTCACACAAGGAGACTTTACGACAGGCCCGACTTCTAAGAAGGCTGACAAACCAGAGAGATCTAAGGCTGGACAACTTTCTACCGTCAAAGTCACTACAGGACCTATTCAAAAATCAAACCCTAGGCCTAAACTTCGTTGAAATCCACTAAAACACTCAAAGCTCACAAAACAAGTTCAGGTGAAAATTTTTGACAGGGTACTAAAGGATCTGGGCAGAAAACACTGAGAAAAAACAAAATCTAAAAGCAATTAAAGCAAGAATGGAGTTTTTCTAAATTTTTACAGGAAGACGCAGGCAACCCGTTATAACAGGCGCGGGCCCGCTCTGTGCAAACGGCAACAGCGCGTCCAAAGACGCACTGTGCAGTACTCAGAGGGTGCGTCTCTCTGGAAAAGTTAAGAAAAACCAAATCTAACTAAATCTAAAGCTAAGCCACCCAAATACTAATTCTCACAGTCAAAAACTAGAAAATAAAAATGATTTTCTCAGAGCAAAGTTCACACAAAGGAAAAGACTTTCACATTAATGGAGTCCCCAGTGGAGTCGCCAATTTGTCGTGGCGGAAAAAGTCGTTTGTGCGGACACAACTGACCTCCCTAGGAGTCTAAACTCTCTAGCGACAAACAAGACAAAATGGAGCAATCTTTCTCTAAATACATCTTTTAAAATATGAAAACTACAAGTGTTTAGGCTTACCTTATTCCAAAACGCTGTTGTTGTAGTCCGTCCTTGCCGATCCGGATGAGCTCCTCCTTCACATCAATTCCTGCAACCACAAACAATCAAACAATTACCAAGCACTTGCATCTCATATAATAAAACATATATTCAACATGTAGACCAAGGAACACATGAAATAACTCATTAACACAAGCTATTGAGAAAAATGAACCAGTTTGTATTAATAACGAAACAAAGAAACTCTTACAACCTGGCCTTGGTGTTGTGCAAGTTCCTCCCAGGGTCCATCAAGGGTTTTCCTCTACTTTGACAAAGCTCACCCACTTCCAAGTAGAATCAAGCAAAGACAATCTCTCCTCACAAGGTTCTAAATGGGAGTCCTAATTCCTGCAGCATTTACCCAAAGAAAATGTATAGCTTCAACCTCCCCTCCCTCTGGCTCAATGCCTTTATTTATAGTGTTGTAAAGAGGTTATTCAGGTCCACCATCAATGGGATAATCCCCCTCTTTGGGTGGGATAGCTCCCTTATTGATGGGATAAGTTCCTCCTTAATAGGGATACATGAACCAACTGGAGGCGCATCCATTTCATCAAACCGACCTCTAGAAAGTTCTAGAAGTAACCACAAGTAACTTTTTTAAGATGAAACTTGCGCATTTTGCCTTTTACAGAAGGACGCACCTGTCCCTTAATATACAGAGCGTCCAAAGACGCAGTCTTTGTGAACATTGTGAGCGTCCCCGCAGCTAAGGCTTGAGAGAACCTGCGTCCCCAGAGATAAACACATTTTTTACAAGACTTTCTCTCTTCTTTGAGTTTGAGATGGATAGCAGAGGCATAAGACTTGCCTAAGAGGGTAGCATGACTGTTGATTGAGCCATACTAACTGTAAATAGTCATGGTGACATTTTTTAGTGTAACAATTACCTAGATATGGCTATCAAAGGCAGGGTAGATGACACTTTCTTAGACACTTAGATTATCATTGCATCTGAAATTTGAATGGAGACAATATTCCACTATAGTAGAGCATCAAGCAATGATGAATTCTAAAGTAGCTTTAGAGGGAAAACATGAAAGTATTTTATTGTAGGAAATTAGAGCATCACTATTAAATTTTGAAACCTTTGCTTTCAAGTATTTACTAAAGATTACACATAAAATGAAATCACTTAGAAAATAAAAAAAAATTGACCATAAGAAAACATATACATGAAAGTATCATCACAATAATCTTTGGGCCATAAACTCAAGAACTTATGATCCAGTCAGATTCAATTAATCTCAAAGATATTGCAAACTTACACAACATTTTTTTTCTCTTTGAAACCAAATCCCTCTTACATTACAAATCATGAAATATACAGCAAATACTATCTATTAGTTGTTGCTAGTTTTTAGGAGTAAAATCTGATTATTAAATCTAAAATTAACAATAAAATAAAGACAATCTTCTAATTTGTTACAAATATTTTGAACTGTTGAAGTTCTTCCTTGCTACTTTATGTCACAAAATCTGGGACTGATATCTTTGATTTCCATCAACAATTGACTCGTCGTTCAATTTGGAGCTAACCAACTATTCCTAGAGTTACGAATGGTTTGAGTTGCAGGACTGAACCTAGAACATGCTGTCAAGTATCTCAAATGTTGGAGGTAGAATCTAAAGTCGTTGGATTTTACCCCTTTAAATCTAGGCTTAAGATTTGACCTGTTGATATTACTCCTTCGGATAATGGATATTGATCTCGAATAACTTCAAGTCTGAATATGTGCCACTATTTGTTGATATTTAGACATTTGTCCGTTTTGTTTACATTTCTGTAATGAACATTGTAATGACATATATAAACAAATGATTGGGACCACTATGATAATCTTCAAGAATGAAGTATAATAAAAAATATTCTACAACAATCTTGGCATTTGGATGATAACATTGAACAACTTTACAACTACAATACCAACCATAATCACGACAAATACAACAACCAGGGCAATTGATAATGCATATATGAATTTCAAGGAATGAAATCTCTAAAAGGACACCAATGAAATCCAAACCATTCTTTAAGTATACATGCATGATGCATGTCGTTTGAAGATGCTCCAAATATCATATCACCTATGATATTAATGTATACAATAAGAATGCCCAAATTTTTAATAATAACGCAGATTTGTAAAAGCATTCTGAAAATTGTAACGCTTTATTTCACATTGTCTACACTTGGGCTTTTGACTGCTTCATCTGAATCCACAGTTATTACATTCATAGGCATTTTTTGAGACATATGTAGCATGAAAAACAGTGACAATTTACTGTTGATTTGGAAATTTCTTTTGGCTATTCAACGATTTACAGTTGGAATATCGCTCTTAAAAGGGTTTGGAGTTATGCCTTTTAATGAATAGATATGATATGCAATGAGTAGAGCAAAATAATTCTTCTCCTATGATACGGGAACTTGTCTATTTGATTCTTTCGAAGTTGGAACCTTAGCATTAGATTTGTAAGCCAAGCTCTGTAACTAAAACCTCATTTTATCCCTTCATTTGACTTGTTGCTAAACTGCTCATTTGGGAAACTGGCATGATTCTACTGTTGAGTGCTACATTTGGCATTCATAAGATATCATCTTGCACTTGTCTCTAGCGTGTCATTCTAAGTTTTAATCAAACATAAAAGGAGGAGGCATGTCCAAATTTTGTTCATCAATATGATTAAATGCTCAAGATTTTGGACATGTGGATTTGACAAATTCAATGTTGTGCATTGTTGTTTTTTTTATTTGTTCTGTGGGATTTATCCCATATCGGTGGGTGGAATATAGCCTTTGTTTTGTATATATTTCAACCCTTTCCAAATTCTTTGACATGTTTGTCACAATGCACGCCTCTTGTTGGCTCCTCCCTCCGTGGCTTGGTGTTGGGAGTTGATGTATGTTGTATTGGCTTTAGTGTTTGTAGACTTGGGTGATAACTAGGTTGCAAACTTGGAGATTGGGCCTTGGGCCTAATATTTTGTAGACTTGGGTGATAACTAGGTTGCAAACTTGGAGATTGGGCCTTGGGCCTAATATTTTGTAAAACAAAGTTTTCTCCCTACTAAAAAAACTTGGGTGATAACTAGCTCTCCCTACTAAAAAAACTTGGGTGATAACTAGGTTGCAAACTTGGAGATTGGGCCTTGGGCCTAATATTTTGTAAAACAAAGTTTTCTCCCTACTAAAAAAACTTGGGTGATAACTAGGTTGCAAACTTGGAGATTGGGCCTTGGGCCTAATATTTTGTAAAACAAAGTTTTCTCCCTACTAAAAAACCTAAAAGTATTAGTAGATTTGTTTTCTCCCTACTAAAAAAACCTAAAAGTATTAGTAGATTTAAAGATCAATTTATTTGCCCAAACTTATAAATTTTTTTGCCAAAATTTTGTATTTTTGTTGTTGGTAAATATGGCACCAACAACTAGCTTCATGGGGAATTTGGGCACTGCAAGAAAAACTTGAAAACACAAGCGTTGTGAAATGACTGAAATCGCAAGAACTACGAAATAATTTGGTAGCACTCATGAGTTTGCATAGAATTTATACAGTGCCAACATTTATCTTTAACTCATCCAATGTCATCAAAATAATCCAACTATAGGAGAAAATGCTTCTAGAATGAATACATTTAGCGATGCCAAAACTATGATTTTTTAAAGGTTATTACTTCATTTGGAAACACTTTCTATTTATAACATAATGATGAGAATTGTCGAATTAAAATACAAAGTTTGTTTAAAATTGGCAAATCAATGTTTTTTAGGACCCCAGACTGAAATTTCAAATTTAGGAGAGTTGATTTCAAAGGAATATTTTATGTGCTAGCATATGGCTCCAATGGGGATAGTTGGGTTGTGTTATATTCTTTCCACGACTAGCCCACGTAGTTAACCAGGGGGTTAGAGGGAGGGCAGAGCCCTCCCTTCGTTGGGCCGATTACGTAGCGAGGGGGTCACAAGGGGTTTGAGGGGTGCATGTAACCCCACTCTATGGGGTCTAGGGCAGTGCCCCGGAAAATTTTGTTTTTGGACCCTATATTGAGTTGGGCGGACCTACCTATGGTTTTGTGCATGATTTTCACACATGGTTTTGGACACGATGGTTTTCAGTCCATGGTTTTGGACGCGATGGTTTTCGGTCCATGGTATTGGATGCTTCGGCATGTATAAATATGTATTGTAACATTGAAAGGAATATAATGAAAAATCAAGTTGGTAGTGCCAGTTTTGGGATCCAGGGGAAAATCTCTGTGTATATGTGTTTTATGTGTTATGCTCTCACATTGTTTATCTTCTGTGTTTTATAATTCATATGCAAGTAATTTCTGTACGAGTTTAAAACCTACATTTGGTATTGGAGTTGTTTTGGCTTCAAGGGGACGCCTTTGTTGCTGAGGGGTTTCGCTCAGGCCTGTGGTAGACCTTGTTCAGTGGGAGATCTGCGAGATTGATTCTGGTGGTGAAGGAAGATGGCGAGCAGTGGAAAGATAGAGATCGAGAAATTTAATGGTCAGATTTTTGAGTTGTGGAAACTCAAGATGGAGGATCTGTTGGTGGATAAAGATCAGTGGATTTCGGTAGATCCGGATACTAAACTAACGGGACTATCCGATGAAGAATGGAAGAAGTTAGATCAGAAGGCAAAGAGCACAATACGATTATGTGTCTCAGATTCAGTATTACTGAATGTATCAGGGGAAGCTACGGCTAAGGCTTTGTGGGACAAGTTAGGGACTTTGTACCAATCTAAGTCTCTGGTGAATAAATTGTTCTTGCGGAAAAAATTGTATAACCTGAGGATGAAAGATGGAGACTCGGTGACAGAGCATCTGAATGCATTTAATACTGTGGTAAGTTAGTTATTATCTGTTGATATTAAAATTTCAGATGACGATAAGTGCATCGGTTTGTTGTGTTCTCTACCAGATTCGTGGGATAGTCTAGTTATTGTAATAGGTAGCAATATAATTGCCTTGCAGTTTGATGAAATAGTCTCATCTTTTCTTACAGAGGAGATGAGACAGAAAAATATGGAGAGCGAGAATGGTGATGCCTTGTCTATACGAGGACGATCCCAGAACAAAAAACAAAAATAAGTCATCGAGTGGGAGATCTAAATCTCCAAGAAAACCTGTAAAGGTGGTGTGCTGGAAATGCAGAAAGGAAGGGGACTACAAAAGGAACTGTAAATCTAAAAATCCTAATAAAAGAAATGGATCTGATGATGCTCCTTCTACAAAGGCGAAAACCACCTCAAATGAAGGTGGGGATGTGTACTTGGCTTCTTCAAGTACACATGTAGATCATGAGGCATGGTTTATTGACTCAGGTGCATCCTTTCACTTCACTCCCCATAGAGAGTGGTTCTGCGAGTATACAAAATATGATGGTGGTGATGTCTTCTTGGGGGATGACAAGAAGGCTAGAATCGTTGGTTGTGGAAAAGTAAAGTTGAAGTTGTAAGGTGGAAGGGTTGGAACATTTCCGGGTGTTCTGCATATTCCTGCATTAGCCAAAAATCTTATTTCTGTAAGCAAGTTGGATGATGCAGGTGTAAAAATAGTGTTCGAGAAGGATACCTGCAAGATGGTTCCGGGGGCACTGGTATTGATGCAGGGAGTTCGAATTGGAACTCTATACAAGTTGCAAGGTAGCACTATTGTTGATGGGTGCAACAATTTCGTGGTTCCTGAAAGTGGAGCACAAAATCTAGTGGTCTCTGGAGAGAAGACCATGCTATGGCATCAAAGGCTTGGACATATTGGAGAGAAGGGCCTTCAAATACTTCATGGTAAAGGTATGGTACAAGGTATGAGTAATAGCTCTCTGGATTTTGATTTCTGTGAAAATTGTGTATATAGGAAGTAGAATCGGGTGAGTTTCCCCTCAGGTGGTAAGAGGGCGAAACAAATATTAGAACTTGTGCACAGTGATGTGTTTGGACCTGTGAAGGTTCCATCACTGGGTAAGTCTATGTACTATGCATCATTTATAGATGACTTCTCAAGGAATACATGGATATATTTCCTTAAGAAGAAATCTAAAGTCTTTGACAGGTTTAAAGAATTTAAGGCTCTGGTGGAAAACCAGACAGAGAAGAAGATAAAGATGTTAAGGACAAATAACGGTGGAGAGTTTTGCAGTAAGGAATTTGAAGAATTCTATAAGAATTGTGGTATAGCACCGTGGAAGACTACTCCATACACACCTGAGCAAAATGGAGTTGCAGAAAGAATGAACAAGACGTTGATGGAAAGGGAAAGAAGCATGCTCAGTGGTGTCAGGTTAGGACAAGAATTCTAGGCAGAGACGGTGGAGACAACATGTTAGCTGGTCAACAGATCACCTTCATCAGCGTTGGAGGATAAGACTCCACAAAAAGTATGGACTGGTAAGAAACCCTCTCTTTCACATCTGAGGGTATTTGGATGTGATGCATATGTACATGTTCCAAAGGAGAAAGGAACCAAGTTGGATAGTAAATCTGAAAAGTGCATCTTTATTGGGTATAAGGATGGTTTAAAGGGTTATAAACGTTGGAACCCAGTAATAAGGAAGGTTGTGTATAGCCGAGATGTGGTGTTCAGAGAGGTAAAATATGTTATTAAACATGAAGTCCAACCAAAGGAACCTGAGAAGATAGAGTTTGAGCTTAAGGAGGAAGAATCAAACTCTACAACAGAGGAGGAATCAGAAGATGAAGAGCCACAAACTCCGGGTGTGAGAAGATCAGTTTGAGAAAGAAGGCAGCCAGAAAGGTATAGTCCATCTGCTTTCTGTTCAAATTTTTCTTTATCTATTACTGATGATGATCCCAGAACTGTGAAGGAAGCAGTAGATTCAGAGGATGGAAAACTCTGGAAAGAGGCCATGGTTGATGAAATGGCATCTTTGCACAAAAATGACGCTTGGGATCTGGTGGAGTTGTCGGCTAGAAGGAAACCCATTGGCAGCAAATGGGTGTTCAAGAAGAAGACAAATGCAGAAGGAAAGGTGGAGAAATACAAAGCTCGGTTGGTAGCAAAAGGTTATTCCCAGGTGTCGGGAATTGATTTTGGTGATATTTTTTCTCATGTTGCCAAGGTAACTTCTATTAGATTACTTTTATTTGTTGTTGCTGCTTTTGATTTTGAGGTAGAACAGATGGATGTGAAGACAACATTTCTTCACGGGGATCTGGAAGAGGTGATCTACATGAAGCAACCTGAAGGCTTTGTGATGAAGGGTAAGAAAGAACTGGTATGCAAGTTAAAGAAGTCTTTGTATGGGTTAAAACATTCACCAACGATGTGGTATCAGAAATTTGATACATTTATATGGGAACTTGGCTTCACCAGAAGCAAAGAAGATCACTGTGTGTATTTTAAATTAATTGGTGACCATGTTATTTATTTGATCTTGTATGTGGATGATATGTTGCTGGTTGGAAATGACAAAGAAATTATCCAGGATTTGAAGACCCATTTGTCCTCCAAATTCGACATGAAAGATCTTGGTGTTGCAAACTATATTTTGGGCATTGAAATTAAAAGAGATCGAACAAAGTGGAAGCTTTGGTTAAACTAGAGGATGTATGTCGAGACAATATTGCATAGGTTTAATATGCAAGATAGTAAACCGGTGAAGGTTCCTATTCCTGTAGGTGTAAAGTTATCTGTTGAACAGTGTCCCAAGACACAAGAAGAGGAAGAGGACATGTCTCGTGTTCCATATGCAAGTGCAGTCACTAGCCTGATGTATGTGATGGTCTGTACTAGACCAGACATTGCACATGCAGTGGGAGTATTGAACAGGTTTATGTCAAAACCATGGAAGGAACACTGGACAATAGTGAAGTAAGTTTTTAGGTATTTGTGTGGCACTAGTGATTATGGTTTGTGCTACCAAGGAAGACCAAGATTGGACAGAGTGTTGGATATTCGTGGCTTTGTTGATGTAGACTGGGCTAGAGATCTGGATCAGAGAAGATCTACAAGTGGGTATGTGTTTAACCTATTTGGAGGTGCAGTCAATTGGATGAGTAAGAAACAATCTATAGTGGCACTATCAACTACAAAGGCAAAATACATGGTAGCCACTCATGCAAGCAAGGAAGCAGTTTGGTTGTAGAGATTGTGTTCAAGTATGGGGTTAGTACAAGGAGTTATAAGGATAGACTGTGACAGCCAAAGTGTAATTTTCTTGGCAAAGAACCCTGCATACCATTCAAAGACAAAGCACATTGATGTTCAGTATCACTTTGTGAGGGCTATGTAAAAGACAAAAAGGTGTTGCTGGTAAAGGTGGACACTTTGAAGAACATTGCAGATGCATTGACAAAATCTGTGAGCTCTGAGAAGTTCTCTTGGTGTAGAGAAACAATGGGTGTTGCAGGGCTGGATAAATGACTAAGCTCTCTTGTGGCCCCCTATGGAAAGAAAACAACAAGTGGGAGAATGTTGGCTTGTGTTATATTCTTTCCACGACTAGCCCACGTAGTTAACCGGTGGGTTAGAAGGTGGGCAGAGCCCTCCCTTCGTTGTGCCGATTGCGTAGCCGGGGGGGTCACAAGGGGTTTGAGGGGTGCAGGTAACCCCAAATTTTGTTTTTGGACCCTATATTGGGTTGGGCGGACCTACCTATGGTTTTGTGCATGATTTTCGCACATGGTTTTGGACGCGATGGTTTTCGGTCCATGGTATTGGATGCTTCGACATGTATAAATATGTATTGTAACATTGAAAGGAATATAATGAAAAATCAAGCTGGTAGTCCCGGTTGTGGGATCCATGGGAAAATCTCTATGTATATGTGCTTTATGTGTTATTCTCTCGCATTATTTATTTTCTGTGTTTTATAATTCGTATGCAGGTAATTTTTGTACGGGGTTAAAACCTACAGGGATGTTGTCCTCCCTTTGAGGCAACAAATAACCTATAGACCAAGTACCTATCCTTTGGGCTATTCCCAAACTCTGAAAACCAACAAAATGAGACTAATCCTACTGAAAACAAAATCGTTGCAACTTGAAAACTAAAAGATGCTACAAACTGACTTAGACAATTGCTAAAAATCCAATGCTGAAAAAATGAAAACAAAATTGAAACAAGTGCTTTCCCAGCAAGCTTATTTGCACAATAATCCTACTGCTACACTACCCAATCAGATACTAAATCGAGTGATCTCAAATTTCCAATGTAACCAATCAAGTAATTGGATGCTCAATTTGAATTTTTTATTGTGTTTAAACAAAATGAAAAATGGACAATATAATGACAACAAATGATAAATTTGGTTTTCAAAGTGAAAACATGGTTGAAAATTTTAGCTGAAAAATCCTTCCTTATAGATAACTATAGGATCATAAAATTCATATATGCCATATCTTGCTTGATGATCCTCAAGGTATTTTGTGACTATATTATCTTGTTTACATTGTTCATATGTGCTCTCTATATAAAACCATTGTTTCAATTGTGAATTGTCAAACCCATAATCAGAATCAAAACTTTCCTCATTCTTGACAACTGAGGGCAACACTACCTCTTCTTCTTTATGTTGGAAAATATTTTCAAAAGACTGGCTCTCATATTGAAAATCTTGGGACTCTATTTGAATATTTAAGATCTTAAGTTCTTTTTCAAGTTTCTCAACAATTGTTTCCTAAAAAAAAATCTTATTTTAGAAGAACATTTGCATGAATCTAAATAAATAAATAAATAACTTGAGAAAGATTCGTCCACTTGATCATCATCAAATGTGTCCCAATATTTTTTTAAATATTCAATAGAAATAGGGTCTGCCACAAACCCTTTCATCTTGACTAATAAGGCAACTAGATCCGTACGTTAAGTTCTAAATTCTTTAGATAGTGGAACCACCAAAAGAATTTTTAGGCTAATGATTCTTCGGATAATGGAGTCACTGTAGAGCTATAAAAAGGGTCTCTTTCACCTCTAATTACCTCACATTAATATGTTAATCTGGGAGCGTTTTGTTACTTCAAAGAGTGTCTCAGTCTGAGGCTATCATTTGCCAGAGTAATGCTAGTAGTACAGTGTTTCAGAAATACAAGAGTAAATGGATGCTTGTCTACAGCATAACTACTTTAAAAGATTAAATCACACATTCAAAAGACTAAGTAACTTATCAATCAAGGGTTCGGTAGCAATAACCCATCCCTTTGGAAACTGATGGAAAAGGAAATCAGAGAACAGATCGTGGATCTGGGAGCCGGACAGTAAATGCCAATGCTCACTACAGCCTTAGATCGTTCTTCACACCAACACCAATAAATGGAACGACAGATGAGAAATAGAACAGCAATTAAGAAATCGAACAGCAAGTCTGCAATGGAACAGCAAATCCGAAAATGGAACAGCAATTCTGAAATAGGACAGCAGCTAAGAAATAGAACAGCAACTAAGTCTCACAAGCAGTAACAATCTTAATCTATCAGATCAAATGCATTAATCGTAATCAAACGGCAATCTTTCACTCTTAAGGGCGAATCAAACAGCACACACCAATGGAACAGCACTGATTACTGATAAATTATGGAACAACGCTTGAGAACCATATACGCACACAACACACTTAAATAGTAATCTGATCCAAGTATCAATCTCAGTTAGAAAGAATACGACTGCGTTTCAAAATAGAACAGCATTGTTCATAAATCCAACAATCGTAAAGAACATAACTCCCAAGATGAATTCCGTAACGTTAATGAATAGGTGCACAGCACAAAAGCTCTGTAATGGAACAGTAACAGTATTCTGTCAAGACTAGGAATATTAGATCAACTCTTAAAAGAATAGTAATATGATGCAGAGTCAATACAATAGTTCTGTCTGTAGAAACCTTAATGAATTAAACATAACAGAGCATGTGATGTAAACTTATAAAACACATCAGATTACCAAATAACGTCGATAAGCAAACCACGCATAAACCAAACGTAATAATACAGGAGCAAGTGTCCTCCAGGGCCGGGCCCTTAGCCTCCAGGGGTACACTGCTTGAAGTTAATCCAGACTCAGAGATGAAGTAATAACCAAGTTTGTATTAATGCATAAAGCAGAATTACAATAAACCAGTTCTTAGCGAGACTCGATGATCAAAGTTTTGATCTTAAAAGAAATTACATAAAAACATAATCGTATCTAACTCCCTCTCGAGCTAACAGTGTTGCCCCTTTTATAAGGGTGACGACGGAGATGTCTAAGTGCAAAAATAGATAAAACAACGATCCCTCAAGATCAAGGATCCTGAGGGATTCGCCGAACCGTTAGTCCTCAGTCATTTCTTTTCTCTCCTGCGCCGAGCTGATATCTCCACCTCCTTTACCGGGCTGATTCGCTTTGATTTGATTTGCCTTGTTTGCATTCGGTCTCCCGTCAAAGGGACAGTGGTTAAACCATCCTTGTCCTTTCCTTTGGAACGGCAACTTCTCGTTTTCCCTCCTTCCTGCATAAGGAAATGACAATTGTCAGCGTTTTAGTCTTGCATATTAATCTCACATGTTTTATTATAATTCTTTATCATTTTCCGAGTTCATGATGCAAAAGGTTTGCAAGTTCTAATGAAAAGATACTAAAATAATCATCAAAAACATACCTTCTTTAGTACTCCACACACCCCCCTGCTTACCCTATTTCATGCCCTCATGAAAACATTGTAGTTGACATGCAAGGCAGTGAGAGAATAGGCTGGAGATGGAATCTCATGTGGAGGCCTACAGCCATGATGAGTAACTAGGTAGTCAAAGAAATGGCCTGTCTGATCCTCAGGCATCTCATACAGGGTTTGGTATCCGGGTGGAGGGTGCCAAATAATTGGACTCCAGAACCTATATCCTAACCAGGATGGCCCTTGCCTCAAAACTATTTCGCCATAAAGGTGCAAGAAATTGGCAGCTAATTTAAAATTCTCATACTTAAACGGTTCCCTAAGCTGGATATTCGGATTAGAAATTTGATACCGAAATTTAGCTGCATCAATGGCAAGGTCTTTGATAGAAAGAAAGTATTCTAATCCATGTCGAATGAGTGCCTCATGCATGGGTCCTAATGCTTCAGTTACACCCGGAGTCTTCATGAGGTTTCTATGTGCTCTCCATAGCTGTACTGGGTCCCTAGGCTCAGCCATTACCCACAAATCTAAGCTGTTTTCTTGCCTCTGGAAAGTATTATAGGCTTTAAGCCATTTAATTTGATTAACCCCAAATGATATGAATGCCTGCAATTGGATGTCTCCAACAAAAGGGCCAGGGTTCATCTCGGTCTCCTGGTCTAATACAAGGTTATGTAAATAGAACTCACATAGTAGTCTCTGGACTTTTACCCCGTAGTGCTTACAGCAGTCTATAAAATCATTGACAGTGTTAATTTGTATGGGAGCACCTGCTTTAAGAGCCTTTATTTTTAATTTCAAATATTGTTCCAGTAGAAACAAGGCATAATTCTTGGCAGGGGCTCTACATGCTAAGACGTCATTGTATAAAGAACACAAGGTATCCATCTGCTTGATAACAATATCTAGCCTACGAGTTACCTTTGCGACTTTCTCTTGTTCCCTTCGCCACCCTTCAAAAGACTGGCTTTCAGATTGATTGACGTTCCTAAGCTGCTGCTATAGCTCTTCATACTTTTCACGAGGGACCGTTTGCTCTCTAAGCTTTTATGCTTCTTGCTAAGCTTGCTTCAACCCCTTTCGTAGGGTTACTGTTTTTGGATCTCTTCTCCATGCAGCGGTGGAGGCCAGGAGTTTTACCTGAACTTTCCTATTGCGTTGATTTGAGTTCATAACCCTTATCACTCCCGAAAGTGGTGCCTCCGTCTGAATTTCCTTATCACAGGTCATCATCTCATCCATTTCTATCTTAACGTGAATATCAGTCCATTGCTGTTCATTTTCAATTGGAACAGCAGTCTGTTTCTCAGCATCATTTGGAACAGCAGCCTGGTTCTCGACAGGGTTTTGAACAGCAGGATGAATTTTGGTCCTTCGCCCCTTTGCCTTGCGAGGTTTTGCTGGAGTGGTCACATTTTTCCTTCCTGAAGTCCTTTTTACCCTTTGCCTTGCTTTCAGGATCCTAATCTGCTGGTGGAGCTGGACTATTATATTCAATAATCTCTGCTATTCCTTTCGCAATTCTTTAATTTCCAAAATTTCCTTAGAAGGAACAGCAGGCTATTTACTGCAGCCTGGACTATGACTGACTCCCGGATTTTCCTTCTGGGGTGTTTCTTCACTGTTTTGCTCTGGCTGTTCTGGGGCAAGAACCCTAACTGGTTCTGTCATTTCTTGGGCGACTTCTCTTTCTGCCCCTGCTTCCTCCGGAATTTCTTCTGGTGTCTTCTGCTTAGGAACGGATTGTTCCTGTTCAGTATCTCCTATCATTTTTTCATCATGAACAGGCAGATTCTCTTCTTCTGCCTCCTTTGGATGTGATTCTTCAGGTGCATTTTCCACCTGGGGTTTCTTTTCGGCATGGAGGTCTGATGGACTGGAAGGTTGGCCATATTCGCCCATATTGGCCAAGACTTCGGCCAATTCATCTTCTCCCACTGGGTCCTGCAATGAGCTACCTTCCTGTTGTTCCATTTCCTCCTCCTACTCGGATTGCTCGGCTTCGTCTTCAGATTGCTCGGCTCCCTCTTCAATTCCTTCTTCTTCTTCAGATTGCTCAGCCTCTTCTTCTTCTTCTTCTTTTTCTTCTTCTTCAGATCACTCGGCCTCCCCTTCTAGCCATGAGGGTTGCTCATCTTCAATTTCTACCAGCTGGCTGGTGTTTTCCTGGGGCTTCTCCAGCCTCCCTCGTAGCCGTGCTAGCCAAACCGATTTCCTACGTTTTTCTGGCCGTTCGGGTGTACCGGTGGCATGTTTCCTTTTTGCTAATTCCCTGCGTTTTTCTGGATGCCTGGGTGTACTGGTGGCATGTTTATGTTTTGGGGATGGTGCAGTCAATCCCCCATTTATCATGGCAATTAGCTCTTCCTAGCTGCTCTGCTGCTGGGTGAGGTTATGGCTGACAATTAACCGAATCAACCCATGATGACTAACAATTGACTCTACATGCTGTGCCTTTTTTATGCTCCGTGCAACGTCATGAAGTAATGAATTCAAAAATGCAGGTAAATTTACAGAGCATTTTTTCTTTAGTACAGCTAAGAGTTTGAGATGTCGTGGTCTTACCACGTCTTTTCTGCCTTCACAGGTGATGTAGCTTTGAATGGTCCTTGCCAATTCTGCCCACGGCTCTCCTAGTGTTGTTGGCAGAACTCCCTTTCCTCTGATTGCCAGGCTCTGGCCTTCGCCCCGAAAGATTTCTATAATCTTCTGCAATCTCTCCTTTTTTAACGTCCATATAGGTCCGGTGGCTAGTAGTCCCGAGACTTCTACGATTATGTCATCGGTGACTGCTATGTGTCTCCCCCTCACTGTGTAGTAATCCTCTTGCAAGTTCTGCAAGAATTCAATTGCCACTGTCTCGTTAGACTCCTGCAAGCGGTTGAGATAAGTCAGCCACCCTGCTCTTGCCAGGCTTTCCCGGGCAGCAGCAGAGACTGTTAACACCTGCGGTTCTCTCCAAATCGATCTACCTCCCATGGTTTCACTGTAAACTCTCAATGGAACAGCAGCTATTCGTGCTGTTTGAAACACAGAGAGGCTAACAGACGCAAAACTTGTTCAAAAGAAGAGTATACAATAGAAATGGCTTATGAACAGCAATTCATGCAGAAAAATAAAAACAGTATGCCGTTGAGCCGTGCCATACCCTAGTACACTACTTCCCGAATAGTGAGCTGACACGTATTCCATGGAATGATGAGGTTAACCTCCCCCCCGCAATGTGATAGGCTGTCCTAGCCGTCAAATAAAGGAGCAGCGCCCCCTCTGAAGCAGAGTCATAAAGGAACAGCATATGGCAATATGCCATGTTTACAAAAACAGCGAATTACCGAAATCGAGGGATAGAGTTGGATCACTTATTACGTAAGAGGCTGCGATGATATGATGTGAGACTGGGAGGATAGGACATCTACCGTACATCTCGAGTCTCATGCGGTCATTGTCAACTACTCTGCCATGATTGGTGATAATAAATTTTCAGGCGTTATGTAATTCGGGAAATGATATATGATTAATTACTAAGGTATAAGAAACAGAAGGGTGCTTATAACTTACCTATTGGTGTAAATAATGTGACTTCAATACCATTAACAGTGCTCTACTGCCGACAGGTGTCCATAACCTTGGCAGAGTTGTTTATTTCACCCATGGAACCATGATCCTTTGTGTATACTTAGGAAATGTTGTGTGATGTCAAAATGTAGGCCATTATGCTAGCTTGGTGACCAGTTAACCATAATGCCATTCACGAGGAAGGAGCGAAAAGTGAGCAGGCCGGCTCGTGATGAGACCTCCTGTTCCAAGGGTTGTTTATTTGATATACCTTTTGGACCATATCCCTGGTGTGGTGGCCATAGTGGGAATGCCACTTCGCTTTCGTCCTCATGATCATGATAGGCTGGCTCTTGATGAGACCCCCTATCCTGCATTTGACAACTTATAAGTCATGTTTACTCTTTTTTCTTTTCTTTTTCATAAAGTACTTTCCCTTATTTATACACAAAGGGTGGTTCAACACTCCTTAAGAGTAGGAATGGTGGAAGAAGTCTTAACATCTCAATAGGAAGATATAAACCCTTTGCTCTTATTCCTAAATAATAATCAAATAGGATTAAAAGGGATCATCATGATAAAGATAACCAATCAGAGCAAAATTAGTAGAACAATGACAGCAAAAGATGATAAATAAGTGTGTCTTTCCTTCTATCCTCTTACCAATGCAGAGCCTTATAAAGATAGCAATTTATGATTGGCTGATTTCAGTATGTTGTGATTTTGTATCCGTTGCATAAGTGCATAGCTGTATTCTAAAAGACTTGAAAGAACAGGAGCAATAGGCATCCTCAATTGAGAACAGCAAAAGGAACGAGCTGTAAGGAGAGTAACAGCATGCAAGTGGTGTTCCTTTTGGAAAAAGGAACAACAAAAGACCACAAATAGCAGAAAATGCAAATGTCGTTCCTTTGAAAAAGGAACAGCAAAGATGGAAAAAGTTGTTCCTTTGGAAAAAGGAACAGCAGAACACACAGATGTCGTTCCTTTGGAAAAGGAACAGCAGAACATACCAATGCCGTTCCTTTGAAAAAGGAACAGCAGAAATCAAAAATGTTGTTCCTTTGGAAAAGGAATAGAAAACACACAGAAATGTCGTTCCTTTTGAAAAAGGAACAGCAGCAACCAAAAATGTTGTTCTTTTGGAAAAGGAACAGCAAAAGACGCAAAAATGCCATTCCTTTGGAAAAGGAACAGCAGAAATCAAAAATGTTGTTCCTTTGGAAAAGGAACAGCAAAACACGCAGATATGTCGTTCCTTTGAAAAAGGAACAGCAGAAATCGAAAATGATGTTCATTTTGAAAAGGAACAGCAAAACGGGCTAATGTCATTCCTTTGGAAAAGGAACAGCAAAAACACACAAATGCCATTCCTTTGGAAAAGGAACGGCAGAAATCAAAAATGCTATTCCTTTAGAAAAGGAACAGCAGAACACAAAAATAAAGAAAAAGAACCAAATTACAACAAGATGACGGCTGATCCAAAGGTTGTTTCTCTTTTGAAAAGGGAACAGCCAAAAGAAAATGTTGTTCTTTTGAAAAAAAGGAACAGCAAAAATAATAACAGCAAAACGTTGATTCAAAAAATATGTACAAAAATGATTCAAGAAAAGAACTTATGTACAAACTGTAAAAGAAATGAATTCCTTAATGAATTACAGGTGAGGAAGACTTCTCTTCCTCCCCCAAAATCTCCATATCAGAGTCTCGGCGTAGTTGCTAGCAGAAGGACTCCCGAGTGAGTGGTTTGCAATAGAGACGAACTCGGTGGCCATTTGCCTTGAAGGCTTATCCAGAACCGTCAATAGTGACTAGAGTAAGGGTCCCATTGTCATGTACCTTCTGGATTTCGTATGGTCCCAACCAACGAGTCAGGAGTTTCCCGGGGAAGTCCTGAAACCCGGAATCGTACAAAAGAGCCTAGTCTCCTTCGTGGAAGACTTTATTTTTAATGAGAGCATCATGCCATTTAGCCCGCTATTGTTGGATCAGGGCAGTGTTTTGAAGTGCAGAGAGCCTAATTTCATCCAGCTCATTGACCTGCTATAATCGATTAATCTGTGCCTCGGTTAGATCTAAGCCAACTTCCTGTGTTGTTCGTAATGTTTTGATTTCAAATTCTATGGGGAAAATGGGTTGTTTTCCAAACACTAGTTGATAAGGTGAGTAACCAGTGGTGCTTCTCCATGTTGTTCTGTAAGCCTAGAGTGCTTCAGGTAGTCTGGCAGCCCAATCACGTCTGTGTGACGCAATGGTTTTCGTTAGGATTGCTTCTATTATTTTATTGCTACTTTCTACCTATCCATTTGCCTGCGGGTGGTATGGAGTAGTGATTTTATGCTGGACATGATAGTTGTTGAGTGTTGCAGCTATTCTGTTCCCAGCAAACTGTGGTCCACCGTCTGTAATTATTTCTCTTGGAAGGCCATAACGTACAAATAGATGGAACAGGAACTGTATGACAGAGTCCTCTGTAGCTCTAGGCAATGCCTCTGCTTCAACCCACTTGGTGACATATTCTGTTGCCACCAAAATATATGTTTTCTAGTTTGATGATGGGTTAATTGGTCCAACGAAATCAAGAGCCCATTGCTCGAATGGTTCGATGACTAGCTGTGGTTTCAGAGGCATCTCATCAGATTGACCAGGGCGTCTTGCTCGCTGGCAACTGTCACATGTTTGGACAAATTTCTTTGCATCTTTGAAAATCGTGGGCCAATAATACCCTGTCTGCAGCACTTTATGTCCAGTTCTGCGATCGGCGAAATGTCCACCACATGGCCCGTCATGGCAGGCTTTTAAAATGTCAAAGATTTCATCTTCTCGAACGCATCTCCTAATGTGCATGTCTGCCCCTGTGTGAAACAAATAGCCCCCAATCCAAGAAAATCGAGCACTCCGCTGAACAATCTATTTCCGCTCATTAGGGGTTAGATGCTTTGGTAATTTACCTACTGCTAGGTAATTGGCAACATCAGCATACCAGGGTGTTTGAACAGCCACAGCAAACAGATGCTCATCTGGAAATTGGTCTTCAACTGCTACTGCATCGATTGGATTTGGCATTCTTGAGAGAAAATCGGCTACAGGATTTTCTTTGCCCGGTCGATCCTTGATTGTAATATCAAATTCCTGCAATAAAATCAGCCATCTAGTTATTCTGCCATTTTTGATAGGCTTGTTTGCTAAATATTTTATGGCAGAATGATCTGTGTACAAGATAACAGGATATCCAGTAATGTAATGTCTAAACTTATTGATAGCATGTACTACGGCTAGAAACTCTTTTTCAGTAACAGTGTAGTTTAATTCAATAGGGGATAAATTTTTGCTAATATAATAAATTGCATATGGTTTTTTATCCTCTTCCTGCCCAAGGACCACTCCAATGGTTGTATCTGAGGCATCAGATGATATCTGGAATGGCAAATCCCAATTTGGTCCTCGAAGGACTGGGGCTGTGGATACGAGCTTCTTCAGATCCTTGAAAGCACGTTCACATTTTTTTGTCCAAAGAAAATCAACGTTACCAGTTAGTGCATATAGAGGTGCAGCAATGTGCGAATAATGTTCTATAAATCTCCTATAATAACCAAAAAATCCAAGAAAACTGTGTACCTCTATTTGAGTGGTAGGAGTGGGAATAAGCAAAAGTATTTGGATTTTGGTTGGGTCTACCTGAATGCCAGCTGCTGAAATATAGTGTCCTAGGATAAGTCCTTTAGTCATCATCATATAACATTTTTCGTGGCTTAAACAAAGCCTGGTAGCAATGCAGCGTTGTAGGACTTTTTCTAGGGTATCCAATGCTGGATCAAAATCATCTCCATATGGTGTAAAGTCATCCATGTATACTTCAAGTCTGTCATTTATTAAATCTGCAAAAATGCTAAGGATATCCCTTTGGAATGTGGCAGGAGCATTGCATAAGCCAAAAGGTAGAACTCGGTAGGAAAATGTTCCCCAAGGACAAGTAAAAGTAGTTTTGTCTTGGTCTTCAGGGGCAATCTGAATCTGATTGTATCCACTAAAGCCATCCAGAAAGGAAAAGAATTTCTTTCCTGCTAAAGTGTCTAACACTTGGTCGATGAATGGGAGAGAGAAGTGGTCTTTTTGTGTTGCTTTATTTAGTTCCCTGTAGTCCACACAGATTCTCCATTTCCCATTCTTTTTTGGTACCACCACAAGCGGAGAGACCCATTTACTATCAAAGATAGGATAGATAAAATTGACATATAAAAGTTTTTGAAGTTCAGCTTTTACCACATCTTTTAGATGAGGATTAAGTCTCCTTTTAGGTTGACGAATAGGTCTCGCATCTTTTTCTATATAAATGTGGTGTGTACATAATTGGGGGTCAATTCCTTTCATATCAGGGTAGTCCCATGCAAATGCTTCTTTATATTTCCTTAACAGATGGATGAGCTTCATTTCTTGTTCAGGTGTGAGGTTGGCATTAATATTTAAGGTTTTTCCCGGTTCAATTTCCACAATTTTACTATTTGCAACAGAAGTAACAGGTATTGTTTGATCATGTGTATCTTTCAGAGGATCTTCTTCTAATTCATTATCAAATGTTGCTTCTATCATGTGACACTGTGTGCAGGATCTGGATTCAGTTTGACTAATGAAATTATTAATGGCATTGTCTTCTGTTTGGTCTTTGAAATCAAGTGCCTCTTGTATAGTTAATGGAGATCTAATGTTATCAGTAAGGTATGATACAGGGTGCTTATTAGTTTTGATTATTGTGACACTTGGCTGCACTGGAGGATATAGAACTAAGTTCTTGATATTTGGTCCTCTGGTTATGGTCATATTTCCTTGCCGGCAGCCGATATAAGCATCGGCAGTGGCAAGCCAAGGTCTACCTAAAATCAATGGATGTCCATCAAGTCGGGTTTTGGGATTTATTATCAGAAAGTCGGTTGGATATTCCCAGGAGTCAACAGAGACCATGACATCATGTAGTGTACCCTCCGGCCTAACCACAGATCAGTCAGCCAATTCTAGAAAGGTAGAGGTGGGTTCTACAGATGTAATGCCTAGATTTTGGCAAGTAGTGATCATTAAGATATTAATTGCAGCTCCTAGATCAACTAAGGCATTGGACAGGGTCTGACCATAAATTTGGACAGTTACAATTGGATTTCCTTGGTCTTCATATTTAATGGGTGTTTCTTTCCCTGATAGCAAGTCAGATAAAGTGCCGACTACTTGGACTCTTAGATTATTTGTTATATTCCTCCTTGGTTTCTTTATGCACAATTCTTTGATAGTTTTTACGTATATCGGGATGTCTTGAATGGCTTGGAGGAATGGAATTTTTATGTACAGATTTTGTAATTCTCCCAGAATGTCAAAATCAGGATATTGTATAGGTCGTGGTATGACTAATCATTCTGGGAACGGAGGAGAGGATGTGGTTGCTTGATTATGAGTTTGTTGTTTATTCACATTCTCTTGTTGTGACAGATGTTCTCTGGGTAACTGATCTTCAACCTGAACTGTCTTATCTCCCTCGGTTTCAATAATACGCCTAGATCTTAACTGAAGATCATTACACTCCCTTAGATCGGCTCCTATCTCAGGTGTTTCTATGATTTGGACAAATTGAACCGGTCTGTTATTTGGATTCGGGTTGGGTTAGGCTGGGAGTTGCGGTCTCAGATTAGACTGGGGATTTTGTTGTAAGGCCGGCAGTGTAGGTTGAAGGAGCGGAATGGTTCCTACTGGCTGATGCATCGATCTCTACCAGTTTGTCTGCCAGGCTGAACTTTGTGAGGTAGGGGGAGTCCATTGTAGTGGATATGAGTTACCTTGCCAATATGGTGGGGTATAAGGAAGATTCGGCCAACCAGATTGGCTTGCCTGATTCAGCCACGGGTTTGAAGAAGGAAACGACTGTGGTGACCAGTTTGGAAACGGGGATTGGGATTGACTTTGCCACATATTATATTGTTGAGCATTATACTGCGGAGGCTGAAAAGAAGAAGTTGGGTCTGGAAACATACCAGATTGTCTCGGCTGCCACTGACGGTGCTGGTTGAGCAAATACACTGATTCTGGCTCTTCTTCCGCTTCCTTATATACCGCTTTCAATCCAGGAAGTGAGGGACAGCTCTCCGTAAGGTGATCTTTTGTACAGATGGCGCATGTTTGGACTGTATCCAGTGGACACTCCTTGTGGCTATGCTTTTTCCTGCATCGAGGACAGAAGATCGCCAAATTCTGTTCTGCCTCCATTTGCTTCTGTTTGGCCTGCATAATATCAAGTTGTGTAGTTAGTGTCCCTAGTATATCAGTTTTAAAATTTTCCAATAAATTTCCAATTTCTACACGCGTTACTCCTTCTATCGAAATTTTATTATCTCTTACAAACCGATCATGTTCTGCCAGTTTTACTCTTGTGCTGCCTCTCGAACTCCTGATACATAAATCAATAATGTCAACAAAATTTTCTTGATAAATATCCCATTTTCCCATAATATTTAAGGTTTCAATCCATTGTTCCTTCATGCCCCTTATTAATGTTGTTTTTAACACATTATCAGGTAAAAGTAGTGATGCATAAGGAGATCTTTGTAGATTATACTGGAAACATTCCACATACTCCTCTAATGTTTCATTCGGTCTAGCTGTCATCTGGAATATTTCATCCTTCAGTTCTCTAGACCTGCAATAATCCTGATATTTTTTTAGAAAGGATTCTTTCATTTGATCCCATTTATTTATAACCCCGCCACCTAATCCCATAAACCATCTTAAAGCAGCCCCTTTTAATGTAGAGGGAAATAGTTTCAGTTTCTGGGGGTCGGTGGTGTAATCATATCCCCTGCACAATACATCAAATTCAAATAAAAATGCATCTGGATCTTCTAATGTAAGACCGTGGAATGTAGGAATATGTTGAAGAGGGATTGCTTTCATAGGCACATTTGCTGCAGAATCCACTATGGGGTATTGTGATGTAGAGGTTTGGGTGTTTGGCTGGTTTTGAGCCATTGGGTCGAATATATGCCAATAACCTTCTAGGATATCTAGGAGGGTATTCCTAGGTTGAGAGGGAATGGCTTTGACAGGAATAGTTTTAATAGCACTTCCTCTATCTGGGATGATGAGAATGCCTGATGTCTGAGGAGATTGAGTTTCTTCAACAATGATTTTTGCAGCACTTCCCTTGTCTGGGCTGTTAAATGGCTAAGTTGTTCCAATAGGAGACCTTGGTTCCTCAATTTCCCCTGTCTCTCCTTCTCCTTCACAAAGATTGTTGAGATTCCCTTCCTGCAATAATTCTGGAGTAGAATTTTCAATTTCTTGAAAGTCCTGCTCTTCAGTTTGACTATGCACCTCAACAAAGGCTACAGATGGTGATCCTATGGCCTGAAGGGAACTAGTAGGCTGTTTAGAAATGACTTTCTTGGGTCCTACTGAGGGCTGAGATTCTGATCTCTTGTAGATTTCGTCTATGAAGGTTGGTCGGCCAAGGGTCACTGGCCCATTAGTTTTTTCTGGCTTGGGTAGAGGTTTGGTATTTTTTTTTGGTTTTTTCTGCTTAGTCATGCACTCAAATTAACTAATAAATTCTATTCAAACAAAACAACAGCAAATCTATAGGAAAGCGGACAGAGGAGCAGGGCTTTTACATGCTCCACACGTAGGTTCTTACCTTCCGTTTTTAAAATCCAATTCTTCCCTAGCAGGTTCGTACACTACTCTGAAAAAAAGAACAAATGGCTACACTCTTTCCCCGGCAACGACGCCAAAATGTAGAGCTATAAAAAGGGTCTCTTTCACCTCTAATTACCTCACATTAATATGTCAATCCGGGAGCGTTTTTTTATTTCAAAGAGTGTCTCAGTCTGAGGCTATCATTTGCCACAGTAATGCTAGTAGTATAGTGTTTCAGAAATACAAGAGTAAATGGATGCTTGTCTACAGCTTAACTACTTTAAAAGATTAAATCACACAGTCAAAAGACTAAGCAACTTATCAGTCAAGGGTTCGGTAGCAATAACCCATCCCTTTGGAAACTGATGGAAAGGTAAATCAGAGAACAGATCGTGGATCTGGGAGCCGGACAGTAAATGCCAATGCTCACTACAGCCTTCGATCGTTCTTCACACCAACACCAATAAATGGAACGGCAGATGAAAAATAGAACAACAATTAAGAAATCGAACAGCAAGTCTGCAATGGAACAGCAAATCCGAAAATGGAACAGCAATTTTGAAATAGGACAACAGCTAAGAAATAGAATAGCAACTAAGTCTCACAAGCAGTAACAATCTTAATCTATCAGATCAAATGCATTAATCGTAATCAAATGGCAATCTTTCACTCTTAAGGGCAAATCGAACAGCACACACCAATGGAACAACACTGATTACTGATAAATTATGGAACAGCGCTTGAGAACCATATACGCACACAGCACACTTAAATAGTAATCTGATCCAAGTATCAATCTCAGTTAGAAAGAATACGACTGCGTTTCAAAATAGAACAGCATTGTTCACAAATCCAACAATCGTAAAGAACATAACTCCCAAGATGAATTCCATAATGTTAATGAACAGGTGCACAGCACAAAAGCTCTGTAATGGAACAATAATAGTATTCTATCAAGACTAGGAATATTAGATCAACTCTTAAAAGAACAGTAATATGATGCAGAGTCAATACAATAGTTCTATCTGTAGAAACCTTAATGAATTAAACATAACAGAGCATGTGATGTAAACTTATAAAACACATCAGATTACCAAATAACGTCGATAAGCAAACCACGCATAAACCAAACGTAATAATACAGGAGCAAGTGTCCTCCAGGGCCGGGCCCTTAGCCTCCAGGGGTACACCGCTTGAAGTTAATCCAGACTCAGAGATGAAGTAATAACCAAGTTTGTATTAATGCATAAAGCAGAATTACAATAAACCAGTTCTTAGCGAGACTCGATGATCAAAGTTTTGATCTTAAAAGAAATTACATAAAAACATAACCGTATCTAACTCCCTCTCGAGCTAACAGTGCTACCCCTTTTATAAGGGTGACGGCGGAGATGTCTAAGTGCAAAAATAGATAAAACAGCGATCCCTCAGGATCAAGGATCCTGAGGGATTCACCGAACCGTTAGTCCTTAGTCATTTCTTTTCTCTCCTGTGCCGAGCTGATATCTCCACCTACTTTTCCGGGCTGATTCACTTTGATTTGCTTTGCCTTGTTTGCATTCGGTCTCCCGTCAAAGGGACAGCGATTAACCCGTCCTTGTCCTTTCCTTTGGAATGGCAACTTCTCGTTTTCCCTCCTTCCTGCATAAGGAAATGACAATTGTCAGCGTTTTAGTCTTGCATATTAATCTCACATGTTTTATTATAATTCTTTATCATTTTCCAAGTTCATGATGCAAAAGGTTTGCAAGTTCTAATGAAAAGATACTAAAATAATCATCAAAAACATACCTTCTTTAGTACTCCACAGTCACCATGAAAACTTCAAAATCTATATTCTTGAAAATGGAGTCATCGGGTGAATGATGCACAACTTCTTTCTTGTGTCTATTTCTGTTCACCATTAGAATGCAGAACTCAGATCTGAAACATTGTCGTTCTCTGAGGTATTTTACTTGAAGTCTTCGCCTCCTCGGAAATGACGCCAAAATGTTATCACTCAAAATTTTCCTAGCTATAATAAAAAATTGTCGAGGAAACCTTGAACCAATCTTTTAGATTGAAAGCTAGCCCTTCCAACCCAAAGAGGGATCTCTTATAAACTCAATCACTCAATGTCACTACAACAACTAGTTTTGAATGAATGTAATGACTAGATCTTAGGTACCATAGGGTTTAGCACATGGTAGGGAAAAATGAAATATCCATTGGGCATGGAGTCATGACAGTTAGCAAGAAATTTGATGGATGCTCTGTTACCTAGCTATGACTATCACAGGCAGGGTAGATGGCACTTTCTTAAACACTTAGATTATCGTTATAGTTGAATTTGAATGGAGATAACAATCCATTATATTAGAGCATCAAGAAATGAGGAATTCTAAGCAGATTTAGAGGGAAAACATGAAAATATTTGATTGCAGGAAATCAGAGCATCACTGATAAATTATGAAACCTTTGCTTTCAATCATTTACCGAAGACTACACATAAAACAAAATGACATAGAAAGGAAAAAAATTCACCATAAGAAAACACAAACATGAAAGTATCATCACAAGAATATTTGGGCCATAAACTCAAGAACCTCTTATCTAGTTAGTTTCAATTAATCTCAAAGATATTGCAAATTTACAAAACATTTTTTTTCTCTGAAATCGAACCCCTTTTATATTACAAATTATGAAATATATAACAAATATTATCTATCAACAATTGCTAGTTTTTAGGAGTAAAATTGTTATCACCTAGTCATTTCTAACTAGGTGGATTGAAATACACCATGTAGGATTAATTTTACCATAGTAAAATCACTTTCACCATAGGAAATAATTTAGTAAACCATTTTTATTAAATTATTTCTGTTTAAAAAAAACCCATGAGAATAATTGAATAAATCATTATTTATTTAATTTTCTCTAAAAATAATTATTAAATCATTATTTGATAATTATTTCTTAACATATTTGACCAAATCACCTTGGAATAATTAAATAAATCACTATTTATTTATTATTCCTTATTTTTATTTTTGGAATAATTGTTAAATCATTATTTAATAACTATTTCGAATTCACACTTTTCTTAATCCTTTCAAAGTGATTAATAAATCATTTTATTTGTTAATTGCTTTAACCATTTTCTAAATAAAGATATTTGACCACTTTGAATATCTTTTCCTTCTCCAAAAGATATAATAAAGTATTCCTAACGGTTAGATCTTGATTTGGTCAACAATATTTTATTATTTTCCAAATTCTAATTTAAGCCAATATTTTGTTATAAATAAGAGGGTTTTCCATTTGTTCTTCACCATGATCGCTGTCATCGTCACCATTATCGTCTTCTCACATTTGAGATCCCACTTGAGTTCTATCTTTCTTTTGGGTTTTCTGCATATTGAGAGAGAGAAACAGAGTGCTGAAGCACAAGGACATCAAAGGACCCATCCCACGGAGGAGGATTTGCAGACCCTTGTTGTAAACCTCCTTCACCAGGCATTTTCTAAACAAAAAATTATTAATTTAAAGTCTTCTTATATTGGGTTATTGAATTAGCTATTTCTTGTTGTTCTATGTTTTGGATTGCATACAATATTTTTTCTACAGGGTTTTCTTCTTTTTTCATTGCATATTTTAAGCATAAACAACCATATCTTGTTACTAGGGTCACTTGTCACCAATGGCTTAAATGAATCATTTTTGGTACACATTTTTGAAATCTTTACACTAAAAAAAATCTGATTATTAAATCTAAAATAAACAATAAAATAAACATAACATTCTAATTTGTTGTAAATCTTTTGAATTGTTGGAGTTCATCTCTACTATTTTCTTCCACGAAATCTAGGACTCATATCTTTGATTTCCATCAAAAATTGACTCACCATTCAATTTGGTGCTAACCAACTATTTCAAGAGTTACGAACGGTTTTAGTTGTTTGGACCAAATCTGGAACAAGCTGGCAAGTATCTTGAATGCTAGAGGTAGAATCTAAAGTTTTTGGAGTTGATCCCTTTAAATTTGGGATTATTATTTGACCTATTGATATTACTCCTTAAGATAAAGGATATTGATCTCGAATAAATTCAAGTCTGAATTTGAGCCATTGTTTGTTGATATCCTGACATTTCTATGTTATGTTTGCATTTCTGAAATGAACATTCTAATGACAGATATAAGTAGTCATAATGATTGGACCACTGTGACAAGCTTCAAGAATGAAGTATAATCAACAATATCCAACAAAAATATTGGCATTTGGATGATGCCACTAAACAACTTTACAACTGCAATACCAACCATAATCCTGACAAATACAACAACCAGGGAAATTGATAATGCATATGTGAATTTCAATAAATCCACTCTCTCGAAGGACACCAAAGAAATCCAAACCATTGTTTAAGTATGCCTACATGATGCATGTCATTTGAACATGCTCGAGATAGCATGTCACCTATGATATTGATGTATACAATAAGAATGCCCAAATTGTTAATAATAACACAGAGCTGCAAAAGAATTCTTCCAATTCTAAGAGCTTTGTTTCACATTGTTTACACTTGGGATTTTTGACTGCTTCATCTGAATCCACATTTTTTACATTCATAGGAATTTTTCCAGACATCTGTAGCATGAAAAACGATGACACCTTAGCAATGATCTAGAAACTTCTATTGGGTATTCGGTGATTTACATTTGAAAAATCACTCTTAAAATGGTTTGGAGCTCTATTTTTTAATGAATATATATAATGCACAATGAGTAGGGAACAATAATTCTTCTCTTATGATCTAGGAACTTGTTGATTTGATGCTTTCAACGCTGGAAACTTAGCATTAGATTTGGAAGCCGAGCTCTGTAACGAAAACCCCATTCTATCCCTTTGTTTTACTTGTTGCGAAACTATGCATCTAGGAAACTTGCATGATTCTACTATTAAATGCTACATTTGTAATTCGTAAGCTATCCCCTTGCACTTTTCCCTGGCATGTCATTCCAAGTGTGAATCAAACATAAAAGGAGGAGGTGTGTCCAGACTTTGTTCATTAATATGATTCAATTCTCAAGATTTCAGACATGTCGCTTTGACAAATTCAACGTTGTGCATTGTTGTTCTTTTTAATTTGTTTTGTGGGATTTACCCCACATGAATGGGGGGAATATAGCCTTTGTTTTATATATATGCCAACCCTTTCCAAATTCTTTGATGGTTTGTGCACAATACACACCCCTTGTGGGATCCTCCCTCTGTGGCCTGGAATTGTGCTTTGATGTGTGTTGTATTGGCTTTGGTGTTTGTAGACTTAGGTAATAACTGGGTTGAAAACTTGGAGATTGAGACTCAGGCCCAATATTTTTGTAGAACATATTTTTTACCCTGCTAATAAACCCGAGAGTATTAGTAGCTTTAAAGACTAATTTTTTTTTCCCAAACTTATAAGTTTTCCACCCAAAATTATGTACTTTTGATGTTGATAATGATGGCACCAACATCTAGCTTCATGGGGAATTTGGGTGCTGCAAGAAAAACTTGAAACCACAAGCACTACAAAATGACTAAAATCACAAGTGCTACGAAATAATCTGGTAGTACTCATGAGCCTGCATAGATTTTATACAATGCCAGCATTTATCTTTGAATCATCCAGTCTCATCAAAATAATCCAGCTATACGAGAATTTGCTTCCAGAAAGAACACATTTAGTGCTGCCAAAACATTGATTTTTTAAATATGGCCACTTCATTTGGAAGCACTTATTATTTATATCGTAATGATGAGTGTTGTTAAATTAAAAGACAATTCTTGTTTAAAATTTGTAAATCGATGTTTTTTAGGACCCCATACTGAAATGTCAAACTAGTAGAGCTTATTTCAAAGGAATCTTGTATGTGCTAACACAAAGTACTCAATATCCACATGCATACCTTGAAATGACAATAAAGAGAAACTTATTTCTAAGTGTGATAATTGAAACGTAACTTTGCAACACTTAGAATACAAGTTTGAAAACTAGAGTCGACTACAACCAGAAAGTGCGCTAAACTATGGGAAAGTGTCTAGCACATATTCTTATGATAGACAGGATCAACTAATTGTTAGTATGAAAAATCTTATCAAGTGTACCAAAAATGCTTCACTTAAGTCACTGGTGACAAGTGACCCTAACAACAAAAATATGGTTGTTTACGCTTCAAATTTGCAATGAAAAAGAAGGAAAAACCCTACATCAAAATATCATTGTTGCGGGTGGAAACACCCTAGGGTCTTGGGTTGAAAACCCTAAGAGAACGGAGGGCATACAACATAAAGAAACACACAAACAAACAATCTAAATGCTTAAACTACTGAAGTAGGAAGTAGATGTATTACCCAGAGGTCCTACGTTCGAGGTCAATCCTGCAGGGTCCAAACCCTCTGCTCCTTCCAATGCCTTTAGAACCTGTAACTTATCCAAGCAAAGCATATACAACAGCAATAATAGAAATCATGTTCATGATATAGGTGTTAAATCATATCAACATGTGAACAAATGAGCATTAACATAATATTTCATATGTAAATCATAACATAGATTAATGCATAAACACAATAAATATAAGGAACAGAACAACATTTCTTTATTGATGTAAGCTAAATGAAATGTGGAAAACTACAACCTGAGTCTTCCTCTGGCTCCAAGCGGAACCGTCCTCTGGATATGTCCTGCATAGGCCTTAGCAATATTCCTCCATCGGTATACACGGGGATGTCATAAAAGGGATGAAGGACATCTCAAAGAAGGAAACTAAGGTTTCCTATAACTTGGGAGTGCAGGAGGCACGGGGATTTATTCGAACTTGATCAGGGATGTAATCAACTATAATATTAATATCTCATCTCTCCTCCTTTTAGGCCTTCCCATGGAGGTTTATTTATACTTCTCCAAATTAGTTTTTTCAGTTGGGAAACAGTTGGGCCACGGGCTATAATAGGTGAGTAACAGGTAAAACCTGTAAAATCCACCTGAATTTAAGGAGATTATATATTTTTTAGTGTTTTAACACATATACGTGGGTTGGGTATAGATTGAACCGCGTGTACACGCTTTTTATACAGGAGGGGAAAATAGCGTATGGGAAGTAAAACACTGTTTTTTAGAATTTGGACCAAGTCTGGAAAGGAAGGGTTTCCCTAGGCCATAACCAGAGCATCAAATCTACCAAGAGTGGTAAATGGTGTTATAACAGATTCCCCCTAATATATGAGGTCAGAAGGGGTACATGATGGCCGAAATGTATTAAGTGTATAGAAGAAATCCTGCCAAGACCTGATAGGATTTCACCAGAATTCAACCTGCCAAGCCAGTGAAAGAGATCAGAAAGAAAAGTTGTTGTCTGAGGCAGGCATACCCATGCTCATAGATAATAAAGCATGTCTACATGTCAAGTAAATCCAATATGTATACAAGCATAAAGGGAATGAAAATACATATTGGATCATCTAATCATATCCATAGAAGTAGATGTCTCAATATCACATATAAAGAACTGTTCAATGATGCTGAAGTAGAAAGATGATCCAAAAAGTACCAAGTCAAATGGTAGAACAAATGGTACTACACGCAACTCGGGTGCCAACATATAAGATGTTGTTGTAATGCGCTGCAACATATAAGGTGGATGGTGTCAACTGGCATAAACAGGAGCAACTGACAAGTGAACCAAGAAATGTTGATGCAAACTCAAGGTCTTCATCAAACGTCGTGGTACATTTCTACACAATGGGAATAAATGATCTAAAGTTGACCATGTGAGAAATCATTTGATTACCGGTCATTGATGTATACCATTAACAAACGCGAGACTACTCACTGATAATGATTATGAGAGCCAAGGTACCTAGTACAAACTAACAAGTGCGAATAAATAAGCTGAAGTCGAACACTTGGAAGAATCTATCAATCAGGAGACAATGATGTTTTCCCACTGTCGATAGCGAAGGAGTCTGCCACTGATGACTGCAAACCCTAAGGTACTGCGAAATGGACTCTAGACCTTGTTCCCAGAGTAATGAGTTGAATTCTATGAGAAAATATCTGCTAGATGGAAGGCATTAAGGCATCCTTCATCAATCCAGCATGAGTGTAACCCGTAGGCTAATAATGTGGAAGGAATCGAACGAAGAAAGGTGTAGTAACCAAACCGAAGAAAGTTTCCGGCATATACAAGATATAGCTAGTGCACAATAGAAACCCTCTCAACCAACCAATAATGAAAGTTGACACAGAGGCGAAGAATCCACCAATAGGGTCAAATGGAAAACAAGGTACTGCACGAATCCCAATGTGTGATAATGAAATCTGACGTTGAAAATAAGGGAAACCACTCAGTCAAATACCCATGATACTGATCGATGTTGAGCACAAGGTGACCTATCAATAATGAAAATAGGGCCAAGGTGCATCTCTAGATCTGCTCTCAGAGAAATTTGTCGTAGTCGATAAGAGCAAGACCCACCAGCAAGAACTCAATGGAGACCTTCTCAAACTAGCACGAGAAAAGGACCAAATAGCTGATGTGATAATGAACATGACTCTGACAACTAGGGATGGCCAACTGAAAGTAGGTCAAGAGACACTGCAGAAAGGCCAACTCAGGTTTACTTCCCTTGAACAAGAGCACGACTCAAATGTGACTACATGGCAGAATATGATAACCTTGTATAAGTTTGTCATGCATGAGGCATAAACAAGCTCTCCATATGATTGGAAGAGATAACCAATCGAAGGAGTATTGAATCAATAACACGGTTAAGTCTCTCCTAAGTCAAACTAAATCCCATCCCAATGGAGGAAAGACTTATTTTGAGTGATTTGTTTAAGGGAGACACAATTGACTCTGTTGGAAATAATACTAAGAGGGGGGGGTGAATCAGTCTTAGTCAAGTCAATAATCTTTCATCTTTTCATACTCAAATTTATATACGCTACTTCCATGTGGGTAACCCGCATGTATACACAACTGTGTTTAAGGAAACAAGCGTATATCTTGCAAACTAATGATTCAGTTAATTCATCATATGTTGATCTTTAATATGTGCATCAGTACTTTATTAAACATTAAACAGTAACCATATGCAGTTAATAACAAAGTGAACCATCACACATAAGAAACACACATGAACACCAAGATTTAAGGTGGAAACCCAATGTGGGTGAAAACTACCTGCTACTGTCGTCTCTGTCTTCTTTTAATAATAAGAAAATATGTTTAAAACATTGTACTGGTGCAGACTCATACCAGTACGCAAGCTTCTACCTGCAAAAGGTTACTACCTTCTCTCGTTCTCCAGCTTCTACTGGAAGGGAGCTACAACCCCCTAGCTCTTGTACTAGCCGATATGTTTACTAGTACATAGGCGCCGACCTATAGAAGGCTACGACCTTCTTTCTTCCTCCAAGGACCACGTTTCATAAATTTCCATAATGTATACTTCTAGTACACAACACCATAATCTGAAGACCATGTTTCATCCAATTTTCATAATCTCTGAATCACCCATGACTGAATCACTGAAAGCCCATCGTCACTGAAGCAAATCACAATCAATCAATCTGAACAATCAGTATACTTTCATCAAACTGTAGTCACTAGAACACAGAGCATAACCCAGAATTCCAGATCATCACATTTACAGAATAACGCATGCATCAGTATTCAGATCTAGAATAAACATGATCAAACCATATAAAGATAGTTCATTTCAAGCCTTAAGATCTTGATCCATCATTAGATCTTATCTTCCATCAACCGCTAAGGTTCCTCCTTGGTTCAGATCAAACAAAGCACCATAAGCCAATAACCTACATACTGGATCTCACACTTCATCATATATTCAATACTTGCACCCTTGGCCTAATGATCTTATCCTCCTTTTATAGTTTTAGGCCTTTCTCAATACCATGGACCAAAACCACTTAGGACCAATACCTTGGACCAAATACCTAGGGTCAATACCACGGACCAGATACCTTGGACCAATACCATGGATCAAAATACCATGGACCAAATACCTCGGACCAAAACTTAGTTTTCCAAGATATACGTGCTTTTCTTTCTGTGAAAGCGTGTGTACGTTATACGCTCCTTTTGTTCTATTAGCCTGCGTGTATATGCAACTTGGTCAAGGTGAACCTACGTATACCTCTCTTTCTTCATTCTTTGTAGTCTGAACTGTAATTCTTTGTTGTTGTCATGATGTACTGTGATCTTTCATCTGAGTGAGTTGCCTTCTAAATTGATTCCTTGAAACTACCCTGCATTTCATCACATTTGTAAACACTACTATCATGTATTTTGTCACATCTGATATCTCTTCTATAGATTCATCTAGTTACCATATACAAGTGAGTTGTTCTACTACAAGTGGGTTGCCATCAAGTACAACACATGCATCATAATGCCAACAATCTCCCCCTTTGGACTTGATGGTAACCATGTTGGTGTTGATTACTGCAAGCTATAGAAACTATTAGAGATGACAAGCAACACCAAAATACTCTCCCCCTTTGACATCAAGGGCAAAGGGCGGACAAGATAATCTCCCCCTTTGATATCAAGAGCAAAGGGCTGACCAAAATGAAGACTTTCATATCTGACTAGCTAAACATAAATATTGATCATGCTACCCCTAAGCACATGCTGAATTCTCTGATTAAACTCCCCCTTTCTACATGCTAAGGTGCACTATATCATCCATGCTCCCCCTGAGCACATGCAGAGTCTGCAAATATTTTCCAAAAGAATAACATGACTCTATAACTCAACTAAGTGACTTTAACCTTCCTATCACCAATGACTCATACATGTATCAATCTCCCAACCAAGTGGGGATATACCAATTGTTTATACATGACAGAAATATAATTACATCATCCATCCTATGAAAAGTGGGGATACAAATTACATCATATGACCAAAAAGGACTCATCAAAAGACAAATTATTACATCATAGGTCTTTATATGACCTTTACATCACATGATATACATGACATTTATAACAGAGACCAAATGTCTAAACAAGACCATGATAGTCATCAGCAACTATCATACACCATGTATGATATGCACCATAACCATCTATCAACAGCATTTAGACCAACAACCTGTATATGTCCATCATTAGTTCCCAAGATATGATAGTGTAAATATCATCAACCTGTGACAAAGTATGATGTATATAGATATCAACTCATCCTCTTGATCTCATCAAGATCAACTTGCTTCGTTTCCTTAGTAGAAAGACCCTTATCATAACCTTCCATGAATCAACTAAGCATATGTCATATCTCCAAGAAGTAACACAAAATTATTCACATCGTATCATATGTGAAAACACCATAGTCATCACATCATCATCAAGAACTGCATGATCTTTCACAAGAACCCTTAATATATCAACCATGTTTCATCACTAGAGAACATCCCACATCTGATAAGCATCAACCATGATAATCAATATATGTGAGTACCAATCTATCATCATAAGGTAAGAACTCATCATCATTATGTGTCTAAGTAAGCCATTTCTTTGAATATCCATGTCTTCATGCGACCTGCAATAACACCATTCTCTTGGCCAACCAACAATATGCAACTTAAGTAATCATCCATGTATCCATCAAAGAGATATCAATATGTATCTAAAAAACCATGAGCTCATGCTCATTTGTCAAGATTTATTGATATCATCAATAGCAACAATCCTCAACCATGTGAGAGCCAAGAACTATAGGAATCCTGCATCATAACCGCACCATATGAAATTTATGCATCTTTGAAGGCATGATGACAACAATTAAATAATGAAGTTGTGTACTCAAGCTTTGTACTTCTCCTTGTCCTTATGAAGATCACCATGTAAACAACATATATGAATCATCAAAAAGTCATTCACAATCATTTGAATACCAACTATGCGATCCCAAGTATCATCTGAGATTTTATCATGTGCAACTAATAACCGTAACATAGCAAGATGTATCGTTTAGCCATATAATCATCATTGATTTGGTACCAAAGAATTCTAAACATAATGCAAACAATGCTTTATTAGAAGCATAGCATGTTCTCCCCCTGAACCTGTTCCACCTGTTTACTGTTAGATCTTATCATTGCATATATCAATAAGAAGCATCAAGGCATCATCATCAATCAAATATACATAAAGTTATCAAAAACTTGTGAGGATCAAAAACACTTCTAAATAGCATCCACAAACTATAGTCATCTATCATCACAACAGAAAAGATAACTGATAATTGTCAGAATTATATCAAATCAGTTTTTCTGAGTTTGTCCCACTACATTTTTCTTCAAACCACATATACGCGACTGTATAACTTCTAACTTGCATATATACGCAACTTGTCTTCATGAAACTTGCGTATGAGATTTAGAACATTGAAGTTTCATACTTTCGGCTTCTCCTGAGTCTGACATGTCTGTACATTGTGCCATGCCACATTTTTCTGACTGTACTTCCTTCTTCTTCCATATCTTCGAGTGTGATGATGTTTTCTTCTTTTGGTATTGTTATCACTCTAGGAAGCTCTCCTAGGTTGTAACTCGGAGATTCCTAGTAACATATAAATCTTCAATATTGTTCTCTGAACTATTGGAATGGATGATGGTTTGGATCAAGTCAGATGATTGTTTCAACACTGTTTTCACTCAAGACATGCATGAACACCCTCAGCTTTACAAGGCTTTAGACCACTAATGTTCAATAGTTTATAGATTCAATGGATAGATGAAGAATACTGACTGTACCAGCAGATGCATACATACACACATATGAATGGCCAGCTATAGGAAGTAAATGAAGCTTTGCAAATCTAATTTATCAATGCAGAGATAAGATGACAGTTATCTGGCATTAGACACAGAAGAAAACATGAATAACCTATTCAAGTGCAATCTTAGAACAAAAGATAAAATGGGAATTGAACATGTAACAGCAAAATAAGCTTATATTGCTCGAATGAAGATGAGAAGCTAGAGTAGCAGAGTATCCACAGTCTCCAAAAGTTGAACCCCTGTTACCCTGAACTTTCAAATATTTGTAGGCCTTTTACAATGCTCTTGAGCCTTTTGAGGCTCAAGAGGTCTTAATCTATCCCCTCTGGCTTCTAACTGCTTGATGCCACAATTAAACAGATATGAGCGAGAGGGCTCCTTTTCTAACAGCGCATTAACCAATTCTGGTAATTTGCCGTGCTGGCAGGAGGCTCGCTCGTGCTGGCGATGCTCCATGATCTCTTTGGGTTGATTCAGCTACATCGTGCTGGGCTTTTCCCTCTTCCGGCCTTTGTCTGTCGGCTGCTGTCTCCTGGACGAATCCTTCTTCCAGCGTCAGCAATCGTCGCTAAACGCTTCTAAGGATATGTTGGCCACTTGTACCTGCAATGGAATGGTTATCGGGCCTATGAAATCCCTGCAATGGCCCCTTTCTGTTTTACACAGAGAATGCTGCCATAGTGTGAAATTCCGCCAAAACATTGCTCATCCGGACTTCAAAAGTCCTTAAATATGGTCTATTCTCCCATTGGGTCTGCCTGTGATCGCTTATCACAAGTCGCAATGCCCCTTCCGTGGCTTCCCTTTGGATTAAGAAAATACATTAAAAACATTGAAAATATCACAAAAATGGCTTTATGTAGACTTGAAATAATATACATTAGCCTTAAGGAACCCTTTTGGGTCTGGCTTATCGCATCATCACTTCATCCCTTTGTATTTCGTTTAATAAACGAAATATGCAAATACAAAGGAAAATGCTTTTTCTGTGGATCTCAAAATCTATGCAATGAGGTTTATATAGCCATCAGGTCTGGTTCATTGGATCGCATAAATGTATAACAGCCCTACTCCTTTGCAATGTTCTGACGCAATATTGCGATGCGACTTGTTGCAATCGCATATCGCCCAAGCCCAAGGTCTTTCCATATAACATGGCCTATGCCCCCGCCGATTGCAATCCACCGATATCGAAGATCATGATATCGCATCGGCCCAGTCCTATCGCGCGTCCGCCTCCAATATCCTCCGACTGCCTTAGCCAATTGTGATTTTCCGATCAGATCTGGACCGTTGATCGGCCAAATCCGATGGCTCCTATTCATTGACTGTTGCCACCGCCGATAGCTCTGTTTTTTCACTGTTTTCTTGGGTTTTTACCTCCCGATAGTGTTTTTCCGTCCTTCTAAGGGCTCTTCTCATGTAGTTGTTTTGATCTTTTGAATGATTTTTAAGAAGGTTTCGAGGACTTAGAGAGTGTTTTGGATCCATTTTGGATCTCATGCCAATAGGGCTAACACTGGCTCCTTCTAGGGATGAAAGCCTCCCTGTGAGGTTTCAAGAACTGCAGACCACTGCCTTTCCTTTAACAACCAAAACACTTATCTCCTAGTGTTCCATTGGGCATGGAGTTTATTTGCATAAAACAAAAACTGAAAATAAAACCTATTTACAATATTAAGGCCTTAAAGCCTTATACGAAGTAAAGTTTCAAAAACTGCCCATTGACTGGGCCATCAAAAACACCTTCCCCCTCCAAATTGTGCAAAATGAAAGTATTGTTCATCTGAACTTGAGCAATGACAAACGGTCATGTCCATAAGGAGTCAAACTTACCATGATTACCTTTCTTTTCCTTCAAGGAATCCCATTTGAGAACCCAATCACCAACTTGGAAATTGTCCACTTTTTCCTTCCTGTTAAAGGTTTCTTTGATTTTCTTCTGATGAACTCTTGACTTCTCAACCAATTCCTCTCTGATCTGCTGTAACTCAGCCAGGTTATTCATTCTCCTTACCATGTCATTCGTTTCATCATGTTCTTCTTGAAAGAATTTGGCCACAAGGAGAATCAGTTGGATAAGAAAAACAGCATCAGCGCCATAAACCAGCTTAAATGGAGAATTTCCTATGGACTTCTTGTTGGTAACTCTGTCAACCCACAGTGCAAACTTCAACTTGGAATCCCAGCTCATTTTGTTGTCCTCCAACAGTTTTTTGATTATCCTTACAAGACTCTTGTTAGATGATTCTGTCAGGCCATTGCCTTGAGGATAATATGAGGTAGAATGCACCAATTGAATGCCCATGGATTCACACATGTCCACCAATTCTTCAATGGCTTCGTTTTCTTGGTCAATGTGCATTTCAGCAAATTCATCAAAGACTTGTAAAAGCCTATTAATTTCATCATCATCTTCAAAAACTTTCTATTATTGGACATTGTCAGGCAGAGATGGTCTATATTTCACCTGAACTTCATAAGTCAACTTAGGAGGCAAAGGAGGAATAAACGTGCTAGCAGAGACAGCAAGGGAATCAGCAAGCTGGTTCTTCATTCTTGAGATGTAAGAAATGCTGAAAATATTAAAAGAGTCCTTGAGCTTCCATACCTCATCTCTATATGCTTTCAGCCTTGGATGCTTTGCTTGGAAACTTTTGTTGACCTGTTGAATGTTAAGGTCTGTGTCTCCAAACACTTTCAAACCTTTGATGCCCATTTCTTTAGCAGTGTTTAAGCTCGATATCAAGGCTTCGTACTCTGCTATGTTATTTGTGACCTGAAAAGTTAATTTGAAAGATAAATGAATGCATTCCTATGTGGGGGACACAAGGACTACACCTGCCCCTGCAACTTCCTTAGAGAAATCTCCATCAAAGAACATGTCCCAAATTTGTGGGCCTTCTTCCTCTGTGATCTAGCAAAATGGCTTCTTAAGCTGCGTGGAGGCCAACTAGGATTCTTCAATATGAAGAATACAAGCTCCAAAATCAGTGTCGATAGCATAAATGGGATGATTATTGGGATTCCTTTCATCACTGATGACATAAGCCAACTAAGCTTCTCTGTATAATCCCCTGCTCTCACCTCCAAAAATTGGGACAGTAGCGTAGGATAGATCATTTTGTAATGTTCCACCTAATCTCTTGATCCAACCACTAGAAAGCAACATGCCAAACTTGGGGGGTACATCTGCTACCACAATATCCATCATCATGCTCTTCATGGGCAGCTGAGACAAAGTGATGGCTAGGTCCTTGATTAATCCCAGACATTTCACTTTTCTAGAGTCAAAAGAAAACATGTCATGATAAGGCTTGGTGATGTCAAGACCCAGTTCATCCATGATAGCCTTGGGCATTAGATTATGGTTGGCTCTAGTGTCCAGAAGGCAGTTATGAAGGATTTTGTCATGAATAGTCAGAGAGACATAGAATGATGGGGAGTTGTCTTCACAATTTTCAATCATTGGGCTAAGAATAACTGTTGGTTTGTCATCTTGCAGATTTACATAGTCAGTGGAGGCTTGGATGGCTTTAGGCTCAAGGGCCTCGAGGATGGATCTTTTGAAGAACTTGTTCTTCACTAGTTCAATCAGAGGTATAGGTATTCTTAGCTTCTGAATTTCTGATTGAAAACTGAAAGGAGAAGGAGACTTGTCAAGGCCTCTTACATCATGAGCTAGAGCTTTGAGGATGATGGGATCAATTGTCGGTCGCCTCTACTTATTATCTTGTTGTACTATAGGGACAGCAGCTCTCTGAATAGGAGTTTCCTTGGCATTATTCATCTTTGACCTCAGATCATATCTGTGTTGATCATCAGTTTGTAGAACAGCTTCACCATCCCACTCTTGGCTGATCTGGTCATTGAATAATGACTTTTCATAGGCAACTAAAGTCAAAAAGGAGGCACTGCCTTTGTCTTCTAGACAATGGATCTCATCATCTTCTTCAAATTGCTCTTCTTCCATGACTACATTCTGGAAAGGGTTCTTCACCCTTTGGTCTTCGTTGGCATCTTTGCTTCTTTGCAAAATCTGCAACTACTCATTAGCTCTTCTATATGGATTTGGATTCCTAGGAGCAAAGGTATTAGGAACTCTTCCTTTCCCGGGGTGGTGCTCAACCTTTAACTTGGAGATTTTAGAGGCTAATGACTCTATCATCTTGGTCATTTTATCTATCTTAGGATCTGAAGATGATGAAGACTCGCCCCTCTGTCTCCTTCTATCAACATTTCCCTTGAGCTTCTCTATAGCCATGATGTTTGATTCTACTTCCAAGGTTGCATCCTGCATATCAGCCAAAGTAGCACATCGCCTCTCCCTCAATAGTAGACAGAAGTCAGAATCAAAGGCACTAGCATAGGTGAGTTTAGTAGAGGTAGTGGTGGGTTTTACTTCAGTTAGTATTTTGTTGTACATGCGGTTAAATCTCCTATTGAAATTAGACAACAACTCACCATTTTCCCTCTTTAAGCTCCCAAACTCGGTGTGGTAGTAGAGTAGATCCTTCTTATCCCCCCAATGCTTTAGGAATGCATCATCTAAAGCCTCAATATCTTATATAGACCTTGGGGTCAGTTCTCTTAACCATTTTCTAGCCTCTCCATCTAGGCTTTGGACAAAGACTCTCATCCACACATCATCTTCACTAATGTCCAGGTTATCAACATAGCTATAGAATGATTTAAGATGTTCTTTAGCTGTAACACTTTCAGTCCCAGTGAACTTAGGCCTATATTTCTGATATTCTCCAGTAGGCATGGCATTCAAAGGAGTGGGCAGTACTAGAGGTCCATACCTAGCAGCTATGATTCTTTCCATTTTGGTAGGTGCTTGTGGTCCTGCCATAGCTGTGGTGGCTATAAGGGTACTGGCAGTCTGAATGATAGAGGGCTGAGGAGTGACTGATAAGACTAAAGGAGTATGATGGATAGGAGGTGAGGTTTCCTTTGGGTTTACAACAAAAGGAGAACCTAAAGAATAAGGAGCTTTATGAATCTCTGAGATTTTTTCTTCACTGCTAGTATTAGATGCTATACTCTCAACATGTATTTGTTCTATTGCAGGATTTTCTTGAAGAGATATGGAATATTGTTTAGATTTAGCTAAACTTGATGCTCCTTTCTACAATACCTTTCTTTTTCTGATGATTTTTTTAGGGTCAGGTACTGGGTCAGCTTGTGACTTCTGAGGATTTCTCCGAGTATGCCTCACAAACTGAGCTAGAACTATGAAGTGGAATCGCCAAGAGGTTCGTCCTCCAGTAGAGTCGCCAGATAGATGATTACAACCGAAAAAGTGCCCAGACTTTGTCTATCATCAAAGCTGGATCTGTGTCGTCTCCCAGGGAAGATGAGCTTCAGTTTCCTCTCCCTGGAAACGGCGCCAATTATGTTATCTCTCCAGGAAGCTCTCCTAGGTTGTAACTCGAAGATGCCTGGTAACATATAAATCTTCAATATTGTTCTCTGAACTATTGGAATGGATGATGGTTTGGATCAAGTCAGATGACTGTTTCAACATTGTTTTCACTCAAGACATGCATGAACACCCTCAGCTTTACACAGCTTTAGACCACTATTGTTCAATAGTTTATAGATTCAATTGATAGATGAAGAATACTGACTGTACCAGCAGATGCATACATACACACATATGAATGGCCAGCTACAGGAAGTAAATGAAGCTTTTCAAATCTAATTTATCAACGCATAGATAAGATGATAGTTATCTGACATTAGACACAGAAGAAAACATGAATAACCTATTCAAGTGCAAGCTTAGAACAGCAGAGAAAATGGGATTGAACATGTAATAGCAAAAGAAGCTTATATTGTTGGAATGAAGATGAGAAGCTAGAGTAGCAAAGTATCCAAAGTCTCCAAAAGTTGAAACCCTGTTACCTTGAAATTTCAAATATTTATAGGCCTTTTACAATGCTCTTGAGCCTTCTGAGGCTCGAGAGGTCTTAATCTATCCCCTCTAGCTTCTAACTGCTTGATGCCATGATTAAACAGATATGAGCGAGAGGGCTCCTTTTCTAATAGTGCATTAACCAATTCTGGTAATTCGCCGCGCTGGTAGGAGGCTCGCTCATGCCGGCAATGCTCCATGATCTCTTTAGTTGATTCAACTACATCATGCTGGGCTTTTTCCCCTTCGGACCTCTGTCCACCGACCGCTGTTTCCCGGCCAAATCCTTCTTCTGGCGTCAGCAATCATCGCTAAACACTTCTAAGGATATGTTGGCCACCTGTACCTGCAATGGAATGGTTATTGGGCCTATGAAATCCCTGCAACGGCCCCTTTTCTGTTTTACACAGAGAAACATTGCCATACTGTGAAATTCCACCAAAACATTGCTCATTCGGACTTCAAAAGTCCTTAAATATGGTCTATTCTCCCATCGAGTCCACCTGTGATCGCTTATCACAAGTCGCAATGCCCCTTCCGTGGCTTCCCTTTGGATTTAGAAAATACGTTAAAAACATTGAAAATATCACAAAAATGGCTTTATGTGGACTTGAAATAATATACATTAGCCTTAAGGAACCCTTTCGGGTCTAGCTTATCGCATCGGTGCTTCATCCCTTTGTATTTCGTTTAATAAACAAAATACGTAAATACAAAGGAAAATGCCTTTTCTACAGATCTCAAAATCTATGCAATGAGGTTTATATAGCCATCAGGTCCGGTTCATCGGATCGCATAAATGTATAACAACCCTGCTCCTTTGCAATGTTCTGACATGATATTGTGATGCGACTTGTCGCAATCGCATATCGCCCAAGCCCGAGGTCTTTCCATATAACATGGCCTATGCCCCCGCCGATTACGATCCGCCGATATAGAAGATCGCGATATTGCATCGGCCCGGTCCTATCACGCGTCCACCTCTGATATCCTCCAACTGCCTTAGCTGATTACGATTTGCCGATCAGATCTGGACCGTTGATCGGCCAAATCTGACGGCTCTTGTTCATTGACTATTGCCACCACCGATAGCTTTATTTTTTCACTGTTTTCTTGGGTTTTTACCTCCTGATAGTGTTTTTCCATCCTTCTAAGGGCTCTTCTCATGCGGTTTTTTTTTATCTTTTGAGTGATTTTTAAGAAGGTTTCAAGGACTTAGAGAGTGTTTTGGATCCATTTTGGATCGCATGCCAATAGGGCTAATAGGTATGGTGCCTGATATTTTCTCCTGCATTCCTTTTCTATATGTCCAAACTTGTTACATGCATAACATCTTATATGTCTCATATTTCTTCTATAGTAGTTAATGGCTTTGTGACCAAACATATTGCAAGAAAAACAATATCCCTTAAAATACCTAGAAGCTGATGATCTTTCTGTGTGATGGTCTTGAACCATTCTACTTCCGCATCTTGCTACAACATGTCCAAGATTATGACATATAAAACATTCAACATTATTCATTTGAGGAAATAACCGACTATCATTTCCATGGTTAGGAGTGAAATATTTTCTTTGAAGAATTTCTTTCCTTGGTTGTTGATGGGATTGACCTCTCATCTCCTTGTTGAGAATTTCAGATTTTGCATTAGAGTTCCTTGCCTCACTTTGTGAGCTAGATTCACCTTCAACAGATTCATGAAAACCAAGACCAGTTTTGATGGCAGGAGACCTTTGACTACTGAGAATATCATCCAAAATCTTAGTACTATCTTGAAATCGTAAAAGCTTATCCTTTTCTCCTAATTTACCTTTTAGGATATTTACCTCAACCTGATATTGCTCTTCCTTTTCAAGATACTGCTTCTTCATGATTTCTTCAACTTTTCTTCCTTCTTCCACTTGTTGCCTTAATTCAAGAACTTCGTTTTCTTGTTTTTCAAGAGCTTGGAGTAGTTCTTCATTCTGCTTATTTGAGTTTTCAAGATCTTCTTTTAGAGAGAGGATCTTAGTTTTAAGGCTTTCATAGTAACTGGATCTATCTTTAAGTTTCTTGATTGTTGTGCTCCTTTTATTTACTTCATTGATGTTACTTCATCCTGCAGCTTTTGACATTGATATTCCTTTTCCTTGTATTGCTTCCTTACTTTGATTCCTTCCTTTTTTAGTTTGGTAGCTTCTTCTTTGAAGGCACACTCCCTTTTGTCCAATAGATCTTGTTGATCTTTAATTTTGTCTGTGAGCCTTTTAAATTCTGCCTCTATTTGATATCTTTCTGTTTCACCCATAAGAGAAAATTTATTTGTTTCGTTGTCACTTTCATCATCTTCAAATGGACAGAGAAACGTATCACCAGAGGATAATGAATTCATACCTGATAGTTCTTTTTCTTGTTCATCTTCATTTTGAGGTGATTCTGAATCTGAAGAGTTGCTTCCACATAATCCCCAGTCAACTCTCCCACTGTCATAGTTCCTTTGAGATGTCTTCTTCTTCTGAGACGCTTTCTTCTTTATCTTCTTTCCCATTGTTTTACAGATCTCCTTCAAGCGATCAAGCTTCTACCAAAGGACCTGCTCTGATACTAATTGTTGGAAATAATACTTAGAGGGGGGTGAATCAGTATTATTCAAGTCAATAATCTTTCATCTTTTCATACTCAAATTTATATACGCTACTTCCATGTGGGTAACTCGCGTGTACACGCAACTGTGTTTAAGGAAACAAGCGTATATCCAACAAACTAATGATTTAGTTAATTCATCATATGTTGATCTTTAATCTATGCATCGGTACTTTATTAAACATTAAATAGTAACCATATGCAGTTAATAACAGAGTGAACCATCACACATAAGAAACACATATGAACACCAAGATTTAAGGTGGAAACCCAATATGGGTGAAAACCACCTATTACTGTCATCTCTGTCTTCTTTTTTTAATAAGAAAATCTGTTTACAACATTGTATTGGTGCAAACTCATACCAGTGCGCAGGCTTCTACTTGCAGAAGGTTACTACCTTCTCCCGTTCTCTAGCTTCTACTGGAAGGGAGCTACAACCCCCTAGCTCTTATACTAGCCAATATGCTTACTAGTACGTAGGCACCGACCTATAGAAGGCTACGAGCTTCTTTCTTCCTCTAGGGACCACGTTTCATAAATTTTCATACTAGATACTCATGGTACACAACACCATAATCTGAAGGCCACATTTCATCCAATTTTCATAATCTCTGAATCACCCATAACTAAATCATTGAAAGCCCATCGTCACTGAAGTAAATCACAATCAATCAATCTAAACATTCAATATACTGTCATCAAGCTACAGTCACCAAAACACAGAGCAGAACCCAGAATTCCAAATCATAACATTTACAGAACAACACATGTGTCAGTATTCAGATCTAGAATAAACATGATCAAACCATATAAAGATAGTTCATTTCAAGCCTTAAGATCTCGATCCATCATTAGATCTTATCCTCCATCAACCGCTAAGGTTCCTCCTTGGTTCAGATCAAACAAAGCACAATAAGCCGATAACCTGCATACTAGATCTCACACTTCATCAGATATTCAATACTTGCACCCTTGGCCTAATGATCTTCTCCTCCTTTTATAGTTTTAGGCCTTTCTCAATACCATGGACCAAAACCACTTAGGACCAATACCTTGGACCAAATACCTAGGGTCAATACCACGGACCAGATACCTTGGACCAATACCATGGATCAAAATACCGTGGACCAAATACCTCAGACCAAAACTAGTTTTCCAAGATATACGCACTTTTCTTTCTGTGAAAGTGCATGTGTACATTATACGCTCCTTTTGTTCTATTAACCTGCGTGTATATGCAGCTTGGTCAAGGTGAACCTACGTATACCTCTCTTTCTTCATTCTTTGTAGTCTGAACTGTAATTCTTTGTTGTTGTCATGCTGTACTGTGATCTTTCATCTGAGTGAGTTGCCTTCTGAACTAATTCCTTGAAACTACCCTGCATTTCATCACATCTGTAAACACTACTGTCATGCATTCTGTCACATTTGATATCTCTTCTGTAGATTCATCTAGTTACCATATACAAGTGAGTTGTTCTGCTACAAGTGGGTTGCCATCAAGTACAACACATGCATCATAATCCCAACAGACTCTAGTTGCCATCAATCATGGAAGTAATGTCTCATTCCTGCTCTTTTTGGAATATTAATTTTTTCATCTTTTTCATATTTATGAAGCCTAAAAAAATAATAAAAAAATGCCTATAGTACAGTGGAAAGAACGAGTGTCCAAATACAAATGCACTAGTTCCTGGGAGGGAAACATTCCTATGCTCAATGCAAGGTGACAAAACTAGTCAATGACACTCAAAGAAATGTTATTTCCATGGGAAAAAGGTGTCAAGTTGCAGAGGCTAAGCAATTTCAAGGTTGATTTTGCAAAAGACATGGTCAAAAGGTGGCTTAAACATGAGTCCAAGCGAAGTCGACTTAAGGCCAACGTGTACAAATGGTCAACATGCAATGCAATAGTACAACTCAACACAAAGGAGCCTCTAGGGTATAAAGCCAAAAAAATAGAAAAGAAGTAAAGGAATGAGGCTTCATGACAAAGTCATGGAAGGACTAAAGAGGACTCCCGAGCCTAAGAACAAAATTTCAACATGGATGCCAAGTGGCAACAAGGTACTATCTAGGGCGCCCATGATAAGGTAGGCTCTACCACACAAGTTATGACACTTCTAAGCAAGGAGAAGGTTCTACATAATATATTGGTGGGGTCAATCCTAAGGCCAAAATGGGAAATGAAACTGATAAATGCACAATGCAGGTGAAGAGCCTAACCTATATGCCAGTTTCGAGAACCAATACCTATCAGAATAGATCAACCATAAAAATATCCAAAGGAGAAGTCTTCCAAGTTCCATAGACATAAGTAGAAACACTAGACAAGAAGTTAATACATCCCATATATAAAATTTAGATAAAATCTTGTGTTATAGAATACAAAACTTGAAAAATGCATTCCTTATATGTACAATATGGTACAGGGAACCATGGAGCCTTGCGTCTTACGCATGACAGTTCTTCACGACAAGCCCCTTGCGAGGCTCAGGCCAAGGACTCCTTTGGTAGTTAAAACTCATGGCTTCAAAAAGTTCCTCCTGTGAAGGAAAATCAAACTCCAAGAAATCATGAAAACTACAAGGATCAAAAGAGGGAATTAAGGGGTCCCATGTCCCCATAGGAGGAATCACTCAGTGAATTGCCGGGATCAAATCCCAAGAAGGAAAATAATAGTTCAAAGGATCATTCTCAGAAGAAATTGAACATTGAGGATTCAATGCCACAAAGTTCACTCGTGGCGGGGTAGAGTCTACTTGAACACTTGGAACAAACCAAGGGGTATTCTATAGTAAATCTGATTTAGGGTGGTGATTATCATATGCAAGTTGATCAATAGTGACTATATTTCTGTTATGAGCAAAACACATCACTCGAAAGAGTGAAGACACCACAGCATTCATAGCATAGACAAAATCATGCCCAAGTAGCATATTAAAGTCTAAAGGGTGATAAACCACCATCATATCGATAAAAACAGTCTTCCCACCTAAAGTAATAGGTAATTGAGGAAGAACACCCATAGATTCACCAGGTCTTCTATCATAGGCTAACAACTAACTATCAGTTGTCAACAACTTTGGAGAACCCAAAGCTTTCCAAGTCAAGGAGGATATAATACTTGCAGAGGATCCTTCATCCACCATACATCAATAGACGTTTGTGGAATTAACTATAACCTTTATTTGGAAAGGTGTAGCGGAAGGAAGATGAGGCTCGACAATATTATACCAATCAAAGGAGACACTCCTAGAACTTGGAGTGTGTACATTTGGAGAGACCAGAATGCCCCCTAGACTAGAAGACTCTGTACTAGAAATCAAAAAGACTCTGTTGTTAGGCACTTCACCCCCCAAAGGAGGAGTGTAATCAGCCAGAGATTGCACTAGCTTGACCACTTTATGAACCAATGGTTGATGAGACTGTTGAGAAACCACAACAGATTTAGGATTAGAAGAACCTTCAGCCTTAGACCATATCCTTTGTACCTATGGAATACCAGGGCACAAATGAGGAAGATGGTCTCCCTTACATATCTTACAAGGGAACTTAGGTTTAAGACTCCTACACTTAGGTTTCTGATCAACATCTATTCTACCAGCGTAACTAACAATGGCTAGTGGAAAGTCCCTAACATGACTTGCAGAGGTTAGTGACTCTTTCCCTAGAGAGATAAGACTTGTGCCCCCAGCCCTACTCACAGAAGCAGGCGAGTCAACAGAAATATGACTCATAGAAGTAGGTGACCCATTGCTAGTATGACTCACAGTGACTAGACTTATGCCCCCAGCATAACTTGCAGCGGCTGAAATCTCATTTCCAACATGATTAGCAGAGGTTGATGATGGTTCATGGCTAGTATGACTTGTAGTGACTAGCCTTATGTCCCCAGCATCACTTGCAGTGGCTGAAAGCTCATCTCCAACATGACTCGTAGAGGTTGGTGATGATTCATGGCTATAACCATTCTTCTTCTTCATCTTCCTCTTTCTCTTATTTTTAGATCTCTTATTACAAGAGGGAGGGGAAAGAGGAATCCTAGATTTATCTTTTGAAGAAGATGAACAATTAACACCCATTTGATGCCCTTGAAATAAATCATTCATCTGAGGAGCTTCAATAACGTCAGGAATATTTGGAGTGGACCACAGCCAAACTGGTAGTCCAAAATTCAATCCAGGAATATTCAAAGTGGCCATCAAGGGGGTACCAACGTTTCCAAAGAAATGAAAAGCACAAGGATACCCTTTTGGAAGGGTACGTTGGTTGGTCTCCATCGGAATATTGACCATGGCAAACTTATTCGCAGATCCTTCCCTTGCGAGAATGTACAAATGACTTTCCAAGGAAGAGAGATGTGCAATCAAAACCTTTTCCCTTAAGGGGGAACTCCACAACTTTCAAAAGAAATATCAAAAGCCTTTCAAGATCGGTGGAGTGGTAGGTTAGTCACTCAGAATCTAAGGTCCAAAAGTGACAAGAAAAATCCACCTAAAGCCAACTAAATCCAAATAGCAAAGAGCACTCGACTATAAAGTCCCTAAAGATGCAACCAATCAAGCAACTTCTAAGTATTTCTGCTCCGGGTGATGAGGACCAGACACCATAATACAAGAAATTGAAGTAAGGGGCCTTCCGAAGAAAATCTTGGATAATAACAGCCCAATCCTACCAGCGAAGGTGAAAAAAACAACTACGTTGGCCTTCATACAAAATCCTTTACCGATGCAAGCACCCAAAATTCGCAATGGTGCCCTCCAAAAGTACTAATCAATGTGATGCAATGTCTGCCTCAGGTGCCGTGGGATTCCCCTCCGCAGCCACCTATGTGATCCCTAGGAATAGCAACTATGGGCACCAGTTCGTATCAAAAGTCAAGTGGAACAGTCTCTAGGCGGCATCCAACAAGTAGGAGAGGGGATATCTCTCTTCCTTGCCTTCACTCTCCCTCGTTGTTGTTGGGAAAAGTATCCAATACGGAATGACCCTATCCCACTCTAAGGGTGATAGTACCTCAGCAACAATCGAAGCAAAGCTATCTAAGATTTCTTCTTTATGAAAGTAAAATAGGGGAGAAAGAGATCCACTAACCGATGTCTTTCGCTAATGGTTGATCCAATCTTCTCTTCTTGCTGCTTGCTCCCAGCTCCTTGCTCTTTCACTGGCCCAGCTACACCAAGATCCTGCAAAATGGCAAGAGAGGGAAACTACAAGAAGCATACATTCATAATTGATTCGAGGATTAGAATAAATCAAATACACAAGTATGACAATACATCATTGAGACACATGCATATAGAAGAACCTCAAATGCTTTATTAATGGAAGAAGTAAAGTTCAGGAAGTGATACAACCATAAGAGGCCCAATCCAGCATCACCTTCCCAGCAGAAAGAAATCTCCTCTTCACCTCCTTCAAAGCAAATCACCCAATAGCTCTAAACTCAAACCAACAGCACTTCCTTACATTCACAAGATTCCAGCCTCCAGATCTCATAGGGTAGAGATCCTTATATAGAGTTTTGGAGAGAGAATGAGTCAGCTTGATGTGTGACTAGTGTCCTCTCTAACTCCAGTTATTCTTCAGTTCTTGAGTCCACTTGGAGGTTCTTGCTTCCACTTGGAGATCTAGACCCTCTTACTCATCACCAGTCGAATTCCTTGATCCAAGTGTCATTTTGGAAGCTTCCTGGGCATTGACACCTTGAGGAATGACTGTGCCACTTGTCCAAGTACGCTCAGCGTAGGTGGCCTTCTTTGCAGTTGACATTCAGCGCAGGTACAGAGTGGAGCACTTGACATTCAGCGCAGATGCTCAGTGGAGCAGTTGACATGATCCAGAATTTGCTTGTTTTTGAGTGTTTTCAGGTGGAGAACTGATATTCAGTGCTGTGGTTTGCTGACCTTGTTCCTCTAGGGGTAGGAACAACATGTTTAGGGACTTTGGATCCCTTAGATTATGGACATTTCATGCTTCATGCTGTAAGGCACAAAAATGTCTATAACAGTTGCCCCCTAAAGTATGAGGTCGTTTATCGGGTGAAATGCTTTATCTGGAGGATCCGAAGTTCATTCAATCGCTGAGAGGTGACCTGTAATAAAATACAATACAATACATTATTTTTCATTCTGCTTTCATGATCTAGCTGAGGCGGGCATTCCCATGCTCAGCTTTATAAATTCATTTTGGTACATAGAACAGACGATCGTCTGATGGTAGACTGATAATTCTCTGCTGAAATTATCATCCTTTGAGTAGGATGATCATCTGCTGCAATGATGCACATGTCAAATGTCTTTATATTTCTTGAATATATATCGCAGCCCGGATGGATGAAACTAGATCCGGGGTCTTCAAACTCGTTTGATCTTCACTCTAAGTACAAGTCGATCCATGTGAGAATTGCGCTGAAGTCGAACATGGAAAGACATCGCTTGATTACCGGTCAATGATGTAAACCGTTAACAAGCGCGAGAGGAATCACCGATAATGATAATGACCCTCAAGGTACTGCAGTACAATTCACGTGGTGTGAATAAAGGACTTGGCGTCGAACACCACGTAAAATCTTTCGGTCGAAGGTCATTGATGTATACCTGTCGCCAGAAGTGAGAAACTTGCCATTGAGGCATGCAAGCTTCAAAGTACTGAGGGGGTTGTTCCTAGATCAACTTCTTGGATAATGAGCTGAAGTCGACAAGAAGTGATCCGTCAAAGGAGGGCCTTAATGAATCCCACATCAGTGACACGGAACGGAGCTAATGATTTTAGTGGAGATGAAAACAATCTGTGACATATGATTCAGGGAGGCGGTCATGGATGGATGAAGGATAATGTATGGCAGTGGATGGGACACGGTTGACTCTTTCTGAACAACATCTCTTGAACATATAACGACACTGATGCGATGGATCGGTAGCATTACCCCAAATGGATGGTTTGGCGAGACCATGGTGATGAGACCGGTGAATGAAACAACCCAACCCGATGTGGTACGGAGGAAAAGTGTCATGTTCAAGAGCGACTTGCTACCATTAAAGCTTTGAGGTTCTCCCAATTTTTCCCCAGTCATTTCTGACCAGTACCTCTTTATTTTTGTCAAGCTTGAGGAGGATAACATATGCTTGTTCTATAACCTGCCCTTCGAGCAAGCCTATCGCTATGTTTTAACGAGCCTAGCGATAGGGAAACTCGTTCTCGTCTAAAGACAAGTTTGTCGCTATTTAATCATTTTAACGAGTCTAACGACAAGGAAAACTCGGTCCTTTTCATTTTTAGAGAGTCTGAAAAGGTACAGAAAGTTAACTCCGAAATTCCTTTTTCGTCATCTAATCCCTTAAGTCCGAAAAAGTGTAAAACAATACAGAAGGGATGAGTTTTCGATAACTTTAACGAGCCGAATAAAACAAGCGCTCGACCTTTTTGTGCAATAATCCCTCAGGTCCAAAAAGATTAAAATCTAGAGGAGGGATAGCTCTTCCGGTCACTTTAACGAGCTGGAAGGCCAAAACTCGACAAACTTTTCATATTTTACGAGTCAGATGAAAAGAGCTTAAAGAAGACTCGTCTTTTGAGGAACGAGTGATAAACAGGGATAGCAACTGATTCCAGGTACAGGTTGGAATTTTCCAATCACGGCAGTGTCACAAGGATGGCTAAGTGAAATCACTCTTCGCAGCTGTTCCTCAAAATGGGTAAACAATCATATGGAGGCGAACGATCGGCCAAATGACGGTGGAGGTGGCAGGTGCAAACACGACCAAGGCTTTTTATGGCTGATAAATTTACGATCACATAGGTTATTTACCGGGATAGGTTCATTTTTTATTTAAAAATGAGCTTAAACTCTGGGGGAAACATTGCTCACTGCTTTTATTTATTTTTTAACGAGCATGAAGACCGCGTTAAAACTGCTCGGATCTTGCGTTTATTTTTTAACGAGCATGAACTTTATGCTAAAACTGCTCGATATACCAGTCATAAGATAAGAATGTCTCCTGAAAGATCCCATTTTTTATAGAGCTTGCGCCTTACCAAAGCTATGCTCCCTCTCATCCTTTCTTTATGCAAGTTCGGAAACGGCTAATCCAAAAAACAGATAAATAATCGCTCTTCGCTTGCACTCCAAAAGGTTTGCATGCCCCCAGGTATAAAATACAATTTCAAGGCTGCCCCTCCTCCTTCCCACCTCTGTTTTTCTTTGGGTGTTCACAGCTACTTGTCGTCTTGCCAGTCTAATGTTAACGATACTTGTCTTCTTGTTATTTTTAATGGGTCTTACACAATACTTGTCTTCTCGTCAGCCCAATTTTTAAAATAGCTACTTGCGACAAGAGAAAAACACTACTCAAAGACAAAACATTAGTGTTATTGAGGGAGGCTTGCCTCTTTCTGGTTACCCAAAGATTGTTTTGTTAATCTTTCAAACAAAACACTTCCTCGGCAATGTCTACCGAAGTAAACAGAGGTGAGTGACGACCCCTGCCCTCTCACATAACTTTGACAAGAGAATCCTATTCCAGAACAACCCCTCTTCCATCCACGGACGGGGTACGGACTAGTCATATTCTCTCGCGGAAACTCTACCTTATACCCAGGGTTTTTTCTGCCCGAAGCAGACTAGGATGCATGCCCCCTGGGTTCCAGTCCTATCTTTCCGAATCACTCGCACTCATCGGGAAGAAGGACTGGGGGTGGAGATATTTCTCGATTGAATAGACCATTCAGGGTTGGTATGTGACTATTTGCGATGCGTGATCCCGGAAATGAAAGTTGGTCTACGAGTTTGACCATTCTTCCTTCGTGTGGAAAACACATTACTCTAAAGAGTGAGGAGACTATTGCTCCCATGCAATATATATAGTCTCGTCCAAGGAGTAGGTTATAATCCAAGGGTCCTTGAACGACCATCACGTTCATTTGAACGGTCTTCCCTTTCAATGTTATAGGCACATTGGGGAGGATCCCTAATGGTCGACTGGTTCCTTTATCAAAACCCGAGAGATTTCTTATCTCAGGCAAAAGCGCCGGGGAACCCAGTGCTTTCCAAGCAATAGAGGAAAGGATACTCACAGATGCCCCTTCATCAATGATAGTGCCAGCCATTACCATTCTGTATATTTGGACTATGATTCTGAATGGTATACTGGCTGGCAACCGGGGTCTGCCTAGTTGATTCCAATCAAAGGATACAACCAGGTTGCTTGGTGGTGGGACCGAATATACGGTCGGATATGACCCTGACGATGTTCCTTCCTGCGATAAAGGAATGGGCGCATTGCCCTAATGCTCATCAGAGTCTGTGTTGATGAAAAGAATCTGGATGGTGTCATCCTTATTCTCTTCAGTGAGGGTGTCATTTGAAGATGAGTCTTCAGTGACGGTGTCATTTGAAGATGAAACTTCTGAAGGGAGAACCGGGTCAACTGCCGTTTCGACCTTTGGACTTTCGTCCGGTCTGGATTCAGTAGGTTCATTTTCAGTGACTGACGCTTCAGCCGACCACTTGAGCGGGCCAGCTGTGTTCTCAACCAACGAAGGGCTTGGCACGAGTTTTTTGTATCCAGGAGGAAGTCTCAACGGTGAAACGGACGATCTTCCAAAACTCTCTTCGCTTCGTCTAGGAAGGGACAACGGTGGATGGCGTGATCGCCTTCACACAGTCTGCAGGGGAATCTTACTCCCCTCTTTGTCTTGAACCTTCACTTTCGCTAGTTGACGGTAAGCATTCAACATGGCTATCAGAGGTTGATGCTCCCGAATTGTGCAAACGAGGGGACCAGTCCCTTAGTATCCGGGGAATACAGGGACAATCTCTATGGAAGTGGTCTCCTCTACATATGACACATGGCGATTTAGGCCCGGTCTGTGCTGTGTGTGGATTTTTGTCAGATGTCTTTTGCTTGCCCCCAGTCGCCTTAGGCTCCTTCTTCTTCTTCTCTCTCTTCTTCTTCTCCTTCTTCTCCATGGGAGCTTGGCTTTTGCCGGCTCTACCTTGCGAAGACGAGGGATTGGAGGAAGAGTTATAGGAAGTAGAAGGCTGGTGGGCAGCTCTAGACTGATCTAACTGTTGACTCGACTGTTCAGGAACCATGGTGTTCTGAACTACATTGGTTGAGAATAGCCAAATTGGCAGGCCAATTGTCAGTCCTGGAAGCGACAATGTGGCCATGTGGGGCGCACCAACTTCTCCCCAAGAGGAGAAAGGACTAGGATTTCCATCATGGGGAATTCCTTGGTTGGGGCGTTCCATGTTCTCAACCTACAGATCAACGCAGGAATAGGAGGTGATTATGTTCTGTTTAAAATAAATTTTATAATGATGCTTTAGACACAACTTGCTTTTTCACTTTTTAAGAGTCGAGAAAAAGCTAAAGATGACTCTAGTCTCCTTCGATGTTTTAACGAGCCCGAAGTGACAAATGCTCGGATGGACTTTTTCAGTTATAGAGTTTGAAAAAGGCCAAAAGAAACTGCTCTGGAGATCTAGGCAGAGGGTGTGCCAAACCTTTCACAAAACCACAGAATACGTTTTACGGTACGGGTGGTCGATCTTCGTGAATGCTGTGTTCACTGCATTGCGATCAGTAGGGCGGCCGACACGGCTTCCTATGGATAAAGGCTTTGTTCCTATAGGGGTCTCCCAATATATATGCGACGGTACGTGGGAGCACAAGTCCGTATTGATACTTATCGCTTCACCGTGGAGGAATCACCCAACCACTCAACGCTAAGATATCACGTTTAACGACGCCGGAACACGTCTCTAGCTTAGACCTCTATGTGTTTGCGTTATGTTTCAAAGCGTTGTTATGTAAATTCAATTCATTTTAAGTTGATCTTGTTTAGCATTTTGCCTTTATGGATCACCACAAGATGTATAATACAACTTCCTAAATGCAGTCTAAGATGATAAGCAAGCTTTTCAATTTTTCAACTTTGAAAATCTTAACTACTGAGGGAAAAGAAAGACATCATCTTTTCACACAGATCATAGAGCACACACTAATGCACTTTTCCCTAAATCAACATACAAATTGTCAAAATGCACATGCACAATGCAGGTATTTCTTTTCTCTTTCTTAATGTTGATGTATTACAAAAAGAAAGCTGTTGTATAATTTTGAATTCAATTTCAAGTGAAAGCAAACAAGCTTTGTCCAAAATCAAAAGACACCTTAAGATTTACTTGTTTCAACACTAGAAATACATAAATTCAAACCATATGACGAAAGCAAAAGCTCAATCAGCTATGAACAGCAAACAAACTAACTCTTAAGATCAATACGACACTTATCACAGGTCTAGATCTAAGAGGCCACAGCAAGACTAGTTCACTTTTCGTTATGGGAAACTGCAAATGATATAAGAAATACAAAGAACAAATACAGTCTCTTTATACAACCGAGGCGGAATAGTGGCAAGGAAAGGTGGTTTCAGATAGGTACATTGACTGATAACAGGCTGCAAAAACAAGGATGAAAACAGGGCAATAAACAGCAGGGAACCCCAGTTGCACAAGGCAAAACTGGTTCAGCGCAGGTAGTACACTGTCAGTTTGACATTCAGCGCAGGTAGCCCCTTCGGGACCTGCGATGAAATGCAGACTGCCTTCACAGTGCCTGCAATGAAGAGAGAAACTCTCGTTTCTCTTGGTTTCCGGGTCACAGATTGCTCAAAAATTCACAGTTTTTGGCCAAATCAAAAGCTATCAATCAAGTACACACTAAAGGGTAATTAGGAGGATGAAAAGCTATCACTAAGAGCTGTTCAGAGTCCTTGTGGATCAGCTCTTCAAATCATAAACATGCCCAGAAACTGAGCTAGAGTAGCTGCCCTCTACTTTGCATTTGAAAGATCCAAATGCAGTTCGATTCGGTACTCCCTGTGTTTAGGAAATGAATAGCAAAAACACAAACAACCAAACAAGATACGATCCCCAGTATGGTTGCCAATTTGTTTTTGGGAAAAGTATCCAATACGGAATGACCCTATCCCACTCTAAGGGTGATAGTACCTCAGCAACAATCGAAGCAAAGCTATCTAAGATTTCTTCTTTATGAAAGTAAAATAGGGGAGAAAGAGATCCACTAACCGATGTCTTTCGCTAATGGTTGATCCAATCTTCTCTTCTTGCTGCTTGCTCCCAGCTCCTTGCTCTTTCACTGGCCCAGCTACACCAAGATCCTGCAAAATGGCAAGAGAGGGAAACTACAAGAAGCATACATTCATAATTGATTCAAGGATTAGAATAAATCAAATACACAAGTATGACAATACATCATTGAGACACATGCATATAGAAGAACCTCAAATGCTTTATTAATGGAAGAAGTAAAGTTCAGGAAGTGATACAACCATAAGAGGCCCAATCCAGCATCACCTTCCCAGCAGAAAGAAATCTCCTCTTCACCTCCTTCAAAGCAAATCACCCAATAGCTCTAAACTCAAACCAACAGCACTTCCTTACATTCACAAGATTCCAGCCTCCAGATCTCATAGGGTAGAGATCCTTATATAGAGTTTTGGAGAGAGCATGAGTCAGCTTGATGTGTGACTAGTGTCCTCTCTAACTCCAGTTATTCTTCAGTTCTTGAGTCCACTTGGAGGTTCTTGCTTCCACTTGGAGATCTAGACCCTCTTACTCATCACCAGTCGAATTCCTTGATCCAAGTGTCATTTTGGAAGCTTCCTGGGCATTGACACCTTGAGGAATGACTGTGCCACTTGTCCAAGTACGCTCAGCGCAGGTGGCCTTCTTTGCAGTTGACATTCAGCGCAGGTACAGAGTGGAGCACTTGACATTCAGCGCAGATGCTCAGTGGAGCAATTGACATGATCCAGAATTTGCTTGTTTTTGAGTGTTTTCAGGTGGAGAACTGATATTCAGTGCTGTGGTTTGCTGACCTTGTTCCTCTAGGGGTAGGAACAACATGTTTAGGGACTTTGGATCCCTTAGATTATGGACATTTCATGCTTCATGCTGTAAGGCACAAAAATGTCTATAACACTCGTGATTGACTCCAAGTCACGGAGCTTTCCTGGTCTTTCTAACGACACTGGATTTCACTCATTATTCAACATCTATGTTTGATAGTTTGAGTGGCCTTGGAGAGTTAACTCTCCACTCACCTATTCCAAGGCCCTAAAGAGCTAGACTTGTTGGTGTAATTAATGACAAATCCAAAAAATGTTCTAGTTCTTTTTAATTAAGCGCTTGATTTTAAAGGGTTGTTCTTTAGGTCATGGGGACAATGAGAGTGAAACTTATGGTGTTTTGACGCAAAATAAATCAATAGAAACTTAGCTATATGAAAATGCAGCTATTTTTCTTTGATGAAAAGGGATTTCTATAAAGTTCTACGAATAAACTTGTACAAGCAAATTTTTCCTTTTCCAGAAAACACACTCCACACACTCAAAATCTAACAAAAAGAATAAAAATGCCTGCAATGCAAACTATAATGATGGTGCATGGATGCTCATACAATAAGCAAATGTGTTCCTTCACAAGATCAATAGACCAACTTGACTACAAATAAGGCACAAATACAAAGACAAACTTCCCTCAAAACTAAGGAAAACCAATCGAAAAAGTTCACAATTGCTCAAAAACAAAACAAAAGAAACCAAAAACAAAAACTTGAAAAGAAAAATAAAGGCAAAAGCTATGCTTTTTTTCTTTTTCTTTTAAAAACCCAAAGAAATTTTTGAGGTCACAAAAGACTACTAAACTTCAAAGATCAAGAAACAAGCATAAAGAGTCCCTAAACTTCACAAGTTATGCAACTCATTAATAAAATGAAACTTGAAACAAGAAAGGACTACAAACTTGCATTAACTAATCTGAATAGCAGTATAAAAGACTTCAACAAACCAATAAAATGTCAAGAAAGACTCTCAAGATTGCCAAAGAGACACTCAAAAACCATGAAAAACAAAATAGGTCAACCAAAAAGGAAAGCAAAGCAAAGCAATCTGAAAGTTGGGTTATAAATGAAACTAAAACCAATTTCTTGTTCTGGAAATCCAGAACAACCAAGAACTTCTGACAGAAGCCTTGAACCCAAAACGCAAACTGAAACCTTACTAAAAAAGCAATCCTAGGTCAACTAGGTTTTTCACCGAGAAGAAGATTCGAAATTGAAAACTTGCAAGAGAGCAGAGTTCTACTGACAGTGAATGACCAGAAAATAGCAAAAGTCACCAGGCAACAGACTTAACTGGGCAAAAGATTTTGAAAAATCAATTCAAAATTAGGTATACGCGACTATGTAAAGGCACAGAGGCGTGCACATGTGTTTCAAACACAGGAAACTTGCGTATACGCGAGTATATTTGAGGAAACAAACGTGTATATGCTATTGTATCCCTAAAAAGATGCATATAAAAACCTCAATTAAGAAAAATTAAAAATCAAGGCCTGATCCAACAGATCAGACTTATTGCCTATGAAGAAAATAAGTCACTGACACTGTAAAAACAAGAAATCAAGAAAACAAACCCTGATCAAGAACAAACAACCCAAACTAGGAAAAAACAAGAATGTTATCCCCAAGGGAGTCGCCAATTTTGTTGCAGGTGGAAACACTGTAGGGTCTTGGGTTGAAAACCCCAACAGAGCGGAGGGAATACAACATAAATAAACATGTAGAAAAAGAGTCTAAACGCTTAAACTACTAAAGTATGAAAAAGAGGTATTACCGGAGGTTCTATGTTCGAGGTCAATCCCGCAGGGTCCAAACCCTCTGCGTCTTCCAATGCCTTTAGAACCTGTAACTTATCCAAGAAAAGCATATACAACGGCAGTAATAGAAAGCATATTCATGATATAGGTGTTAAATCATATAAGCATGTGAACAAATGACCATTAACATAAGATTTCATATGTAAATCATAACATATATTAATGCATAAACACAATAAATATCAGGAACATAACAACATTTCTTTATTGATGTAAGCTAAATGAAATGTGGAAAACTACAACCTGAGTCTTCCTCCAGCTCCAAGTAGAACCGTCCTCCGGATCCATCTTGCCCAGGCCTCAACAATCTTCCTCCATCGGTATACACAAGGATGTCATAAAAGGGATGAAGGACATCTCAAAGAAGGAAACAAAGGTTTCCTATAACTTGGGAGTGTAGGAGGCACAAGGATTTCTTCAAACTTGATCAGGGATGTAATCAACTATAATATCAATATCTCATCTCTCCTCCTTTTAGGCCTTCCCATGGAGGTTTATTTATACTTCTCCAAATTAGTTTTTTCAATTGGGAAACAGTTGGGCCATGGGCTATAGTAGGTGAGTAATAGGTAAAACCCGTAAACTCCACCCGAATTTAAGGAGATTATATATTTTTTAGTGTTTTAACACATATACGCGGGTTGGGTATAGACTGACCCACGTGTACATGCTTTTTATACAGGGAAAAATAGCGTATGGGAAGTAAAACACTGTTTTTTAGAATTTGGACCAAGTTTGGAAAGGAAGGGTTGCCCTAGGCCATAACCAGAGCATCAAATCTACCAAGAGTGGTAAATGGTGCTATAACAATCATGTGCAACTAGAAACATATAACAACGAAAATATAGCAACCCAATGGATCATATGAATGAGAAAATTTTACTTAATAGAAAATTTACACCTGGTGAGGAGAACTTATAAACTTGAGTCTATATATCCCCCTCCGTGGCATGGGTCCTTTTGATGTCCTTATGCTTCAGCGATCTATTTCTCTCTCTCAACTTCCAATGGGCAGAAAACAAAAAATGGCTTGAACTTAAGTGGGAGCTCAAAGGGAATGAGACGATAATGGTGACAATGAGAATTTCAAGATGAAAAATGAATGGAGAAACCCTATATTTATAATAAAGTATTAAGCCAAATTAGGAATTAGAAAATAATAAAATATTATTGAGTAAATCAAAATCTAGTCATTGTGAATACTTTATTATATTTTTGAGAGGGAAAAAGATATTCAAAATGGTCAAATATCTTTATTTATAAAGTGGTTGAAGTAATTAACAAATAAAAATGATTTATTAATTACTTTGTGAGAATTAAGAAATGTGTGAATTTAAAATAATTATTAAATAATGGTTTAACAATTATTCCAAAAATAAAATAAGGAATAATAATCAAATAGTGATTTATTTTATTATTCCAAGGTGATTAAGTCAAAGGTGAGTAAAAATAATTATCAAGTAATGATTTAATAATTATTTCTAAAGAAAATTAAATAAATAATGATTTTAGATAAATGTCTTTTGGATTAATCACATCATTAGGATTTGGTCGACGTTTCAAACCAACTAATGTGGTTAATCACATTAGTTGGTTCGAAACGTCGACCAAATCCTAATGATGTGATTAATCTGAAAGACATTTATCTACAATTATGGATCACAAAAGTCTCAAATATAAAATAATGATTTTTTCAATTATTCTCATGGGGTTTTTTAATTTTAATGAGAAATAACTTAAGAAAAATGGTTTACTATATTATTTCCCATGGTGAAAGTGAATTTACTATGGTAAAATTAATCCTATATGGTGTATTTCAATCAACTAGCTAGGGAGAAATGGCTAGGTGATCATTTTTAGGTGATAACAGATTGCCTCCCAAAGTAAGAGTGTTAAGAGAAAATATGTTGTAGGATCCACTTTCACAAGACATCAAAGATGTGAGAGAGAGAGAGTTGAAGCGAAAAAATGAAGGAATGATAATAAGACAAAATCAAAATCTAGTCGTTGTGAATACTTTATTATATTTTTGAAAGGGAAAAATATATTCAAAATGGTCAAATATCTTTATTTAGAAAGTGGTTGAAGTAATTAACAAATAAAAAAGATTTATTATTTACTTTGTGAGAATTAAGAAATTAAATAATGGTTTAACAATTATTCCAAAAATAAAAATAAGGAATAATATAAAAATAGTGATTTATTTAATTATTCCAAGGTGATTAAGTCAAAGGTGGCCAGAAATAATTATCAAATAATTATTTATAGAAAAAAATTAAATAAATAATGATTTATTCAATTATTCTCAAGGGGTTTTTGAATTTTAATGAGAAATAATTTAGGAAAAATGGTTTACTAAATTATTTCCCATGGTGAAAGCGAATTTACTATGGTAAAATTAATCTTAGATGGTGTATTTCAATCAACCTAGAAAGAAATGGTTAGGTGATCATTTTTTGTTGATAACACTAATACATAAGAGCGCACTAGAAATGCCTCTTATGATACATGAAAGTGCTTTAACAAGATAAGTGGAGATAAGCGAAAACAACACATGCAAGGGTGAAAACAATAAAAAGTGACACTTGCAATAGTAAGAATAAGTGAAAACAACACTTTCAAAAGCTAAAAAAAGTGAAAGTGACACATGTGAAAGAGAAAGAAAGAAAATTTGACACTTGCAAAAGTGAAAACAAGCAAAAACGAAAATCATGAAAGTGAAAGTGACACTTATGAAAGAAAAGGTGCGTAAAAGCGACAGTTGAGAAATTCACCCAAAGGATAACACATTTGTAGCTGAGTGGGAGAATTCTCCTTGTGTTCTAAAATGCGCAAATCTCGGAAGCAAAATATGAACTTGAGAGAGATCCATGGTAGACTCTTTATGCAAGGAGAGAAGACATGCAACTAAGGATCAGGGTTCATGAGTGCATGTCAGGAGATCGAGAGTTAAGAGTGAGATGGTTGTTGCTAAGAAGTTTGACAACACTGACTTGAGGAACTGTAAACTCACTTTCGGATTGAATTTCACACTAACTATCAACAATGGCTACGCAATCACTATATTTATGAACTACACAGTCACTATCACCAAGGATTGTCTAGTCACTATCATTAGGAGGTGCAGTGTCTTCCACTAGGCACTACGCAGTCATTGTCTCTAAGGATTGCGTAGACACTGCCTCTTAAGACTGCACAAGCCTATCTTCAAGGCTAAACATGGACTTCTAAGATTTCTAGAATGATTTGCACTTGTGAATGCATCAAAAGTTAAGCATGTGTAAGAAAGTGACTTTGACAATTAGAATCTCACAAGAAAACTTAAGGACTTGGAAAAGCATCAACCGATCATCAAGTGAACATGAACAAGTTGAGATGACATATCATAGGGTCACAAGGAGGCTCCAAAATTCAAGTGTAGGCAAAATTTTGGAGGGTATTTTTTCGTAGCAAGAACAAGACCCAAGGATGGTGGGAAGATCCACCCATGATTTTGCGCATGGTTTTGAGCATGATGGTTTTTCTCATTGTATTTTGTAGATCTAGTAAAGGGAAATACAGTTATATCCTAATCTAGGGTTAATGGATTGGGGGTTTATGAATTCTTCGACATGTATATAATGTATTATAACATTGAAAGGAATATAATGAAAAATTAATATGGTTTTCCCAATTTTGCGTTATAGGAGAAAAATAGTTTTGTGTATTTTTTGTTCTTGCCATTATATATTTTTCTATTTTTAATGATTCGTTTGTGGGTAATTTTTGTATAGAGTTAAAACCTTCATTTTGTATTAAAGCAGTTTTGGCTTCAAGGGGATGCCTTTGTAGCTGATGTGTTTTGTTGAGGCATGTGGTAGGCCCGGTTATAGTGGGAGATTTGTGGGATTGATTCTTATGGTGAAAGGAAATGGTGAACAGTAGAAAGATAGGGATCAAGAAATCCAACAGTTAGAGTGTTGAGCTATGGAAGCTCAATATGGAGGATTTTTTAGTGGATAAAGATCAGTGGATCATGATGGATCCAGCTACTGAACCAATGACATTATCAAACAAAAGATTGGACCAATTTGGATATAAAGGAAAAGAGAACAATACGACTGTGTCTTAGATTCAGTATTATTGAATGTTTCAGGAGAAGCTAAAACAATGTCTTTTTGGGACAAGTTAGGGGTTTTGTATCAATCTAAGTCCATGGTGAACAAATTGTTCATGCGGAAAAATTTGTATAACCCGAGGATGAGGGATGGAGACCCAGTGAAAGAGTATCTAAACACCTTCAACATTGCGGTAATGCAAATATTATTTATTGATATTAAAATTGCAGATGAAGATAAGTGCATTAGTTTGTTGCATTCTCTACCACACTCATGGATAACCTGGTTGTTTCTATAGGTAGAAATAAACTATCTTGAAATTTTATGAAATAGTATCATCATTGTTTTTAGAGGAGATGAGATGGAAAATAATGGAAAGCCAGAATAAATATTCCTTATTTGTAAGAGGACGGTCCTAGAACAGAAATAGAAATAAGTACTCAAGAGGGAGATCTAAATCTCCAAGAAAATTTGTAAATGTATGTCAGAAAAGAAAAAAATAACGGCACTACAAAAAATATTGTAAATATAAGACTCTTGATAAAGGAAAGGGATCTAATGATGCTCCTTCTATAGGGTGAAACCCACCTCAGATGAATGTGGGGATGTGTACTTGGATTCTTCTTCAAGTACACACATAGATCATGAGGCATGGTTGATTGACACAATTGAATCCTTTCATATGACTTCCCATAAGGATTGGTTCCATGAATATGAGAAATATGATGGTGGTGATGTCTTCCTAGATGATGACAAGAAGACTAGAATCATAGTGTATAAATTCCTTGTAGTTTCAAACTGCTAATTGTAATTTACTAAAACAATAGACTTGAATCTACTCTACTCATCAGCGGAAACAATTAAACAATCACAAAATCATGAATAATATAAGAGAAAGAATTCAATCAACACATTACACAATGATTTCCTGGGGAAAGCCACAGTTAAAAAACCCTACTATTTGTATATTGCATTAGTCAAAAAATATGAGAAGATTACAATGCTTTGCTCAAGCACAAGAAACCTCTACATTATCTCTATATGTCTCACAACTTCCTAGAAAAGCATAGGCCAATACTTAACCTTTTTGTTTGCCCAAGTCCCTATTTCCTTTCATTGTTTCCTTGGGAATTAGCTCCCTATTGATTAGGGAAATTCCTCAATATGAATTGCATAATCCATCATAGGAATTCCTCTAATTGCATGCACCTCCTGTACTATTCAGATGATTATACAACTGATAGTACATTATCCCTGAACTCCATCTCAATTGGATAACTCTCAGATCTGACATGCATGAGTTAACTGGTTGAACACATGAAGAAGAACCCCACTGTCTGACCTCCTACTAGTTCCTCCATTAGTTGGAACTAGTTTAACTAACTTTAACTTAGTTAAACTGAATTAACTAATTACAACTCAAAATAAACTCAACCAGGTCTCTTATAAAGTAGGAGACACTCTACATGATTCAAGTTAGACCTTCAACTTGAATTAAATGAGCCGACTAAGTCAATTTAACTTAGTTAACTCGTACAAGTTGTCTTGTGATGTGGAATTACAATTTTATTCCTAATTTAATTCAAATATAGAATCAAATTAGGATTTTCTTATTGCATTTTCAATATTCCCTCTCAACATGAAAGGGATTATCAAATACCCCAATCCTGCCTCTATGGAACTCGAATTTTCCTCTTCACAGTCCCTTAGTCAAGATGTCTGCATCATGTTCCTCTATTAGAATTTATTCCAGCAACATGATTATCCTCTACACACAATCTTGTAGATGGTGATACCGAATGTTGATATGCTTGGACCAATCATGAAAAACTGGATTCTCAGAGAGTTTGATACAACTTTGATTATCATAGTAGATCATTGTAGGATCCATTTGTTGTCCAGATAACCCAATAAGGATCTTCCTCATCTAGATAGCCTCACAAGTTGCTTGACTAGCAACCATGTACTCTGTTTTTGCCGAACTGAGTGCAATGGATCTCTACTTGTTGAATTTAGGCTTATATGATCCATATCAATTTTTTTAGAAGCGTTTTTGGCATAAATCACATTATAATTCATTTGTCGACGTGTTTCGAACCAACGAGTGTGGTTCATCGTCAAGATAAGTTGAAGAACCAGATCATGGATGCTTCTGTGATCTCTACTTCCTGTTGTACCAAGAAATTGTTGTTGGCCCAATACTGAAGATTCCCCCTAATGTGCTCTTCCTGTCGGATGGACTCCCTGCCCAATCTACATCTATGAAGCCTTGAAGCTTCACTCCCTCTGTCTGTTTGTACCAAATACCAAACTAAGTGGTGCCTTTGAGGTATCTCAACACATGTTTAGCTTCCTTCCAATAGAGTTTGGTTGGCTTAACCATTGCTTCACGAAGTTGGTTAACTACAAAAAATATGTTTGGTCATGTGTTCACCAAGTACATAAGTGAACCCACAAGCTACTTGTAAATAGGAGCCTCCACTACTTCACCTGAAGTAACATCTTCCTTCTTCCAATTCCCTACTAAAGGAGTCACCATGGGTTTATTTCTCTCCATGTGGAACTTCTTCAGTATCTCGTTGGCATATTTTCCCTGACAGACAAACAGTTCCTCATCTCCTTGCCATACTTCCATACCAAGAAAATAATGCATGAGACCCAGGTCCTTCATCTTGAATTCTCTTGCAAGATCCTCTTTGCAAGATTTTATCAACTTCTCATCACCTGTTAGAATTAAATTATCAACATATAATACTATAATAAAAAATTTACCTTCAACCACAATATGGTAAAGGTTCACATCTGCTTCAATTTTGGTTAAGCCCAACTTGGTGAAATAGTTGTCAATCCTTGTGAACCAAGCACAGGGTGCTTGTTTCAATTCATACAACGCTCGCTTGAGTCTGCACACATGTGACTGTCTATTGAAGGTCTCAAATCCTTTCGATTTATCAATGTACACCTCTTCCTCAATCACTCTGTTGAGGAAAACTGTCTTCACATCCATTTGATGTATCTTCCATCCCATCTGCGCTGAAAGTGCTAGAATAGATCTAATTGAAAAGTGCCGCACTATTGGAGCAAAGGTCTCATCATAATCAATTATCTCCACCTGAGAGAACCCTCTGGCCGCTAATCTTGCTAGTGTTTCTCCACACTCCCATTTGTTGCTTGCTTTACTTTGTGAATCCATCTAGAACTCACCACTGACTTGTTTGTTGGTCTTGGGACCACTTCCCAAACATTATTTCTGATAATGGAGTCATACTCCTCTACCATGGCATCAACCCATACTAGTTGTTTCACTACTTCCTCGATTGAGGATGGCTCAATCTCTACACTCTCACTCATCAGAGCCATGTAGCCAGTGTACTGATCTAGTGACCTCCTCTGCCCTGCGACATGATGTGGTGCTCCCACATTTTCTCTAGAATCATGCATCAATCTGTCAGCTTCTTGGGTGCGCTTCCTTCCATCTATGGAATTCTCTACATGAGTGGGTGCTTCCACTCTCTACTCCTCTGCGTGTGGCTACTCCACATCATCCTGAGGTTCTTCCTTTGGAGCTAAAAGTTCCTCATCTACATGCAACTGAATCTCCCTCTCAAGGGAACATCTCATGGCCTTCTCTTCATCAAAATTCACATCTCCATGAACCACTATCATGCAGTGAGATGGCAGGTACACTCAATAGTTGTGAGGTATACCAGTGTACCCCACAAATATTCCCAACTCAGCTATTTGCTCTAGATTTTTCCTTGCATCCTTGGTAACATGACAATAAACTAATGAACCAAAGATCCTTAAGTGTGCCACATCTCGTTTCTTACCTAAAAAGGCTTCTTCTGGCGTACTTATCCTGAGAATCCGATGAGGAATCCTGTTCTACACATATACATCTATGTTGCATGCTTCATCCCACAAGTGCAACGGTAGGCCCTGATCATGTAACATCGCTTGTGCAGCTCCCACAATACTTTCTTTCTTCCTTTCAGCCACCCCATTCTGTTGTGGGTTATGGGGTGCTATTAATTCTTGTCAAATGCCTTCTGATGCACAAAATTTCTTGAATTCATTCGACACATATTCTCCACCGTTATCGCTCCTAAGAAACTTCACTTTCCTACAACTGTCTTTCTGAACAAGTGCTTTAAATTCAAAAAAATTAGAGAACGTCTAATCTTTCTTCTACATGAAGAAAATCCAAAACTTACATGAGAAAACATCTACATATATCACATAATACTTGTTTTTTTCCATGGAGGATGTCGAGAATGGTCCATACACATATGAGTGAACTCTTTCAAGGATCACTCTGTTATATAATCTCTCTTCTCTAGTGTGCCCTTCGAAAGTCCTATAGAAATATTTTGCGTGACATTTAAATCTATGTGGTGCAGATGGCCCAATATTCTATGTCACAATTCACCAATGTCTCGGCTCTACACCTTCTCTGCTTTTGTGCTCAAAGTAGCACATTATTCTACATCAAATTTGTAGAGGTTATTCACCTGAATCCTGATCCGCTTCACTTGTCTTGGGGCTTTGTGACGAAGGAAAGCCTTTCCTTTTCTAAATATCACATTGTAGCCATGGTCCTCAAACATAGCAATTGAAACCAAATTCTTCTTCATACCTAGAACATACATGCCATCTTTTAATGTGAGAGTTTAACAAGACTCCCTTTGAAAATTAATTGTATCGATGTCGCTTGGACTATACCTTCCATAATATCCCATTTCAAGGTGCATCTGGTCATATGGAATGAGTTTCCACTATCCATAAACCACACACTACCCATCACTGATGTCACCATGTAAGAAATGAGTTTTAAATCCAACTCGAATTGTGAAGCAAGAGCTTCACCTTCCGCTCCTCCTGAGGGCTTCTTGTCGGCTTTCTTGTGTGGACACTTCGAGGCATAGTGTCCCAACTCATGACAATGAAAACATTTAATCTTCGACAAGTCCTTATTTATGCCTTGACGGGAATCTAATTTGGAATGGGATGGCTTCCCTTTCCCTTTATCTATCTTTCCAACCAAGGCACATCTCTCCTCATCATCATGCTTGGATGAGGATCCATCTCTGGTGTTTCACAAAATCTCTTATTGCACCAAGTCAGACCACAACCGCTCCCATTTTGGTAGCTTTTCCCTCCCATTTACCGAATCCTGGTAGCTATTCCATCTCTTGGTAAGGCCTAGAAGTGTTAGACTAACCATATCATCTTCAACAACTGTAACACCAACACTTCCAAGCTCATCCCGACATTGGGTGAACTTGGTCAAGTACTTTGGTGTTGTTTCACCCTTCTCCATCTTGATTTTCCTGAGCTTGTCCTTCAGTGCCAGCTTACTTTGGTCACTGTTATTCTGAAACAAGTCTATCAAGGCCTTCCACATTTCATATGGATTCTCCTTCCTGTTGAGGTTCGAGACAATACGATCTCGAACTCGTTCTAGTATGAACCCTCTTGCCTTTGCAACACATTTATTCCACTCTGCTAGATCTTGAGCATCTATTTTTGGAGGCTTAGGAATATCAGTGTCTATGAATTCCTTCAACTCATTGTCTTCCAACATTGCCTCCATCCTGTCCTTCCAATAAATATAGTTCGAACTACCCTTAAGGGCATATTCAAGTCTCAATCCGTAGAATGACATCCTGCTGGCTTTGAAGAATGATACTACAAATTCGATTTCACCTGCAAAAGACAAACTCATATTCTCCTCTTCTAGAGTGATTTCTTCTCTAATACCATGTAGAAATTCCTTGTAGATTCAAACTGCTAATTGTAATTTACTAAAACAATAGAATTGAATCTACTCTACTCATCAACGGAAATAATTAAACGATTGCAAAATCACAAAGCATACAAGAGAAATAATTCAATCAACACATTACACAATGATTTCTTGGGGAAATCTATAGCTAAAAAACCCCTGCTATCTATATATTGCATTAGTCAGGAAGTATGAGAAGATTATAATGCTTTTCTCAAGCCTGAGCAACCTCTGCACTATCTTTATCTATCTCACAGCTTCCTAAACAAGCCTAGGCCAATACTTAACCAAAATTCTCCTTGCCCAAGTCCCTATTTCCTTGCGATGTTTCCTTGGGAATTAGATCCCTATTAATTAGGGAAATTCCTCAATATGAATTGTGCAATCCATCATAGACCTTCCTTTGACTGCATGCACCACATGTACAATTTAGATGATTATAAAATTGATAGTACAATGTCCCTGAACTCCAATCTCAACTGGGTAACTCTCATATCTGACATGCAAGAGTTATTTATGAGTGAATCATCAGTTAACTGGTTGAACACATGAAGCAACACCCGATTGTTTGACCTCCTACTAGTTCCTTTATCAATTGGAACTAGTTTAACTGACTTTAACTCAGTTAAACTGAATTAATTAATTATAACTCAAAATAAACTCAATCAGGGCTCGTATAAAGTAGGAGACACTCTACATGACTTGATCCAGACTTAAATAGGAACACAACAAATTACAGAGATAACCATAAACACAGATATGCAGCGGAAATAATACTTCACTTCATTAATGTAAAAATACTAAAATATGCTTACAAACAGTAATGGAAATAAACCAGCTAGGGCGATGGTAGCTTATCTCTGAGAAGAGATGTGGTGGCTACCTGCCTCTGAACTGTTTTACAATGAGGCTCGAAGGCCTATTTATTGTTGAGAAACAATGGAAAACCCTTAACATTCCAAAACCTAACCCTAGAAGATGAAACGCCAACACGGGTCATAACTTTGGCATACGATCTCCGTTTGACGCGTACAATAGTTCGTTAGAAAGATCTATCTGAGCACTACCACTTTGGGAAGGGAAACATCATTCCATGGACCTATGTTGCCCTCAGATTTCCCAAAAAAACGTCGTTTAGGGCCTCAAAACGGCTCCGGAAGTTCAGGACCCGAAAAACTGCTAAAAATAGTAAGTTGTGCTACAATTAAGGAAACTGAAAATGCTGAGAGAAACAATGGTGGGGATCCAGGTGGACTTGGCAGGTGGCCACCAATATCCACCTGGATCATGACTCAAGTTAGACCCTCAACTCAAATTAACTAAGCCAACTAACTCAATTTCACTTAGTTAACTAGTACAAGTTTTCTTATGATGTGGAATTACAATTTTCTTCCTAATTTAATTCAAGGACAAAATTAAATTAGGATTTTCTTATTGCATTTTCAACACATAGGACGAGGAAAAGTAAAGCTAAAGTTGATAGGTAAAAGGATTATAACACTTCCTAGTGTTTTTCACATTCCTAGATTGCCTAGAGATATAATTTTTATAACCAAGATGGAATGATGTAGGTGTAAATACAATGTTCAAGAAATATACTTTCAAGATGGTTCAAGGATCGCTCTTATTGATGAAGGAGGTTCAAATACGAACTCTATACAAGCTCATAGGAAGTATTGTTATTAATAGATGCAACAATTCTATCGTTCTTGAAAGTGGAGCAAAATTTTTTATAGTCTTTAGTGAAAAGACTACGTTGTGGCACTAAAGACTAGGACATATTGGAGAGAAGGGCCTTTAGATATTACATGGTAATGGAATGGTAGAAGGTATGTATAATTTCTCTTTGGATTTTGATTTTTGTGAACATTGTGTATATGGGAGGCATAATCGGGTGGGTTTTCCTTCTAGTGCTAAGAGCGCAGAAGGAATATTAGAGCTTGCGCACAGTGATGTGTTTGGACTTGTGTCGGCTCCATCATTGGGTAAATTTATGTATTATGTTCTTTTTATAGATGATTTATCAAGGAATACATGGATATATTTCCTTAAGAAGAAATATGAAGTCTTTGAAATGTTTAAAGAATTTAATCCTCTAGTGGAAAATCAAATAGAGAAGAAGTGTGGTATAGCACGTCAAAAGACTACTCCATAAAAACGTTAGCAAAATGGAGTAGCAAAAAGGATGAATATGGCGTTGATGGAAAAGGCAAGAAGCGTGCTCAGTTGCTCTAGATTAGGGCAGGAATTCTGAGTAGAGGAAGTGGGTATTGCACGTTACCTGTCTAACTGATCACCTTCATCAACATTAGAGAATAAGACTCTACACTAAGTATGGAATGGTAAGCAACCCTCTCTCACACATCTTAGGTTATTTGGTTGTGATGAATATGTATAAGTTTGAAAGGAGAAAACAAACTAGCTGGATAGTAAATTTGAAAGGTGTGTCTTTATTGGGTATAAAGATGGTTTAAAAGGTTACAAGATTTGTAACCCATAAACAAAGAAGGCAACGCACAATCAAGATGTGGTATTTAGAGAAGTGGAGCATGTCATGAAACAAGAATTCCTACCAAGGGAAATTGAACCAAAGAAGATAGAGTTTGATTTGAAGGGTCAAGAATCAGACTCCACAAAAGAATGGAAATCAGAAGAAGAAGAACCACACACTTTGGTTTTGAGGAGATGATTTCGGGAAAGAAGGAACCCAAAGAGGTATATTCCATCTGATTTCTATTCACATTTTTCTTTATCTATTATTGATTATGATCCCATAACTATCAAGGAGGCAGTGGATTTAGAGGATGGAAATTTTTGGAAAAATGCCATGAGTGCAGAAATGGTAGCCTTGGATAAAAATGAGGCTTTGGATCTGGTGGAATTTATCACTGGAAGGAAACCCATTGGAAGCAAATGGGTGTTTAAGAAGAAGACGAATGCAAAAGGAAAAGTGGAGAAATAAAAACCCTGATTAGTAGCAAAAGGTTATTCTGCGGTTCTAGGAATTGATTTTGGTGATATTCTTTCTCCTACTACCAAGTTAGCTTCTATTATATTACTTTTATCTATTGTTGTTGCTTTGATTTTGAGGTAGAATAGATGGACATGAAGACAACATTCCTACATGGGGATATAGAAGTAGAGATCTACATGAAGTAACCGAAAGGATTTGTAGTGAAGGATAAGAAAGAACTAGTGTGCAGGTTAAAGAAGTCTCTGTATGGATTAGTAATCACCAAGGATGTGGTATAAAAAATATGATACATATATACAAAGACTTGGCTTCACAAGTAGCAAATCGGATCAATGTTTGTTATAAATTTTTTGGTGATCGTGTTATTTATTTGGTCTTATATGTGGACAATATATTGTTGATCGGAAATGACAAAGAAATTATCAAGGATGTGAAGACCCAATTGTCCGCTAAATTCGACATGAAGGATCTTGGTGCTACAAACTTTATTTTGGACATGAAAATTAAACGAGATCAGGAAAAGAGGAAGCTCTAGTTAAACCAAATGAAATATGTTGAGACAATATTGTAGAGGTTTAATATGCATGATAGAAAACTAGTGAAGGTTCTTATTCATGTACGTGTGAAATTTTATGCATAACAATGTCCTAAAACATTAGAAGAGGAAGAGGACATGTACTGAGTTCCATTTTACGAGTGCAATTGGTAGTTTTATGTATGCAATGGTATGTATCAGACCAGATATTGCACATGCAGTGAGAGTATTGAGTAGGTGTATGTCAAAACCAGGGAAGGAGCATTGGACAATAGTAAAGCGAGTTTTTAGGTATCTTCGTGGCACTAGTGATTTTGGTTTTTGCTACCAAGGAAGACTTGGATTGGACAAAGTGTTGGACATACGTGGCTTTGTTGATGCAAAATGGGTTGGGGCACTTTCAAGAGATATTTTGTAGTGGCACTTTCAACTATAGAGGTTGAATACATGGCAGTCACTCATGCAAGCAAGGAAGTAGTTTAGTTGCAAAGACTGTGTTCAGGTATGGGGTTCGTACAATGAGCTATAAGGATAGATTACGACAACTAAAGTATATTTTTCTTGGCAAAAAACATTTCTTATCATTCGAAGATAAAGCATATTGATGTTGAATATCACTTTGTGAGGGATATGGTTGAAGACAAAAAGGTGTTGCGTGTAAAGGCAGACACTTTGATGAATGTTGCAAATGAATTGACAAAGTCTGTAAGCACTGAGAAGTTTTCTTAGTGTAGAGAAACAATGGGCATTGCAGCCCTGGACCGATGAATGTGTACTCATGTACCCCCCTATGTGCAAAGAAAACAACAAGTGGGAGAATTTTGTGTATGTGTTATATTTTTTGCATGACCAACTCTATGCGTTGTTACGTTGCACTAGGTGTAGTGGGTTTGGTAACCCCCTTTGCTGGGGGGTTTGTAAGGGGGCAGTATCCCCCTCTGCATGGGGTTTGGGGAAGAACCCCAAAATTTTCTTTTATGTAGACTCAAGGATGTTTGGAGAGACCCAAGGATGGTGGGTGGACCCACCCATGGTTTTGCACATTGTTTTTGCGCATAGTTTTGGGCATCATGGTTTTTCCCATGGTATTTTGTAATTCTGGTTAAGGGAACTATGGTTATGTTCTAATCCAGTGTTAATGGATTGGAGGTTTATGAATGCTTCGACATGTATATAATGTATTGTAACATTGAAAGGAATATAATGCATAATCAATCTCGTTTTCTTGGCTGTAGGTTCTAGAAGAAAAATCTTCATGTATATTTTTTGTTCTGGCCATTGTATATTTATTTTTTTTAAGAATTCATTTGCAAGTAATTTCTATACAGGGTTAAAACCTTCAACTAGGTGGTATATGTTGTGGAGATGACATGGATGGCATAAAGTTTTGGATATCAAAGATCCTGATATCTAGAAGGCCAATTCACCAATTGTAGTGGGAAGAGGGAAAATTCTATATATGGATAGATCTAGATGTTTGGAGTCCTCAAATGTGTCTGGAAGAATGAAGATTCAAAAATTTCTATAGCAAGGAACTAAGGGAAAATACTAAATTTGGATGCGAGTAGTGCGACATAATGTGGTTTGGCTATGAACATGGCCTTATGCAATGGTGACACATGAGAAACGATTGCTATGTGTTAGCCACATATAGATGGCTTGGAATTGTATGATGGGGACATGGGGACAAGAGGAGCTGCAATGTGTCTAACACATGGCAATGGTATGACTACTAATGTGGTGCTTGGAGGGTAGATTTTCAAATAAGTATAACTTTGTGTCTAGAGCTCAGATTTGGATGAAATTAATACCGTTGGAAAGTTCACAATGTGCAGAAGGATATTGTGATCTCAAAATGGAGTTTCAAGGTATTTTAAGTAAGTTGAACTATGAAAACCTCATCTCCATAGAATACCCTTGAAGGTTGGGTCTAGACACTTTGTTATATTAAAAAGGCCTTGAGGGGGCTAGGTACATTACATATGGGCTCATAACTTAGTGGTTTATCTCAGATGATGAGCTTAGTATTCAACTTTTATTAAATCAAAAGTTGGAACAAGAAATTGGTTATTGTAGAAAACTTCTTGTCATAAAGAAAAGTAGTGATCAAGGCATTGGTTGTCAATGACAACTTGATGTCACAAAGTCAAATAGATATCAAAATTTAACCACAACTCCAATAATCAAATATTAAGGTCCATCTTACAGAATGCATTTTAAGGAATTTCTCATCATATCCCACAATTAAATAAATATGTTACCATGTTTCATTTGTAAATTTTCAATTTAAAATCCTAATATCATCAACTATAATCAATATGACTAACCTCACATGTTGCATCACAAAAATGGTTCTCCTTATATAATAACCCAATTTTAAAATTAAAATCATAACCTTTATATAACCCAATTTTAAAATTAAAATCATAACCTTCAGAGTTGTCAGTTACAACCATCACTCATTAGCCTCAAGTAAAAACATATATATTATAGCTTTAAATGACAACTAATCTAATTGAAAAATACAATTTATAAAGCATGCATAAAAATTTAAAGATATAATTTATATAACATATTTTACAACTTAAAGATAAAAAAATAAATAAAACTAATACAAATTGAAATTTAAAAATTTACATAAATACACTATTTTTTTACCCAAAATATTATACATTTATAAAATCTCAAACCTGAATCAATCATTTCAATATTTCACACTTCATATATAAAACAATTCCTCACTAAGTCACTCAATTACTTCCTATAAACCAACATACTAATGATAATGATAACATAAACATTTGTATAATATCATTTTCCCTTGAAAAGAGCTTTACACATTAGATGTGTACAATTCCAAAATTTGTCTTGATTTATTCATTTGTTGCTTTATGTTGTAATAGTGTGCCAAAATCATAAGAAATTAGTATATATGCTGTTTTATGTAAAGAAACTAAGTACTTTGTAATAATGTGCTAAAATCATAAGAAATTAGCATATCTGTTTGCAGGTTGTTGGATGTATTCTTGGTGTTATAGTGACAGCTACGAGAATTGATCTGGGTCTTCCTTAGATTAGGTCTGACAGTTACAGATTCACCATATTATTAAAAAAAAAAGTATACCAAATATAATTAATGAAAGATAATTAAAAAATAATATTATATAGATAGATATGAATTTCAAAGAAAGAATAAACAAAATAACATATTGTTATTGAATAATTTTTATACTGTTGAAAAGGTTAGAACTAAAAGCAAGTAACACCCTGCCTTTTAAACTCGGCTTCAGATATTTTTAATGTCAAACCAAAACATTCCACACTGAACAGAACGCTGTGTTTATGAATTAAGTTTCCAATTTTTGCTATGAAAGTTCTTCAAAGAACATACAGTGCACACGCGAATTATAATATTCCATCGCAGCAAGGTTTCTGTGCGTGGCTTTTACAACAGTTTTCTTTTTCATTGCTTCAGCAAGTTTCACATGCGCTGAAATATGGTGTCCTCTCAGAGTTATCTCAGAGTTACCTTCGCATTCTCTAGGGTCAGGCGCTAAATCCTGAGAAAGAAAATACTCAACTCTGGTCCTCCAATGCCATCAGGATTCACCATGTACAGAGCTTCAGATTCTGTTGAACCAACTACCCTATCAAAGCTAGCCCTCATATACATAAGTTCACCTTCAGGCCCTAATTCTTCTTCCACTGGAAGAACACCGGCCCCCATGGAAACTGCCTGCACCATAGTTAGAATCCTCACATCAGACTCAGACCAGCTTCTCCTCAGAGCATAACCGGCCTTACGCCCGTTGCAATACATAGTCCATCTGGGTTCCTGAAACAGTTTTTCTCTGTTCACAGTTCTCTCGCATTCCAGAGCTATTCTCACCAATCCAGACGCCATTTCCTTCACCAGTGAATTTGTCAGAGTCGCAAGTTCTAGAAGCATCACAGGGTTGCTACGCGGATCTTCCTGCACTGCGAAATTCACGCGCCCTCTTCTGTAACCGAACAGGGTTCCAGTCACTCGGCTTCCAAGAGAGGCACTCGGCTCTTTGGGGTGATCAGAATTCATACTGGGACAAGAAGTGCAAGCTGAAACAGGAACTGAATAAATAGCCCTAATTACAGAACGCACAATGCTGATAATCATATTCTTCGTTTTATTGGATCGAGCGTACCCATCAGGGGGTTTCTCAGAGAAATTATCTGGATGCCTACCCAGAGCTCGGAGTGCTCCCAATGACAGAAACTCTCTAGTGCTGCTAAAGTCACGGCCTATTGCATTTGAAGACATGTTTAGGCCACACGTCCCAGGATCGAGTTTCGATCCAGTCAGATGCAGAGTGACAATTACTGATCGCTAATAGTGACAGGGTTGCTAAACCCTAAAAACCTAAACCTATTTCTCCTGATAATTTGTGCTCTGCTTTACATACATCATGAATTTAAGAGCTCTGAAACAAATCAATTTTCAAATCTCCAGGCCTATTGCATTTGAAGACATGGTTACGCCACACGTCCCGGGATCGAGTTTCGATCCAGCCAGCGAAAATACAAGATGGGGAGTGACAATTACTGATTGCTAATAGTGACAGGCTTGCTAAACCCTAAAATCTTAAACCTATTTCTGCCGATAATTTGTGCTCTGGTTTACATACATCATGAATTTAAGAGCTCTGAAACAAATCAATTTTTCAAATCTCCAGGCCAACAATGTTAGCCCAGACGAGCTATCCCAATGTCATTGCCAAAGACCTCTGAAACAAATCAATTTTTCAAATCTTGGGGCAAACAATGTTGGCCACGAACGAGAAATCCCAATGTCATTGCCACGCTCACTGGTTTGACCATGAATATGAAGCTGCATGCATGACTGTAGAAGCTCGATTCTCACTGTACTTGAGCTCTGGGTTCGAGGGTCATGTCCAGCCAGAGGGGAGCAGATATGCAGGATTTCATGGAATTATGAAATGCACGTACCAGTGAGGAGCATATGTTGATACATGGCATCCTCCCGACTGTTGTGGCCAGAAATGTTATGAAGTGTGGAATAAAGAAATGGTGTGGTGAATGGAGGTATTATAGAATGATTGACCACTTCTCTGTCACATACATCTCGATAACATTGCTATATTGGATTCATCGTTGGGCAGTCCACCATATACCCCGGTGCCCACCCAATATTTTCTGCTGAACCAATAAAGAGTCCGTGACTTTACTGAGCGTTTTGGGAACCGAGGTGCTCAGAATGGTGCGCTCCCTGTGGAATATATTTTGTACAGTATCCTTAAAAATAGAAGCCCTTTGGGCCATTCTTCTTTTGGCAGATGGATGGAGATAGTTGTTCATGAATGAGCATATTTTGTACTCTTATCCTTCAAATTACAAGACCCTTTTTGGCAATTCGTGTGAGTGTAGAGATCCGGATTTAATTAGGTGAGTCTTTTCATAATTAGGTGTGTATATTTGAAATTGGAAGGAAGTTTTTAGACTTAAATAGTGGAGTTATTATTGTTTTTTTTTCATCGTCCAATTTTAATAGGCTTTATGTAATTGCTATATATTTTGAAATTTTTTTTTGTTTGAAATCAGCCAAAACAATGTTTCGTCTAATTGTGACTTTCTATTGTTTAAAATGCATTTTTTACTGCACATATTAATAGGGGTTGTGAAATTACTATATATTTTGGAATTTTTCTCTGAAATCAGAGAAAATAATTTTTGGTCAATAGTGACTTTCTATTATTTAAAACACATTTTTGACTACACATGGATTGGGCACCAAAAAAATCCAAAACATATAAAGGTAGATTACAACAACATATCTAATACTAGTTAACAAAATATGAGTATTTTCTGTCTCATTTTTTAATAGATTTTCAAAATTTTGTTAATATAATTGGATTTTGAAAATTTTATATAATAAAGAAATATACTGAAAACAATCTAACTATATTTAAAAATTGATGTAACTCAAATCGATAATAACAATATAACCTTAATAATAATTTATAAAACCTAAATCAATAGTAAAAAGGATTTTAATGATTATCAGTTATATAACTATATATTTATAGTGAAAATAAATTAAAATATTTCTTTCTTAAATTCACACTAAATCTTCATTATTTATAATCACAAATTATACTCACTTAAATGTATAAGTAATTAAAATTAATTAATTAATTATATATATATATATATATATATATATATAAAAGTTAATTGCAATGTTAGCTTTCAAGATATTTCAATTAGAAAATTTAGTGAAAATGATCTGGAGATTAAAAATAGGCTCTAAAATAAAAGTGTTGAGAATCTTTTGAAACCAGTGTGTCGTAGTGTTCATCGTCCTGATTCCAACAACACTTGAATTGCCTTAATTTGACGTTGTATGAAGAAGTTATGACGTTATGAAGTTTTGGCCAAACAACGAAAAAATGTAAAGATGGGCTGACTGGGCAGTCTGTACTATTGCAATCAACATGCCAATTGGGCATATGGGGGGCCAATTAGAGCCTACCAAGTGGCGGTCCGTACAGGGGTGAGTTGGCAAATTCTTCTTGGTTCGTGCACTTATGAAGTGGCCCAATCAGATGTCGCCATGTGGCCCAATGAGAAGGCACCCCGTGATTGGCCAAAAATTTGCAAAAGCGACCCCAAGGCCTTAGCATGGTTCAACCCCTTGATCTGTCGTGTATAAACTCCGCACTCTATCGATGGACTACACAATATTTCTTAACAACTATAGTCGTCGGGTTATATTTCAAGTCATATTGTTTTGGCATTGGGAAGAGGGGTCTTGCGGCTAACCCAGTCCCCCATGTCACGTTACTAGCAGACATAATCGCAGAAGAAAGGGAGAGGATTGGGCACTTGGCCCTAGCCCTAGTCATGTCCAACACCCATGGGCCCACGACGGAGGAGTTAGGGGAGAGGGGCGGGGCACATGGCCCCCGACCACGTGGAAACCCATACAACTGAGTGGAGGAGGTTATGTCGAAGGGTGCGGGCAGATAAGTCTCAACCCTCAGTTTTCGGTGCCCATCGTGAATGTTACCTAAGACTTCGATGGAGGGTGTTAGGTCCCTATACTACTAGTGTAACCCCTTATTGTTATTAGTACAAACCCCCTTATTATATTGTTGTGCCCATGTAGTCCCCATATTGTTATTATTGCGCCCCATAGAAGCCCACTATTGTTATTATTGTGCCCTTACATTATTATTGTTATGTTGGCTCTGATTATATTATGACCCCTTAGACTCCTATATATAGAAATGAGGTCTTGTCATTTGTATCATCCAAGAATTTTTCATTTGTGTAATGTAAAGGAGGTTGTCCCCTCAAAGAGGCTTATTTTGAAGGTGTTTCTCTATCTTTTCTATCATTTTGTGAGTTGGTTTCATAACATTTGGTATCGGAGCTTTGGATTCTAGGGTTTCGCTGCTCCAAACAGGTCATCGTGGCATTTTCGCTATAACGTTTTCGCTACAAAGTTTCAGAAGCTAAAACAAAAACCTATTTGAGAAGAAATCGGTCTGAACCTTGGGTCCGAATTCCAGGTCTTGTCTCAATATACTTTCGGAGATATGATCTGAGGAAATTAGGGTTTTTGCAAGCTCCAGAATTTCATCTCAAACAAGCCATCGTGGAATTTTCGCTATAATATTTTTTCTACGAAGGTTCAGAATCTGAAATTAAAACCCATTTGAACCGAAATCTTGGTGAAGCTCGGGTCCGAATTTTAGATCTTGTCTCGCTATAATCTGAGGAAGTTAGGGTTTTTGTAGACTCCTGAATTACATTATAAATAGGTGATCTTGGGAAAATCGTCATAACTTTCTCTCTGAGCATCAGATTGAAATTTCGTAAGAAGTTACAGAAAGAGGACGGACTATAGTTTTCTATGTATATTTTTCATATCCTAAGGTTGAAACAGTGACACGTGGCACTTCGTACAAGTGCGCTCTACTGAACCAGTCTATAATCAGACCATCGTGGGAGATTTAACATAACTCTTCCTTACAGAATCCAATCTTGATCAAACTTGCGAGGTTAGAAAGAGAACACAGAGGGCTACTGCAGGATGCAATTTCAGAACTTGGAGATCTGAAATTACATAGTTACAGTCGTTTCAAGATCGAGCTCCTAAAATAAAGAAAAGGCAATATGAGGAAGTTTGATGGCAAGGATCCGGTAAATTGGATACTACAGATGGAGCAATATTTTGATCTACATGAGGTGCAACTATTACAAAAGGTACATATTGCATCTTCATATTTAGAACCGGATCAATTTGTATGGTATAAAGGGTTTTGTTCTCGTAAACCACTTATTACATGGTCAATTTTCATGGAGGAAATGATAACACATTATGAGGATACAAAGAGCAACACCTTCTTTAGCTAATTGATAAATCTCAAACAAAAGTGTTCAATGGTAGAGCACATTGAGGACTTTCAAAAATTGAATATAAGGGAAAATGATATTCCAGAGAAGTATAGTATTGATGTCTCCATAGGGACTTTAAAGGATAACATTCAACATGAGGTTCATCTTTGGGAACTTGATTCATTGGAGAAGGCATTCAAGTTGGCAAGAAAAGTGGAAAGCAAAATTATGGCAACAAGGAAGTCTACCCCTCACAACTATAAAGATGGAAGTGTTGTTTCTCCTAGCCTTCCACAACCTACAAGGTTGACACCACAACAATTGGAAGAAAAAAGAGAAAAAGGGCTTTGTTACAATTGTAATAACAAATACATTAAAGGTCATAAGTGTGCCGAGAAGAAATTATTTTACATAGATTGTGAAGAGGAGGAAGAAAAGGATCAAGAAACATCAAAAGAAGAGGATATACACTAGGAACCAACCCCAGAAAAAAGAAGAAATGAATCTGACCATATCTTGTAAAGCATTGGAAAGAATTACCACTCCTCAAACTCTCAAGATAGAAGGACATATCAAGAAGAAAAAGGTTCAAGAAGTGAAAGATCACATCGAGAAAGAAGAAATGAATCTGACCATATCTTGTAAAGCATTGGAAAGAATTACCACTCCTCAAACTATCAATATAGAAGGACATGTCAAGAAGAAAAATGTTCAAGAAGTGAAACATCACATCAAGCATCAAGAAGTGAATCTGACCATATCTTGTAATGCATTGGAAGAAATTACCACTCCTCAAACTCTCAAGATAGAAGGACATATCAAGAAGAAAAATATTCAAGCAGTGAAAGATCACATCGAGCATCAACAACAAGTTATCAAACTTTTAAAGGATAACGCCACTTTGGTGCAGAATCGAATGAAACAACACGCAGATCAACATCGCAATGAAATAAGTTTTGATGTAGGCGATTGGGTATTTTTACGGCTACATCTCAAGCAAGCTATTTATGAGAAGGAAATGTTGGCAATACTACATGCACTTAAGAAATGGCGACCTTACCTAATGAGAAGACACTTCAAGGTAAAAATGGATCATGATAGTCTTAAATACTTTTTAGAACAAATATTATCTTTAGAAGAACAGAAAAAATGGGTCACAAATATGTTGGGTTATGACTTTGAAATCATCTACCAAAAAGGGAAGCAAAATGTTTTTGCAGATGCACTCTCAAGAAAGGATGAGGATGTGGAAGCATTGTTTTATGCTTGTTATATTATCCAACTAGATTGGATAAACGAAGCAAGGGATGAATGGAAGAAGGACGAAGAAGTGTGCCCACTCATTCAAAAGTTGCAGAAGATCCCAGTTCAAACAATATTGCCAGAACTTGACGAGGAAGGAAATTCATATTGGAACCTAGAGAAGTTACAGAAACAAGAACCTGAAAGCTACGAAATCGATCAATTTCAGAGTATCTCATCAAGTGGAAGAACTTACTTGTTTAAGATTCCACATGGGAGGACAAGAATTTTATACAAAAGCATCAAGAATTACTCAAGCGTTGAGGACAACACTTTTTGAAGGAGAGGGGCATGTTAGGTCCCTATACTACTTATGTAACCCCTTATTGTTTTTCTTTTGATCTAGTAAGAGTGGAACCTTCCATTAGCCAAGAGAAAATACATATTGTACAACAGCAACACCAGCTCTGTGAAACACTCAACAAACAACTGGGTTGACTCACCAAAACTACAACAGGACTATTGTCAAAACAATCCATCCACTAGAGAGTACACAGAATCTGCCCCGTCTATCTAACCATCCTCAGAGTGGCGCTCTGGATAACCAGCGCACACGAACCCTTAAGCTCTTGATGTCAAAAGTCTCGCTCATCAACGAACCCGTAAGCTCTTGATGTCAAAATCTCGCTCATCAACGAACCCTTAAGCTCTTGATGTCGAGGGCCCACATAACCGAAGGCCTACAATGCATTCTCCTGTGTCTTAAACACATACCTTAACCTTTGGTCGTCTTTACAACTCGAAAACCGTGCGATCCTACCTTCAGAGATTTGACGGTCAATAGTTAATTTCGGGCCATCAACTTGCCCACTCTTTAATTTAATTTACAGACCCGATGAGAAACTAAACCGCCGCTCTATATATTTTTCGGGTCCGCTTGGGGATTAACCTTCGATCAGATTTTCACCCTGAACACCATGTGATCCTACCCTCTGAGATCCGATGGTTAATAGCTCATTTCAGGCCATCAACTTGCCCACTCGATAATTTAACTTACGGACCCGATGAGAAACAAAACCACCGCTCTATAATTTTTTCGGGTCTGCTTGAGGATTAACCATCGATCATCTTTTCACCCCGAACACCGTGCGATCCCACCCTTGGAGATCCGACAGTCCAAAGCTAATTTCGGGTCGGTAACTTGCCCACGCAATATTTTATCTTACGGACCCGATGAGTATCAAAAATCACCACACTAATGTTTTTCAGGTTCGTTTGAAGTTTTAAATCAGGTCGTGAGCTTCATTATGAAAGATTTGTAAATGAGTAACTAGTAAGATCTTTCATCTTACTTGAGTTAATCATGAGTTTCCCACACTCTGTTAGTAGCTCATTTTGTCTTTTCCTTCCTCTTTTCCTGCCTGGGTTCTTGGAAGAGTGTCTTGATGTTGCCTCCATCATTTTAACCCCTCTATTTTCCTGGCTATCATGGTTTCTTTTGACTCCAGAACCCTTTGCTTGAGATCTCCAAAGGAAGAGCTATTGTACTCTGTCAAACTCCTCTTATGGTAGAGAATCAACCCCTTTGGTGGTTCCCTACTCCAGGAAGTTTTCTAAATCGAGATTCTCCCTCTCAAGAATCTCTTGTAGTTCGTGGTCCTCTGTTCCAACTTCACTTGGGGTCATCTCATGGTCCCTGCCAAGTTCCATGATGCTTGGCAGATCTTCCTTTAGTTTGTTGTTCTCAGGTACATCCTCCATGCTAGCATCTTTTTCCTTCTCTGCAAGATTATCCTCTGATGCTTGGTTCATCGCATTGTTCCCACCTTCTTCTTCTAAAATCTTGAAACTGTTATGACTTGGGTGTTTATCCTCACTAGTTTTCCTTTGGTACTTTTTTCCTCCTTTCCCTTTGCCTCCCATCTTGGTAAAGCCTTCGGGGTCTTTGCCTGTGTTGGTTTTCATATTGTCCTCCAGTTTGTTTAAAGGGCAATCTCTGATGAGGTGCCCGTGTTCATGACATTTACGACATCTGAATGGGACATGTTCATAGTCCACCGCCTGCACCCATTCTTCATCATATACTTCTAGAATGATTTCATCTGGAAGTGCTCCTGATAGGTCCATTTCTACACATATGCAGGCAAAGGAGGTGTATTTTCCTCGCAGAGTCGCCTATGATATTTTTAAAAAATGACCTAATTTATTGCCTATGGCTTTTAAGGATTTAGGCAGCCAGTAATCTAAAGGTAGGGAGTAGAGTCTTATCCATACCAGTACTGATGTGAATGTTTCTCGTTCTGGGACAAAATTCATCACCCATGGTCGCATGTAGAGGCCAGCCGCAGCATAAAAGTATGGTCCTCCTTCGAACACTCTGTCTTTGTCCTCTAGGTTTGTGAACACCATTGTGAAGAAACCCTTGGACCCAAGGTGGAGGGTTATTTCCCCCTTAGGTTTCCAGTGGTTTCTTATCCATACCTGCAAAGCCTTCTCTGTTGGCCATATCCCCATAAATTTACATATAATTGCGTATGCCGCCATGTGATCCCTGTGCTCCTGTAGCGCTGGATTATTTAAAACAACCCGAGGTTTAATGGCTGACCTGGGTTTACAGAGTCCTGTCACACTCCTATGCTCAGCTCTCTAACTGCTACCTCCTGTTCTCTTCTCTCCTCTAACTTCCTCATGATTCTCTTCCTGCTCATGAGAACTGATGTTTTCCGGCTTTTCTGTGCTAATACTCTCCGTTTCTACCTCCATTGGTTTCTTGAAGCAATTCGAACCCACTTCCTTGCTTCTGTTTGCAACTACATGGCTGTAGGAGGGAGTGGAACTCCCCCCTCTTCGCCCCTCCATGGCTACCAACAATAATCCCTTGTTGGTCCAAACCCTCATTCTGCTCTCTCCCCCACAGCACCTGACAAGTTCCAACATCTAAATCGTGTAACCCCTTATTGTTATTAGTACAACCCCCTTATTATATTGTTGTGCCCATGTAGTCCCCATATTGTTATTATTGTGCCCCATAGAAGCCCATTATTGTTATTATTGTGCCCTTACATTATTATTGTTATGTCGGCTCTGATTATATCATAACCCCTAGACTCCTATATATAGAAAGGAGGTCTTATCATTTGTATCATCCAAGAATTGTTCATTTGTGTAATGTAAAGGAGGTTGCCCCCTTGAAGAGGCTTATTTTGAAGGCGTTTATCTATCTTTTCTATCATTTTGTGAGCTGGTTTCATAACAGAGGGGGTGGGCAATTGGCCTAGACCCTGATCCTATTGTTGCCATATGACCCTATTCCAGAGCAACATGAGCCAAAGCCGTCAGGGGCGGACCGTTGGCCCTAGCCCCCAACCTTATGGGCGCCATGTGGCCCTGATTTTGCGCATAGGGGTATTGTGCAACTTAACAAGGCAACACATTGCCCATTTTTCGGCAGGAATCACACCAGTCCCAGGCGAATTTGTCACTCGACGGACTATGTAAAGGGCCAATTTGAAAGGCAATTAGCAGGTTTTGCCAATTTGCAGGACAAATATCAGAGCTTAGCTTGGAGAAGCATAACTTACTCAATTTTTAACCTTTTTGAGCTCAAGAAGAGATGGGGGTTTTTGAGTATCTTGGATTTAATGCCAACCTCGATTTTCTGATTTGAACATTTATGATGGAATTTTTTCAGAATCAAGTCTTTCAGTGTAGAGACAATTAGAGTTTTGAAGTAGTATGAAGGCATTTTGAGCATGGAGAGAGCCTAGTAAGAGGTTTTCCAACCTTCTAGTTTCATCTGCAACAACTGTTACTTTAGTAGAGCAACTCTTTTTAGTCTTTTCTCAATATGTGTTCATGAGAGAAGCTCTTTTCAACACCTCATTGTGGAGTTGTTGTATGTTTTTGTGCTTGGATTTCAGGTGGAGTACAAGGACTTGTTGTGTGAGTCCTTTTTATGTTGACATTTTCATGACTTGCTGTAGGGAGTCATTTTTCTGAGTGAGAATTCTTTGTAGGAGAAAAAAAACTACTCTACTATCAATAATTTGTATGTACTCATTTGTTGTTGAAATCAATAGAGCAGTCTAGCTGTTGGAATAGGCTCGGAGATGTAGCCTAGGAGGGGTGAACTTTGTCATCAAATGTTAGTGTATTCTCTTCATTTTTGTCATTTTGAGTTGCATGTGAATGTGTTTTTTTTAAAGTTCATGTGAAAACCAAACTCACCATTTTTGAAGAGATTATGAAACTTATTTACCCTTAAAAAACCATTTCATTTACTTACAAAACGTAAGACAATTAATTTTTGAAAAGATAAATTCTCCTCCATTATTAAATCAAAAAATAAAATATTACATATCAAAAAATTCGAGAATTAAATCGCATAACTTACCATATCTACTAAAAAACCAATACAAATAAAAAATTAAATACAAATTTTATTTTTAATCCTAAAATCCAATAAAATTTATATATATTAATTTTTTCTAAATAACCATCCAACTCAACAACTTTAGAAATAACAATCCAAATAAACAACTTTATTAATATGATGAATTATAAACTATTTTTACTTTAATATAATTATTTCTTATGATATTCTTTAACTTTTCGTATTATTTATATGATATTTATAAATAATTTCATAAACATCACAAATCCCTAAATTAAACTTTAATTCTACAGGATTATTCCCTTAACTTTAATTTTCGAACCTCTCAAACTTTGTCTCGGCACAAACATCTGGTGTCAAATTTTGAAACATATTTCTCGAAGATAGATACCATTCTTGGAATGCGTTCTCATGGTCAGGGTTGTGTCTTTCGACTTCTGCACAAGGAAACTTCCATTCTTGGTCCTTCGACAACATATATTAGTGAGCATAAATGAGGTTAGTCATGTTGTGACGTTAGTAGTTGTTTTAGACTTTGTAATTGATATTGGAAAAATTATTTTATAGTTAATTCAGTGGAGAAGTTTATTTTATAGCTTAGTATGATGTGCAATTTTGTTCATCTGTCCATCATCAAAGTTGAATGGAGAAGTTTATTTTACAGCTTAGTATGATGTGTAATTTTGTTTGTCCGTCCCGTTGCAATTTTGCTCATATCAAAAAAAAAAAAAAAAACATAGTAATAATAATATCCGCTCATAAAAAAATTAGATCTCTCTCAGGGCATGTTAGATCCCTATTTAAAATGGATCTATGCTGGTACCTACTTAAAATGAGATGATTAACTATTTATGTAAGCATAAATAAAATTAGTCATGATATGGTTAGATAATAAGTTGATCATATCTGAATTTAATTAACTTTAACTTTTAGAAATTTATAATGTGTAATTTGTAATTAAAGTTAAAAGAATTATTTTTAATTCTTTTAAACAATTAGCTAATATCTACTTAAAATGAAATGATTCACCGTTTATATTTACTTTAGTGAAAATGAAATGATTTGTATTAAAATAAAATACATGTAAGAAATAAGCATTTCACTGCGAGTTAGTTATTTTTTTCTATTTAATAAATAGACTAAACTTGTCCTAAACTCAATCTAAATTCAACTTTATAAAAGAACCAAAAAAAATAAATAATTTAAGAAATGCCAAGAAATAATGCCATACAATAAAGTAAATACATAAATTAAGTATGTATATGTTAAATTGAATTGATATATCTTTATAAATATTTGAATTTTTTGAGATTTAAATGGTTTAAGGATGTATATTTTTCCAACTTAAAAGTTTAATATTAATAAATTTGATAATAAGTTAAAAGAGATAATTTTTTTTTAATGTTTTTTAAAATGTTTTTTAGGCGAGTAACTAATATGACACAAGATAATAATGATAATTATGAAGTTTTAAAATAGATGATAATGTTAATTTTGAGGATAAACCATATTAAAAGTTATAAATACAATTTAACAAGTTCAATGTGATTTTTACTGAAAAAAATTCCACAAATTTATTATATTTTTAATACACAGTTTTTTTAGATATTAATTTTGATAATAAATCACACTAAATAATTTGAAATAAGATCTAACAATTTCAATGTGATTTTTACTAAAATTTTTTACCTCAAATTTATTTAATTTTCAATACACTTTTTTTTAAAGTTATTTAGTAACTTTGATTATAAATGTTATAATAACTTAAAAGAAAAAGTTTAATCTTAATAATTAAAATGATTAATATAAAAGTTGAAAAGGTTACCAACAAAATAATAAAAAAATAGTAACTAAGCCGTGGAAAAAAAGATGATTGTTAATAAGTAATGATTACATCCTTATCACCAAGATTTGTGATGATGAAATTATACTCTTTCTATTTACAATGCCATGATGTTAATGAGTAATGATTATATCTCTATCACATAGATGTGTAATAATGAAACTATACTTTTTCCATTTACCCTTTCATAAATCAATACCAGTCACTTTCACTTCTCCATCAAATCGATATTCACATTAGAATTATTGTCCCTTACTTTAGATAAATGATTTTTATAGAATTATTGTCCCTTACTTTAGATAAATGATTTTTATACCTTGAAAATCACTTTTTATAACTTTCATACAAATAACACATAACATCTATGCAAAATCCTTACATTTATATTAAAAAATTACCCCTGACATCTATGCAAAAATCCTTACATTTATATAAAAAATTAACTACATGTTATTGACCATTTCTTAACATTATTTTAATATTTGTATGTCATTAGATTTATGAAAATGTGTTACATCCATAATTTCACCTTTTAATTAATTATTTTATTTTATATTTCTTCATAAACATGATAATTTGCTCAAACTTTGAGTATGTGTCTTTAACATGCACTTCTAAGTGAATCTTTGTACTGATTTGGGTAGGAAGTCTTTTAGCTAGACATGATACCTTTATTTCTCTTTAATATAGCATGTGTCACTTCCCTTTCTGTACCTTTATCGATATAATGACCAGTTAGCAAGACATGGTTTTTATGCTTATTGACAGCAAATAATATATAATTACATATTATTAATTAAGATAGTGAAAATAATGTATTTTTAATGTACAAGTATTTTATTTTTAACTGTTATACATATGTATTATTTATTGATTGATAGTAAATTTAGGTTATATTATGGTTATGTTCAAAATAACAAGTAATTTGAACTCGTTACTTAATATTTAGGAATACCTTAAAAATACACTTATCACAGTTTATCCAGAACCTAACTAATATTATTATTATCATAAAATATTTTATATTTAATTATATATATGCATAATAAATAATATTATATTATTCATCATTCATACATTTTACTGTTATGTTTGAGTATACTTTTAATATAAATTATTTAAGAATAGTAGGTTTTAAGATATATTTTAAAAATAATTTTATATAAAAATTTAATAAAATTATATTAAAATTATAAATTAATTTAATTTAAATATAATATAATTTTGATTTATTAAAAAATTGTAATTTTTAATTATAAATTCATTTTTTATATTTTTTTAAAAGACTAGGTTTTCAAAAAAAAATTCTTTTAAATTATTGTGAAATTTAAAATTAAAATGAATTTGAATTAATTTTAAACAAATAAGAGATAACATTTTCCCTCTACTAAATTGTTAAATACACTTTAATTATACATTTATTCTAAATTATAATTTAATCAATGAATTTATAATTAGTATGATTAATTATTTTGATATTAAACTTAATAATAATAATAATTTATATAATATTATAAACTATTTTTGCATTAATAAAATTAGGAAGCATTTTATATTAGATGTATAATTCTGGTAATGTTTAAAGACTCTATTTTTATAACCTTAGTTTAATAAAAATGTCATCACTTCAATAAGTAAGATTGTATTATTATATATTGGATTTAAGAAAATATAAAAATATATGTATATAAGAGAGGAAAAAAAGAAAGGAAAAAAATTGAAGAGAGAAAAATAAATATCATATTAAAATATTTAAATAAAAACAATATAAATATATTTACATAAAATTATTGTTTCAAGGGGAGGTAGGAGTGGGAGGGGCTTTTGATGAAGAAATTATGTGTCAATTCACATGGGGCATTGGTACAACGACCAATAACAAGACTCAAAGAAAATTATAAGGTTTTTGGTCCGTGCTGATTCATTGTTTGTCATAAAACAAGTAATTAAGGAAACAAAAAAAGGGTGTGTTCCAATAATTCTCCCATTCTCCAAATGATCTCATTAGCAACCCCTCAGCTCGAGCATTTGGACTTTATACATGTGTACATACATTTAAATTCAGTGGCGGACAGGTTGGCCAAAAAAGGATCCTCTTTAGGCCAAGGTAATATAGATATAAATAAGGGAATATCAAAAAATGCCCCCAGTCCTTAATGATGGCCAAAACTCTAGAATGTATGAATGACAGTCAGGTGTATGTCTTCCTTAAAAACAAAATTTCTCTTCTATCCAAGGTCACTTGCATTGCACTTAGTTCATTTCTTGGAAAATATATTGAGGTTGATGGGATTGGTGGTATGGATGTTTCACACTCTTCGACCATGGAAATTTAAATTCCTTATGTGGTGGCACTTCCCTCATAACAAGTGGTTGACTCTCATATTATTTTCTCTGTCTAGGTTGCCACTTGTTCTTAATATGTCTTAGGCAAGAGTTGGTGGGTTCTAATGTGGAAAAGATTGTATTCTTATCGACCAAAGGGATGGTGTTATTATCACCACCATGTATTCCCCATCACTGGTCTTCTCACCACCCTTCTCAAGATCTTGGACAAGTTGTTGATTATTTTCTTATGTTTGACTCGTGGAAAAGCCTATGTATGGATTTTATAATGCTTCTCGGACCTCTATGGGATATTGTGCCTTTCTGGTGAGTGGTTTAATTTGGTTGGTATCCCTACTATTAGATCGCATTGGTTTTTTTGGATATGATTGAGTCCTCTCAGACTCCAGTGTTGGATATGGATGGTTCTTTGCTCAATAGAGTCTTGGGTGCAACTAAACCCTTCCCGGAAGCCTAACAAAGGCAGGAGGACATGGAAAAAAAGAAACGTTGGTCTTTCAATATTCTCTTGGAAGAAAAGCTCTTGCACCACCTTAGCAACATGGAACTATCACTGAATGGGCTATGTGAGGAGATTTCTTCCCTTAATGCTCAAGTGTCAACATTGGAAAATATCATCTCTGGTAGTATTTATCTTGGTTTGGGTGGCAATGGATCTAGTGTTGCTTCCACGTAGAAGAAACCTCATTGCCCTCGTGAAGGTGACCTCTTGGGAAACATACACAACTGGTGGTTTTCTATGTTAGTTATTGCAACTTCTAATTTTGTCTCATGTTTCCCTGCAAATGTTTGTTAATCCTCGAGTCTTTCTATGATGTTTATAGTTGTAAAGCTTGTGTACATGCATGAATGATAGTGATAGTGATAGCCTTTTGAATGTAAAGACTTTTCAATATATCATTTATCAAATATCATAATGCAATGTAAGAGTTCTACCCCAAATTTAGACATTACTAATATAATATATTTACATGTGTCTTTAAAAAAAAATGTTTAAATATAGATATAAATATCTTAATAATAATAATAATAATTGTAGAAATTCCCACTGCAGATCAACAGATTATGCAATATACTAAAACACAATACAAGATCTACTTCTACAACACTTTGCGGAAGCTTAATCGAATTGAGCAAGATCAAGAGAACACATATACTTGAGAATGAGAAATCAGTCACACATAACACAGAAGAAATAACCCGGGGAAAGCCTCAGCCTAAAACCCCAATCTTTGTATTATCATACAAGTGGAAATCTTGTTCAAGTTACAAAAAGAATCAACTCTCAAGCTATCCTGCTCTCTCTGCAATCAAACAATACTGCTCATAGATAGTTAAAGGCTCTCACAACCTTCTCCTCTGCCCTCCAAGCCTCCTATTTCCTTGCGCAGTTTTCCTTGGGGTCCAGTGCTGCCACCTGTGTGAATTGGCCTCTTCACACACTCACTAACCTCTGATCTAATTGTGCAATCCTGAAGGAGATAAATCCTTCTACATGGATGAGTTTCCTTTATAGGAAAAATTCATACAACTGATAGTACACTGTCCCTCCGCTAATCTCAACTGGGTCTCTGTCTGAACTGACATGCATGAGTCATTTATGAGAGAATATTCAGTTATCTAGAGAGCAACAGTTACATGCATGCAAGCATTAACTAACTGAACTTACATTAATTCAACAAACTGTTGGAACTAATCTAACTGGACTTAACTCAGTTAACTGAGTCAACTAATTACAACTCAATATTACAACTCATCCTTATCTCTTTAACTGATGGATAAATTCCTCAATCAATGGAGAAACTGTTGCATGTCCCCACATAGACTTCATGTTTGATTTTCTACAACTAATTAACTCAAGATGAATTAATTAATTATTAATCAAACAGTTGCTAAGAACAAATTCAAATTTTGCTTCTCAATTTTAGTTCAAGGACTAACTAAAATTGGAATCCATCTCGAAATGCTATTTATAGCAATGCTATTTTTAGCACTTCCATTTTTCATTCCTTGTTGCTATGTCCAACACTGGTACCCGAACTGCTATTTATAGCAGTGCTATTTTTAGCACTTCTATTTTTAGCATTTCTTGTTGCCATTTTCAATAATAATAATAATAAAATCTTTATGTATTTATAATTTTATATATTTCGAATCATTAATTATACTAATATAAGTGAAATAATAACTTGTTTTTTAGTTTTTGATAAATTCAAAATCAACATAAATTTACATTAATATCTATTTAATTGATAAATTCAAAATCAACATAAATTTACATTAATATCTATTTAATTGATAAATAAGGGATTTATAGGCCACTTACTTCACCATTATAGATTCTTTGTGTTAAAACTTTTGAGATCTCTTATACTTGTATACAAAAGTTTGTCTTAAAAAATGCTACTTTGACATATGTTCCTTTACCCTATATGAAGATAAATGTTCATCTCCCCCATACAAAGGTCATTTATTCCTTTACCCTATATGACGATAAATGTTCATCTCCTCCATACAAAAACCTATGTTATTTTTTTCGTTGTACCATGATCTTTATTATTTACAACATATCAGTCCAAGACTTTAGATACTAAATTGAAAAACAAGGCATGCAATTAGAAACATTTAATTTTTTCCACAATTATATATGGCCTTTAATCTTAGTTAATCTACACATAATTAATAAAATGGAATGGTTATAGCCAACCTCTATATAGTCATAGTCATGTCCCCACTATTTGTTTAGCAATGATTTTCATATATATCGCTCCAACTTTTAGGAGGAGCCGGAATGGCTTCTTAATGTCATCATTGTTAGCATTGATATGAATATTCATACCTCAAATGAGGGCCAGTACTATAAATGTCATTAATAAAGAAGTGAATATGGTTGTGCATGCTAAGTAGGAGATGCTAACTATTGATTTATGGTGTCTCACTTTTGGCCTTCAAATGAAATAGGATCTAATGATAAATTTAGAAATACAACTTGATTACCTATATGGATTCGAGACAGTGTGAAGTAAACTATTGCCACTACAAGCCAAATCTTTGCACTTCCATTTTTTTTCCTTGCATAACAAATTCTATCATCTTTTTTTGTCCCAAAATGGAATAATGTTACCATAACATAAGTCTATATGCACACAAGCTATTTCCATTATAGCCAGAGAAGCCAGAAGCCATCACCTGAATCAACACAATTCTAGCTTGATTGAAGTCTGAAAGCTCTAAATAATGGTGTTATGTTTGGTATTGGACATTATAATGAAAAAATACTCTTGAACCATTTTTTCCCAAAGAATAATGCACCAGTTATACCCATAAATGAGGTAGCATGATATACCCAAACCTAGATGATAATCAAAGGTGATCGTATCTATTTGAAGATAGAATTTATTACAAACAAAACTATATTTCATATACTATTATCACACGCAATACCATATGTTTATACATCAAACTAAGATTAATATTGATTAACTATCTTAACCAATCAATCTAGTTAGATGGGAAAATATATTAACCACACTAAAACTAAGAGCTAACTATAACTTCAAACTCACGTAAATATTACAATAACCAATATATTTATGATGATGAATATCACACATTAAGCACAAGATAATTAGGAATTAATATTCCAAAATCCTCCCTTAATGAGTACTTGTCATAATCTATAATCTATATCTAGTAAGGTCTTCATCAACATCTCTAACCATTTTCAAATTTAGCAGACTGAACTACATCAAGTTGTCACGTAACCCTCATAAAGGTGTAGTTCCCAAGTTGAATACCTGAGTTCCTGAATTTCCACCTCCATGAACTCCCAAATCATGGATCTCCCAAAATAACTTACTAAACAACATTCCACAAGTTGTCTCATAATCTCACTAGTACACTGAAATCCACATGTAGATCTAAAAAACTAATGACAAATCCTTCCATATATCCACAACTTTCGAACTAAGTAGACAACCATCCATACTAAACTTCTTGATCCCTTGAAGACACAATTGCTTTATACTACTACATTAATTATCTATTTGTAATCACCGAACTACTAGCCATTATATTAGCACCCTCCCATCTATCAAGAAACATGGGTGCCATCTATTGTACTAGTCAGTTAACTAGGAAAGTGGTCTAAATACCAAATGTATCTAAGTTGGTATTACAAAACCTCTTTCATTGATTTTGGAGATTCTTCATCATTTATTTTACAAACAAAAGATAAATATAACAAAATTTTCCTACTAAAAATAATTTAACTACACCACCAAATATAAATACACCACCATTTGATCTAATTACCCATGGTCATGTAGATGACCTCTCTCATCCACCTGAATTCATCCCAATTCTGAGCCATAATAAATGCATTCAAATGATTCTAGAGCTTTAATTTTGTTTCCTTTGAAATAGCATAGATGCCATTCTCCTTTGACAAGGTTAATTAATAACCTATGCTTGATCTCAATGATAATTTTGTTCATCTAAGAATGTAACTACATAGGTCCACTAAAAATATTCCATTACAGATGCATGAGACAGTCAATGGTCACATTTATTTCATTAATTTCATCAATAGGTTGAGTTCCTACATCTATATAAATTGTAAGTAAACATGACAATTAACATGAACAATGATGAGAATGACAAATGAAGCAACTAGAGTGCCAACTCCATGGTGGAAGAACCAATCACACATATGCAATAGTAGCAAAAGAAAATGAGACAGTAAGTATATCCATGTTGGGTGCAATCACCTCTAGGTGCACAATAGTAGAACTCAAAGTATTTGGCTCTCTAGATTATGTATATGTTGTTGCTGGTGTAGGATTTGATCCTAGTTGATTTATCATGAATTTTATGTCTATTATGGCGTGTAATTCCATACAATACCATGCTCATTAGCACACCATTCATGGCCCCTCCAATAGAATTTTGTTTTTGATGTGGCACAAGACATGACTTTAGGCAAACCTCAAACAAGCAACTTGTTATTGCCTATCCATTTCACTCTTAATAAATTGATGATCAAATTTTATTAATTATTCACACAAAAAAATCACACCAAAAATCACTCACAAAAAAATCATATGCTTCCTACTATGACCTATTTTACAATAGATTTTCCCCGTATCTCTCACATATTCTTGGGCCCTCCTATCAAGGAGTTGCACATAGACCTAGTCTAATACCAAGATATAATTAATTATACACGCAAAATATATTTTGTATATTATTATCACTCACAATATTATATATTTATACATCAATCTAGCCTTAAGATAGATTGACTATCTTAACGAACCAATCTATTTTGTTGTGAAAATATTTGAACCGAACTTAAAACTAGGAGCTAACTACAACCTCAAACACATGTAAACATTACAATAACCAATATATTCTATGATGAGGAATATCACATATTAATATTAAGCATGAGACAAATAGGAGTTAATATCTCCAACATTTGAAATAGGTAATTGGGAATCATTCTGGTTATCAATTGAGTTACCCATGAATTTGGGAATCAACCCATCTATTAATTAAGTCACCAAAGAAATTTGAAATCAACCTATCTAGAGGAAATTCAATCTATAGAATGTGTATGTCTTGTATTTGGTGAGAGCCAACCCTTAGTTAATAGAAAAATAATAATGTGCAACCTATGGGGGGTGTTAAAGCATCAACCATTAAGGAAATTAAAATCTAGAGTGACCGTAAGGAACGTGGGTAACTAGAGAACACATGACAACAAAAAAATCATTGTCCATAGGAGAGGTACAACCTATGGAGAAGGAGAAGCCATTATGTAGCAAGGAAATGGAAAAATAGAGGAATAGTATGACCTATGGGTGAGTAGAAACATAACTATAAAGACAAATCTAGCTCAAGAAGTGAGAGAACAAATTCCAAGACAAGGAAATAGGCCAACAATTATGAAGAAACCAATTTATCAACTACCTATTTAATTGCGACAACTTTGAAATGAGAACATTGATTTCCCCTCTCCAAAATCACCCAATAGTAGAAACTGTTAGAGAGTTGTTCGGATATATATTTCTTATTAAACCACTATAATACAAGAAAAAATTCCACACTACAAAGATGACTAAGTTCTCAATTCTAGAAATAACATAGTTTCTAAAAAAAATTAGAGTAGCCATTAAAACTCATGGAAGTCAATACATTATCTCAAGTGAAGTAAGCAACAAAATTATACCACAACATAGTGAATTCATGCAAAAAAATTTCACAAATATCCAACCATTCAAGACACAATAGACTCAATGTTTATCCTCAAAACCCAAATGGGTAAACTATCTATGAATGGGAGCTCAATCATTCATTCTGGCAATATTTACTTGCAATGCTTTCATGTTTCTCTACTCCTCTTCCCCTATCGACCAAAAGAACCATCAAGAACAAAATAAATGGAAGAAATAAAGATAATTGGAGGGTAAATGAAAGGCCAACAGACATGGCCCTTCATGTCCCATTTTTCAACCTTCTTTCCTATTTTCTTTTCTATTTTAAATACTTCATAGTTTTCTTCTCTTTTTTTTTCCTTATCCTACTTTTACATTTGCATTGATTTACATAGTTTGTTAACCTTCATAAATTTCTGAATTAACCTTTTAGGTACTAAGTCTTAAAACCATTTTTTGGTTCAAATCCAGTTCAAATCACACCTCCCCATTAAGAGGCTTTTTAGACTTTAAAGGCTCAAATGAAACTAATCTAGATAAATGAGTCTCTTATCTACCTCTATGGAATATACCTTTAACACTATATCCTAGATACAACTTCGAATCTAGGATATGGATTTAGTTATGGCTTTCACTTTGGCTTGATTCTTGGCTCACTTATTCCCACATTGTAGAAGTATTCTCACTAACTCTAAACTTTGAGCAATATCTAGATCTAAACTCTATAATCTACACTCATTCCCATCTCTTAGACTTGGGGATGGTCCATCTTGGTAGTCAAAAATGACAAGTTGAATATTGTTTTATGTTTAGCATGACCTATCATGCTACCCACATGTGACAATTTCACAAGGAAGTGTTATCTATGTTCTCTTTCCATGATCAATTGCCTCGTTGCATTGAAACAACTCTCTAGTGTCTATATATGGTTGCAAGCATGTCCTAAATTTCTCCAAAACACCTTGAAGGTAATTGAACTCCATGCACCACTCTCTAGCACATCTCCAAGAAGGGGTTTTTCAGTTGTAATATTAAAAACAAGAACTATATCGTGGTTTCCCTTAACATCAACCAATTTTCCTTCTTGTTGGTGTCACTAACTTCCTATGTTGTTATATATCCTTATACAAAATTTACTTCTTCAACTATAGATGCAAGTATCTCTTCATCTTTCGCAATATTCACTCTCCACACTCTTCTCTTAGATATGAAATTTATTGGGTGAAGCTCTAGATGAAGTTTCCAAATTTTTCTTCCTAATGACCACTCAAATTGTCATGTTAGCACAATTTCTTAGCAATATTGTATGGAGTGCTCAAGATAGTCATCCTATCCATGTGCCTATAAGTTCTTATGAGTTGTTGGATTTGGGAATAATTTGTGTCCTTCCTATGGAAACAATCAAGTTTGTAGCATAGTTTTTGCCTCTACCAACAAGATGCCTCAAGATGTCCTTTCATTTAGAAAAATGAGTAGGTCCTTTGAATACCAATGGTTGAAAGTGATGTGACCTTTCTTGTTTCAATTGTGAAAAACAAGGGATGTCTCATTTGAGGAAAACCTCTTAGTGGTATTCTTTGTAACAAACCCCCATCCACCCATAACTCATACTAGGGGTAGAAAGAGGTGTTATTATCATTGAACCAACCTCCAATGTACTATTATGGAAATGGGGACTCATAAAATTTCATCATTTTTCAAACTCTTTAACCTAAAATAAACATCACCATTGGATTCATCTTGTCAAAAAAAAAATCAACGATATAAAATTTTACCTCAATCCATCTTCTGGATTGAAATATACAACCATTCAAACATTTTGCTAATGAACTCTTGCCACGTCACCATGTCATGCCATGTGGCACCTGTGTGGTCCCCATGTGGTTCCCATATGGCATCCCATCTCACTGCCATATCATTCCCTACTAGGTTTGTATTGCATTGTTTGCTTTATAGATCCATCGTGACAGACCCCTATGGAATGTCACCTAACCTTGATGTTTTTCTGAGAGAGCCCTATTGCCCTCCTTATAAATATGGTGAGGTAGGAAAAACATTTCAATTATCATTGACTGCGCAAACCTTTTTCCATATTGGGGCTTGAATACCTTGTTGATGTCACTATGAAACCCCCTTCTAAATCTCCTAAAACAAAATTCCCTAGCCATCATTTGTCGAGAAATATCTCCATCCCAAAACATAAATAACATATCCCTTTCTTATTGTGCTCCTCTTTAATCCAATGGGTGACATCAAACTGTGGTGACATCACTCTAATATCATGTTAATCTCACACTATCCACATGGCCTCCTCCAACAATGCCACATGTCACCTATTTTTAGGTGACTTTGCCCCACCAAAAGGGTTGAATCTATCTTCCATGTGGCATACCACTGTGGTGCCACATCAATCTGGGTCCACATCAGTGGCCACATGGCCTAGGTCCCACTAGGCTCTTACCTTCGCATACAATTGAATTTATCTTAAGTATTGTAGCCTTTCATATCTCGAGATGTGAATAACCCGAGATTTTTATTCAAAGCACAGGTGGCCTCCATATTAAAATGTCAGGGACCAAGATTTTATGTGATGGACACAACCCTCGGTTGCATGAACCCTCTCCGCCAGTTCTAGTGCTAACTGGTTTTGGATCGGGCCCTGACTTCAACCTTTTATGCTCTCCCTCCTAAGCTTCTTGTATATATACATTGTTAATTGAGACTTCACTGGGGCTTCCGGCACATAGCCCAAGCATGTCCCTCCTAAGATTAATGAGCTCTTAGCCTGGCCATACATAGTTATAAATGTTATAAAATTCCATCTCTCCTAAGTTTTTTTGTTATATATATATCATATGGAAAAAGATTCCCTTAGATACCTGCCATATAGGCCTACCTATCCCAAGCTTAATAAGTACTTTTCTTGGATAGTGAATGGGCACACACACACACACACACACATATCCTCTCCCGAGCTTAAATGGGATTTCAACCCATTCCATCTAATAATGCATAAAAGGAATACATGATTCATATGAACACATTCCATAATGCAAGGCCTTCTAGTGCAAATCCTTTTCAATATAAGAAAAATCAATTAAAATGAGACATGATAGATCTCTTACCCTCAGGAAATTAAATTGGATTTCAAGCTTGTAACTAGACACATAGGTTAGCCATTTTTCATCAATCACATAGGAAGATCATTGTTCCTATAGGAAATGAACCTCTCCTCATTAATTTACACTAAAATGGCATTATTTATCATTCAAACAGGGATTAAACCATTTATACAGAAAATGAACCAATCCTCATTAAGCCCACAAGAAATGACTTTTCCTATTACTACCACAAATAATAAGCGTTTCGTAAAACCATATAGGAAATAACATTCCACATTCATAATGGAATTTAAATAGCACAACAAGCATACATATAAAATTCACTTGCACATAGAGAAAATAAACACTTGTATTATCATGAAGGACATGGAAATTGAGATTGGGACTCTAATTCTCCAGCCAACCTTAGATTGGACTGCACTACAACCTTTCATGCAATCAGTCACCCCTGAGCTGAATTTCAGAGCTTGAGGAAGCGTGCTCAAAGGAATAAAACTAATGCTGCAAGCTGAAACAAGGATTCTACAGGCTATACCACTTCTACCCACCAACAAATCAAGAAGTCACACTGAAAATAAGGAATCTAGGGACTAGTTAGGAATTTTCCATTCATCACTTATATACAATGTGTTATGCCTTTTCTCTCAGGTAAATGGGTTCATCAGTCCTTAGGAAAGCCACTCCTAGTGGGTTCATCGACCCTAAGGAAATCCATTACTCTCTGTGATTCTCAGTTGTTACACTATAGGGCTTTAACATTGTCAGCATCCATGTTGGGGTTCTTGCAAGAACAAAGACTCTCATCTTAGTTCCAAGTGATGAGTTTCATTATAGCACAAGAAGGTTCATCAGTTGGATAAACTACTATAGGATAATAGATACCACTTCTCCAAGTAGTTCATCAATGAGTGCAAGCACCAATGTTATCAACCCATGGCTACACTTGGTGGTTCATCAACTCCACAAGTACCTATGTGTCTCTCTCCTAGCCATTAGGTTCATCAATCCACAAGATTCCCAATGTGTTCATCAGTCCTAAGGCAAGCCACTTCTAGTGGGTTCATCAATCCTTAAGTATGCCACTACTATGTGATTCCTAGCTAACAAGCCCTCTTAGCTTTCTTTAGATAGCTACCACCAAAGAAATATTTTTCACCCCTTCAAGTTGTCTCTGTGTCCCCTTCTTGATCTATGAATGATTTTTAGTGGTATCCCTTTTATTGCTCATCGTGGCCCTTCTTTTGGTCTAGTCGGCCTTCCTCTTGCTTGTCCAATCCTGCATTTCCACTTGTAGCACACACATTCCTCACTATTGTTGCAACAAAATTGGTTTCTTGTCCCCCATGCATTCTTCTCAGGTGATTTTTTCTTGGCCATTGTAGCCCATTCCACCATTTAATTTATGTCCTCTTTTACTTGTGGACTTTCCCAAGAGGAACGTGGGATCTTTCCTTCATTTTCCAGTTGAATTAAAACATAGTCAACCCCATTAATATATGAAGGTCAAACTAACATGGTTGTCATTAAAATAACTAGGCTTCCTCCATTTTCCCAAGCAATCTCCCTCCCCAAGATCTGAAATCTCTGTCTCATATTTCAACCATTTTAGTTATAACAAAATGGATATGTTATTGATAATAGGGGATTAGCTGAAAGGGGCAATCATAAACCCCACCCCCTTGGAGGAACACTGTCATCGATGTTCTATACCTGAGTACAATTACAAAACATACTTTAAACCAAGAAAAACATCACTATGAGCTTTATAAATACAACTCATTTTACAATTACATTTTACAGATATATTTTCTCGTCCCAACAACTCAATGAACATAAAATTCATTAAATCAATCATCTTTCAGTGGCTCTTTTTTAGTTTCTGGTGCTTTTGATGCACCCAATATAGCTTGATAACTTCGCTCTTTTTCCTGGAGTGCTTCCTACCTCCAATATCCAACATTGTTTTCCTTTATGCTCCTTGTTCCTTTAATGAATAGCCTTCGCCCATTGCTTCCCGAGACACACCCAATGTGCTTATTATTCCATTTAGTCATGCCCATAACCCTTTTTTTTAACCAAATGACGTTTTTGCATCCCCTTCTCTAAATTGCAATCCCTCAGGTGATTTGATTCCTCTTGTGTGCATTCACTCACCTTCCAAGTTCAGACACCGCTCTTCCCTTGGTAAGGTTTACTTGCATTGGAAGAGCTTCATAATTGACGCAAGTCCCTGCCTCAACACCTTCATACCTCTCATGGAATGCTTCATGGTAAGTAGTGGAAACTATTGGGTTTGAGTGCCTCACAATGGCCTTGTTCCTGAAATATTTAACCCCAACGTACTTCTGTTTACTTTAATTCCTTTGTTGTTTCTACTACCTAACCTTGCCGCTAGCTCCCTTCACCCAGACTAGGAAGTTCCCATGCTTTTCTACATCATGCCATACAATCTCTCATGAGATTCATCATAAAGAAAGTGCAATAAAATTAAATCATACCTCATTAGCACATTTATTCATGAGTTGAACCTTGAACTTTTATTTTACTTCTTATCACAACAAAACCAAATTAGCTCATAACCAAACCATCATAGATTAGAATATTAAACCATGTTCATAATTTAGAAATTCATTAAATGGAATAGTTGATACTTATCTTTGGCTTTCTTGTTCTACACGTATTGAGTGATTTTCCAATTCTAAAAAGTACTTAATGGTGTTCATATAGCTCCATGTAGTCTTCAACTCACACGCACTAAGATAATTTCCAAACCCAGCAACATCTAGTGGTGGATATGCTCCATGCAATCTCCACTCTTCTCTTCTACTCACACACACACTCGATCACTTTCCAAAACTATTCAAGCTTCCAATGGTGGAGGTGCTCCATGCACTCTTTAGTCTTCTCTTCTTCTCTCTCTCACACACACTACATTGGTTTCCAAAATTGGTAAACCATCTAGTGGGGAGGTGCTCCACACGATCTTTAGTCTTTGACCCCTACACATTGGATCAGTTTCCAAATTCAGCAAGCATCAAGTGAAAGATAGTGGCCTACTTGTCCCAAAATCATCACATGCCTAGATATTCCCATAAATTCCTATCCCAAACACATTACATAACACACAACCCCATACAGTTCCATACCTGCCTATCCCAACACATAAACATATACACATTGTACAACACATAGACTTATATGTATGTTACAACACATACACATGTACACATGAGATAACATCATTGAGAATCTAGAGACTACGCCATCTCTTTCTACATAAACTAGGAAATGCCACCTCTAGTGTCCTTCCCACACTTTTCCACGTGTGCCACATCCCAAATATCGGGTTTGTGGTTTCTTCAACTTGCCCATGCTTGTCCTAGCATGTTGTCGATCTAATTGTTCTTTATCTACTGACATAACCTTCAACATTCCCAATTTTACAATAGTCAAAATAAATTAATATTTCAATAATATGCAAAAACGAAATAAATTAAATTAATCAATCAAATCATAAACTACAATTAAAATACAATCTTAATAATTTAATCATGATTTGGACATTGCTCTAAGGGTCCTCCCCCATGGAATGAAAGAGGAACACCTTTTATACATAACATTTGTTTAAACATAAAATAACAACCAATAAATGAGATCCACAAGTTTCTCATATGGATTGCTAATAATTAGAAAACAATAAATATGCCTTCACAAGTCTCTCATGTGGTCTTTTAATAACATGCAAACAACAAATGACTCATACATAATTCCAAAATAATTATTAACAACTCAATTATTCATGTATAATATTGATATAAATTAAAATAATGGAATAACAAATATGTAACAACATCAACTCAAGTTTCCAATTAACTCAAGGTTCTATTGGTTCATGGTTCCTTTATCGAATTGGGGTTCTGAGAGTTGTGTCATAATTTTGGGAGTTGTAGCAACATCATTAACTAGAGTTGCAACAACAACATGATCTATAATTACAACAACAAGAGGTGTAGAAACAATTTGAACTAGAGTTTCAGTAACGAGAGTTATAGAAATGGTAGTTGCAGTAATAGGAGTTGCAGTAACAAGAGTTGTAGCAATGGGAGTTGCAACAACAGGAGTTGCAACAACAGAAGTTGCAACAACAACATGAAATGTAGTTGCAACAATAGAGCTCAAAGTTGTAGTAGCAGGAGTTGCAACAATAGAGTTGGAGTTGTAACAATAGTAACCAATGACATCTCCTATGGCAACATCACAACCTACACAACAACCTGTTTGGAAATTCATCCTTGCAAATTAACTCAAAGATAAATACAAATATGATATTTTTTAATGTTTAATAATAAATTCATGTAAAATACCAAGGAAACACAATGGAAAACATCTATGTATAAATCCCACATATAATTATTAAAATGGAATAATACAGGGCCACATGCATGTGAAAAGGAATTAATAATAGGGAAACGAGGGTGTAAAAAGATGCCAATTTCGAGGTCCGTTAGGTTTCATTGGCTAAGTATTGCCTAACATATTTCTTTGATTTCCCTTTGATTTGTTGATGGGAGTTATTACTAAATCACTTAGTGGACTTTTGGAGACCTAACAATGAGATTTTTAATGTCTAAGGCACAATGGTGCTCATTTTAGAAGAGACGTGGACATCTATTTTTTGACTAGTCTATTTATTTGAGTGGAGAGGTTGAATGGAAAATTGGTTATACTAGTGGGTTAGACCATTCAAGATATGGAAATTTGGTACCATGAGAGGGAAGAGGAATTCCATAAAGGGGTTATCGCCATTGAGGGTATTTAGGATGCGACCATATAACTAGTGCCCACAATGGTGGTCCAAATCTATGGATTCATAGGGATTCACTAGATCACCAATGGGTATATGAGAGTAGTGGAGGAGGTGATTTGTGGATAATTATTTTTGTGGGACTTTTTGTTGAAGGATATCATGGTTTTTCTGCTGACCTACTACCCACAAGGTGGTAGTAGAGACTTCACTTTTGGGTCTATCATGTACTATTTCTTTTCTAAGTGGGTGATTATCTTATACCCATAGGTATACTTAGCACTCCGAGGGTTAAGGGAGCCTAGGATGAGGCACTCAGGATGACTCCTCATATGTGAGGGTGGTGGGGATATTATTGGTAGGATTTTCACTGCAAGGTCATACGAGTGATGTGAGTTGGTACCTTAGGCCGCCCCTGAGTTTCCTTTTTCAATGATGGCCTACTGAGTTTATCCATATTGATGTTTCCCCAGGAGAGGTGTGGAACCTAATGAATAAGCATTTTTTTATTTATGTGGTTGATTTTGCAACCATTTTTTTTTTTAATTTCTACATGTATACATATACTAATGGGAAACATTATGTTTGAAAATGTTGGACTAGGAGGATGAGAGGCATGTCAAGTGATGGGAGTTAGATTGTCACTTATTAACCAAGTAATACCAATAAAAACAAAGTTGAAGGGGTTGAGAGACAATGGAAATAGTATTTCCACAATGTAGAGGCAAGAATCACATGTGAGCCAACATGGTGTCATGGAAATAGGTGGTAATTAGGAGGAGGTGGCTCAATTTAATGAGCAAGTGTCCTAACTCCAATAGTGAGATATGGATATGTTCTACAAATAGGATCTAGTGTTGCATGGAGTACTAGAGGTAGGAAGGGAAGCTATTCGTGATAATGTTATATAGGCTTGAATGCCAATAGTATAAAAGTGGAACCCACTAGTCAAGCTACCAACAATCATTGGATAAATGGGAGCACTATTAATGGAGTCAATGAGTAGAGGTACAAGAGGAACATTTGAAATAAGAGGACCCCCAACTAGGGGAGTATTTGGTTTACCACCACCATAGTGGTAGTGTATATGTATTTTTGGTATACGAGTTAATCCACATTTTTTATGTATATGATCCACACTTTAATGGTGCAGCTATATTGAGAGTTAGGATATGGTGTGAGTAATGTACATGTTAGGATATTGTGTGAGTAATGTACATGAAACAAAAACACACACACACACACACACATACAAACAAACACACACACACATAACCGTTTCTTTTGATGACAGTCTTGTGTACATGTGATGTGTTTTTTCTTTATGTGTGTTACATTTTATATGATGATGAAAACAAAATGAAAATGTATGCACTTTATGTGACAAACCATATAAAATAATGTATCAATTTAAATGATGACAATCTAAAATTTCATTTGCAATATTCTCTACAAATTGATTTACAATTCCATGAACATGTATGTAAGTAATGTTTCAAAAGAACATGATAGAAGTATAACTTGCAGGTATTTCTAAAAGAGGCATGGGTCATGAACTCAGTAAACATTGTTCAAGTATGAGATAATAAGCAAGGAATCTAGTTGTATGCTAAGGTGTTGAATATGGAGGTTGATGGAATCGATGAATATGAAAATTATGGCAACATTCTTTTCTTGGTTATTCATGAATGATCCTAAGAATATGCTACTCGAGTGAAGCAGCACTTGGGAATGTGAATAAATAGCCCAAGTTGCAAAGGTGATATTATCAGTTCAATACTAGTGTTTTCAACAAAAATGTGTGGTAATATACTAGATGGTTCATCTAGATAAACAAAAGGAAGACAAGGGGTCAAGAAAGCCAAGAAAGGTCATATAAAAAAAGAAAACAAGTAAAAACCTAATGATATGTACATATGGTGATAGATGGTGGGGGTTTTATTATAGGTAAAATTTCTTTAGATATAACCCATTGACAAGGTCCTCAAGATAGTCTCCATCGAGGTGAGTGGTGTGTAGGCTACCCAACTGAGGTAGTGCTTGACTATGTATTATGATTGCTATAACATACCAAACTTTCCTAGCCCTAGAATGTGTTTCAATGGCTTGATCATTTTGTAATGAAGATCAACAATCTTCATCAACACACTCTAGTGTGATCAAGTATTGTTATAGAGAAGTAGTATTGGGTATCAGTTCAACTACCATTTAAAGAGTGGGTATTTCACGCTCAATTGGTAAGGCTACTTACACTCCATGGATGAGGCGTGTTATGTGGAATTTTGTATCTACGGATAAACACAACTTCCCTAAGTGGGTAGCTACACTTAGAACAACATAATTAAAGAGTTTAACCTTTTCCTATAGAAGATAAATAATACAAGGGACCTACTTGTTATCCTTCGCTTCCCTTTGTCTCCTTTGTATGGCTCCCGTTGCTCCCTCTCGAACTGAAACCGCTCGATTAGTACCTGCAATCATAAACAGAGAAAAAAAACCAATCAAAGCAAGAGATATATCTACTATAAGAAAATGGAATCGAAAGCATTTACACATATAATCATCATACATAAAGACAAGAATATGGGAAAAGGTGTAAACAACTTTATTTAGTAGAAGGAAGAGTTACAACCAAAGAAATCCGATCCCATGTCACTCATCTAGCTTGAGTTCCATCCTTCATCACACCAAAAGCACAACACTCCGGCAACATAACAATACTTGCTTATGATCTCAAACCTCAAACCAACAATATCTCCTTACAATTCTTCAAAGTCCAGCCCCTAATCACTGTGATGAGTGCTCCATTTATAGGGAAATGGAGGTGGTTTTGTCATAAATTGGGCATTGAATGGCTTTCCAATTTGGGAGTTAGTTTCCATGGAGGAAGGGATGAGAGGATAGGAGTTTATTTGATTCATTCCCTATCCAATTTCGAGCTCATAGGAGAGGATAAGAGGTGGGAATCTTCTAGAATGAAAGAATGTTCCCAGAACCCTATGAAGATTTCGTTCAATCTCACCCAACGTAGGTCAAATTGGGCCTAGGTTCTCTGAAGAGCAGGATTGAATGGGCCTAAGTGCTCTACAATGCATTTACCCCTGACCAAGGTTGCGCTGGTCCCTCAAGGAGTCATTTCACGATGTTTTCAAGCCATGAAACTCTTAGGAATGATGGCATTCAATGTGATGACTTGTTTAGGGCATGTAGCAACTGAATTAGGGTTTGATGAGCCCTAATAGTACTAATCTAAATGTTTGGAGTGAAGTGCCCAAATAGACTTGTAACAATTTCCCCCTAAAGCATGAAGTTGAAAGATGATAATGTCGAGTGATATGCTTTACGATGTGATGAGGAGGTTCTAAAGCGGATGGTGACCTGCATCAATTACAATACATAATATCATGATATTTTAGATTTTTCATGAATCGCTGAGGGAAGGCATACCCATGCTCAACATATAAACTTTCATTACATGTACATAGATAATCGTCTACAGATATAGACCCATGATGGGATGACCATTAGTGTAAAGCCATCATACAGATGATTTAGTACTCTCCTGAAATCGCAGCCCGGATGGATGAAACTAGATCTGGGGTCTTCTATCTCGTCCAATTGTTCGCTCAAGTACGAGTCTAACCATGTGAATATGTGATCTGAATTTGAACATGGGAATACACCATCTAATTACCAGCCAATGATGTAAGCCATTAATATACGCAAGAGAGATCACCGATAATGATAATGATTCTCAAGGTACTACAGTACATTTTGCATGGTGTGAATAGATGTTTTGATGTCGAACACCATACAAATTCTTTCGGTCGAAGGCTAGTGATGTCAACCTATCACTGGAAGCGAGAAACTTGCCATTGATGTATGCAAGCCCCAAGGTACTGAAAGGGTGTTTCTAAGTCAACTTCTTGGATAATGTGCTAATGTTGACAAGAAGCGACTCGTCGCAGGAGGGCCTTGATGTATCCCACATCAACAACACGAAACGAGTGTAATGATTTTTGGAGACAGAATGTGATTGACGACACAAGGTTCAGGAATGGTGGTCATGAAAATGAAGGTTTATGAGTATTGCAAAGGATGAATTTAACTGAGTGACTTCTCTTGAACATGTTGGTGACACTGAATGAATTGGCAGCATTGACCCAAAACCAAAGTAATGGATGGTATGATAAACCATAGGTATGATAACCATCAAGCAGATAATCCAACCCAAGTGTCACAAAGATGAAGTGAAAGTGTCATGTTCAAGAGCGACCTGCTACCGTAAAGTGGTTTACCCCTTTTCCCATTTTCCCTAATCATTGATGACCAATACCTCTTTATTTTTTATCAAGCTTGGGGAGGATAACATATGCTTGTTGTATAATTCCACCCTTCAGGTGAATCCATCGCTATGTAATGTTTTAACGAACCTAGTGAAGGTGAAACTCAGTCTTGTCATGACGGACAAGTTTGTCACTATTTGATGTTTTAACGAGTCTAACGAAAATAAGAACTTGGTCCTTTTCATGTTTAAAGAGTTTGAAAAGGGACAAAAAGAAAACTCCACAAGTTCTTTTTCGTAGATTTGTCTCTCAAGTCTGAAAAAGCGTAAAATAATATGAGAGAGAACCTATTGACCATGTTCGATCAACATATTCCTTCTTCGTAAATAATCTATCTCAGTCCGGAAAAGTGTTAAACTTATACTGAGTAGATGTCATTTCCAATCTGTTAACGAGCTGAAAAGGACAAGTGCTCAGCAATATTTTCATATTTCGAGAGTCTGAAAATAGCTTAAAGAGGACTCCACTTAGAGGAACGAGTGGTGTCTACGATAGAAACTGGTTTTGGTGATGTTGGAACTTCTCAAAACATGTTGATTTATGTGAAGAGGCTGGCTAATAATATCACTCATTGCAACTGTTCCTCAAAAAGGGTAAAACAACCAAGTGAAAGTGTATGATCAGCCAAGAAGATAGTGACAATGGAAGGAGAAAAACCAAGGCTCATCTGATGGAGGAGGTTGATAGAATGGCAATCACGAGGGTTAAAATGGAGATGGGCTCATTTTTACACAAGTTGAACCATAGGGAACTATGCTTGGATTCAGTTTCATGTTTACACAAGCTTGAAATGAAAAAATATTCTTGGATTTAGTTTCATTTTTACACAAGCTTGAAATGAAAAACTATGCTTGGATTTAGTTTCATTTTTACACAAGCTTGAAATGAAAAACTATTCTTGGATTCAGTTTCCATGCCCCCAACATGATGACTTGATTCTAGGTGCATGCCCCCCAAGCTTCATTGCATTCACCTAAGTAGACTACTCGTGGCTATCAGGTGGATTGAATGAAGGTTCATTTATGAGATCAAGTGAAAGACTCGACTGGGATTTTACAAGATCTAATTAGAGTCTCGAATTGGAACTTTTCTCTTATCTCAGGGGACCTTGTTTCATTTTTTAATGAGCTTGACACAAGACAAGGAACTCTACTCAGATTCCTTTTTTCATTTTTTTAATGAGGTTGTCACAAGACCAGGAACTATCCTCATATTCCTTGTTTCATTTTTTAACCAACTTGACACAAGACAAGGAACTATGCTCATATTCCTTGTTTCATTTTTTAACGAGATTGACACAAGACAAGGAACTATGAACTAGGACCTGTTTCATTTTTAAATGAGGTTGACACAGTAAAAGAACTATCCTCATATTCCTTGTTTCATTTTTTAACGAGCTTGACACAAGACAAGGAACTCTGCTCAGATTCCTTATTTCATTTTTAATGAGCTTGACACAAGACAAGGAACTATGCTCTGGGACCTGTTTCATTTTTTAATGAGGTTGACACAGTAAAAGAACAATCCTCATATTCCTTGTTTCATTTTTTTAACGAGCTTGACACAAGACAAGGAACTATGCTCATACCCTTTGTTTCATTTTTTAACGAGGTTGACACAAGACCAGGAACTATCCTCATATTCCTTGCTCACGACCCATAAGAGGTCATGACTTCCAAGAGGTTCTCATCAGATGGGAGAACAATTCTTTGGAAGGGATACGTAGCAAGGAATCCATTAGAGAGATCTGGTTCCAATGCCCCCCGTACATAATGCATAACATCACGGTATTGATCGTTAGTTGATGTAGGCATGGAATGGGTTGCCACATAATTGCCCGTGGTGGGGAAGATAACATTAGGACAAAAGGACCATTTAGGGAAGATGGTTTATTGGAAGCCATATTTGGACCGGGAAATGAAAGCTGGTCAACAGTGACAATTCTGCCTTCATGCGGGAAACACATCACTTGAAGGAGTGTTGAAACAACAACTCCCATGTCATAAACATAGTCATGCCCAAGAAGTAAATTGTAATCTAGAGGGCCTGGGACTACCATCACATTGAGATAAAAACAATTTCCTCCCAAAGTAATAATAAATTGAGGAAGGATCCCTAATGCTTGACTGGTTCCTTTGTTAAAAGCCAACAAATTCTGGGTAACAAGCACAGGTGGTGGCGAACCGAGTGCTTGCCAAGTAATGGAGGAAAGGATACTCATAGATGCACCTTCATCTATAATAGTGCCAGGTACAATCATATTACAAACTTGTACTATGATATGGAAAGGCACATAAGAAGGAAGACGACATCTTGCTAGTCGATTCCAATCGAAGGAAGTGACTAGACTACTTGGAGGGGGTACCATAGAAACGAGAGAATCAACCCATTGAGTTATGAGAATGGGAGGATTTTCTTCCTGTCTTGGTGGAACAAGAGGGTTGCCTCCAAGCTCATTGGAATATGAAGAAACGAAAAGAACCTAAGTGGTATCATACTCACTCTCTACGGGAAAGGTACAATTAACTGAAGGTGAAATCAGGGCAACTATTTCCTTGACCTGTGATTGGTCAGGTATAGACTCATGGGATTCACATTCAGAGAGTGGGTTTGACCGACGGTTGATTTGGGTCAGTCAATTCATCAACTAGTGAAGGATTAAGGGAGAGTCTCCTGTAACCAGATGGAAGTTACTGCGGAGAAGCAAGACGGTTATCCAACACCTTTTTGGCTTCATCCAGATAGGGACAAAGGTGAATGGGGTGATTCCCTTCACATAACCTACAGGGAAACTTAACTTTACCCTTCTTTTTAAAAAATTTACTACCACTAGTTGATGGTGTGTCACCAGCATGATCTCTAAAAGTTGATGACACAAGACGACGTGAACGAGAAGACCATTCTTCTAAGATCTGAGGAATATCAGGACAATTTCGAAGAAGATGGTCTTTCGTACAAAGTTTGCATGGATATCGAACTTTGTGAGGCTTATTAGACGATTTCTCATCAGAAGTTGCATTCAAAGCAATGGTTGCTTGGTTGCCCCCTTGATGAATTTTCTTCTTCTTCTTCTTCTTCTTCCCTTTCTTCTTCTTATTAGCCACTTGGTTACTAGTGTCAATACTTTCACCAGGCGAAGAGGAAGAAGGGGAGGAAGAAAAAACCGAGGAAGAAGGCAAAGGGTCGACTTTAGGATCAACTGGAAGTTGATTTTGTCTAGTTGGAGAAGTGCTCGATTGTAGAGAAATCATGACATTTTGAACCAAGGAGGTTGAAAAAAACCATACTGGCAAGCCAATGGTAAATACCGGAAGGGATAATGTAGCCATATAAGGAGCACCAATATTTCCAAATGGAGGAAAAGGACTAGGATTCCCATCAAAAGGAATTCCTTGATCAGTGGACTCCAAAGTTGTTGCCATATGTCTCAACCTAAGATCAACTAAGGAGTGAGTGTGGAGGATGTTATCCACGGTCAATTAATTTTATTTGAATCAAAATAACATAACAAAACAAAAGAGGGATAATCTAGGCAAAAGGATTACCAAGCAACTGTGAACTGCAATACACTGCCTCAGTAAACCAAGGAATTAACATATGTGCAGGAAATCTCCCCGAATGTTGTGTTTGATGTATCACAGTGTACAAGGCGGCCGAATCGGTTACCTAAGGGTGGATAGCAACCTAGTGTAGCCCTCCCATATACACCCAAAAGTACGTGGAGGCCCACTCTGTGTTAGCACTGTCTAATGCGAAACAACATAGTGAGAGCATTCCTTTATACTTTACGTACTGTAAAACCACCCTATATACCCGAAGGTACGTGGATGAACTATGATATACTTATGTACGTGGAATGAGGTATCACACTCAGAATGTATTGCAGACAAGTTAGCGACAACTGCTATGTTTAACGACGCTGGAACACATCTCTAGCCTAGACCTCTAAATGTTATGCGTTAAGTTACAATGCTCCATTAGGTTAATTGAGATAACTTTAAGTTGATCTTCTTAAGAATTTTCCTTTCAAGGTTCACCACGTGATGTATGTTTTCAATTCCTAGAATGTAACTAACATGAGAAACATTCTTTCATTCAATTAACAATGGAAACTGTAGCTGGTAAGGGATAGAGCAATCCGATCTTTGACAAAGAGAAAAGAGCATAGCTAATGCAATTTCCCTAGCTATTCCTATCAAGCATCCACAAACTACAATATGCAAAATGCAAGTTTTTCTTTTCAGTCCCTTTAGTGTTTAGATGAACACAAAGGAACTAGATGCACATACAATCAATCAATCTTTTTGCAAGAAACAAAAACTTTATGACAGTTCCTTTTCGAAAGAAATGAAGACTTTACGACACTTCCTTTTCAGAAAAGATTAATAAGCTATAAGCTAACTTTGAAAATGAATTGATAATGATAAAGAAAACTCTTAAGAAAAACTAAACAATGAAGGTCAAAGTAGGGCTAGGAGAAGAGATACAATTTGATTTCAGAACCATAGAAACATTGATCTTTAAACAAACAACTTCAGAAGAAAAATTGGAAAAATCCAAGCCAAAGATGGGTTTTTAAGATTAAGGAGGATCAGCGCAGGTCAGAGTGGGAGTAACTGCACTGTAGAGCACTGTCTCTAAGCCAAGGGTGCTCTGCAGAGCACTGTCCCTTGACCAAGCCTATGCTGGTGCCAGAGAGGGAAATCAAAAGACATCTAACCTCAATTTTTTGACCAAAAACACTTCAAAAAGACTGAAATAAGATCAATGAAAGCAAGGAAAGTCTACTAGTGTGTACTATGATGAGGATAAACTACCCGGAACGATGGTTGATCCTTAGTGGAGTCGCCAATTTGTTATGTGGAATTTTGTATCTACAGGTAAACACAACTTCCCTAAGTGGGTAGCTACACTTAGAACAACAGAATTAAAGAGTTTAACCTTTTCCTATAGAAGATAAATAAGACAAGGGACCTACTTGTTATCTTCCACTTCCCTTTGTCTCCTTTGTATGGCTCCCGTCACTCCCTCTCAAAATAAAACCACTCGATCAATACCTGCAATCATAAACAGAGGAAAAAACCAATCAAAGCAAGAGATCTATCTACTATAAGAAAATGGAATCGAAAGAATTTACACATATAATCATCATACAGAAAGACAAGAATATGGGAAAAGGTGTAAACAACTTTATTAAGTAGAAGGAAGAGTCACAACCAAAGAAGTCTGATTGCATGTAACTCATCCAGCTTGAGTTCCATCCTTCATCAGACCAAAAGCACAACACTCTGGTAGCATAATAATACTTGCTTTTGATCTCAAACCTCAAACCAACAGTATCTCGTTACAATTCTTCAAAGTCCAGCCCCTAATCACTATGATGAGTGCTCCATTTATAGGGAAATGGAGGTGGTTTTGTCATAAATTGGACATTTAATGGATTTCCAATTTGGGAGTTAGTTTCCATGGAGGAAGGGATGAGAGGATAAGAGGTTATTTGATTCATTCCCTATCCAATTTCAAGCTCATAGGAGAGGATAAGAGGTGGGAATCTTCTAGAATGATCTAGAATGAAAGAATATTCCCATAACCTTATGAAGATTTCGCTCAATCTCGCCTAGCGCAGGTCAAAGTGGGCCTAGGTGCTCTGAAAAGTAGGCTTGAATTGGCCTAAGTGCTCTGCAATGCATTTACCCCTGACCAAGGTTGTGCTAGTCCCTCAAGGAGTCATTTCAGGATGTTTTCAGGCCAGGAAACTCTCAGAAATGATGGCATTCAATGTGATGACTTGTCTAGGGCATGTAGCAGCTGAATTAGGGTTTGATGAGCCCTAATAGTACTGATTTGAATGTTGGGAGTGATGTGCCCAAACAAACCTGTAACAAGGAGGGAAGAGGTAAACCCTGTGGCAATTGTTATTAAAATGTAATAGGCCCATAGAGTGTGAAATAACATGTGAGGAAAATTTATTTTATGCTTATCGACCATGTGCCACAATATAGGTTTTTGTACTTAGTTAATAGCCATTAGAACACTAGTAGAACAAGTAAAAAAAAATAATGGATAAAGAACGAAGTTATGATAATTCTTAAAAGACCTAATTCTTGAAATATTCTTCATCGTCAAAAACCAATTTAGTGGGACCCAAAACCAATAAATAACATGAATGAAGAAAAATCGGGTAGCAGTATTTGTCATGTTGTTGGAAGTTAGCATGGATTCAACCCACTTGGTGAAATAGCCAATGATCATGATGATGTATCAATGATCATTGTTGGAGTGAGGGACTAGTAGTAATGAAGTTGGCCCCTTGCTTGTAGAAGGGACCAAATATTCCGACAAAGTGTGAAAGAGTTGGAAGATATCACTTCTTGTGGTTAAATACCAAGCAATTGGTACCATGCTTGATTACTTGGATGTAGTAATGGAACAGGGTGAGCCAATAATATCCAATGTGGATGAATTTTTAGGTAGTTTCCAATTTGGAGAGATGACCACTACAAGTGATACCATGATAATCATTGATGAATTTAGCTTCTTCAAGGGCGAGGCGTCAACATTACATGGTGTTGAAACCTCGACAATAAAGGAAATCTCCAATTAGAAGATTAATTTGGGAGCTTGATGGTGAATGCATCAATGATCCTCTTAAGAGAGACGAGGGTCAAACTCTGAAGTGTATAGGTACATGAGAATGTCCCCATACCAAGGGTGATCAAATGAGATGAAAAAAAATGTTCATCAAGTTTTCATTCACTAATGTGTTTATTTTGGTAGATGGGAGATTACTAATGAATCCAACTACAATTAATGCTTTCTTACACTTGTGAGTAGAAAACTCAAGATAAAATTCTTTGAGAATAACAATCCATCAAGAAAATTTAGCATTGATTAAGAATTGATTGAGCAATAAATGAATGGGATTGGAATCAACTATGAATTTAGTGGTTGTAGCAAGATGCAATGATGCAGTTTGTGAACTACATGAAATAATGCATGGGCATGCCTTTATTTGCGTACATACTTGAGAGATGGTCTAGAATGAATTTTTTATCACATATTAAATGACATTCTTTCCACCATTGTCTTCATGTTGACCAACACTCTAATGATGGAGACATTGGAAGTGGAAAGATAAAGGATGAAATTCTTTGTGAAGTATGACGAACTAATAAGTAGAGCTTTAGAAAAAGTAGAATTTAAAGAATTAAAATTTCATTGAGCCTAAACATCCCATTGAAATTGTATTTTCTAGTGTAAAATACAAAAAAACCCATGTGTGCAAGTGGCATAATCTGGGTCAAAGTGGTGGAGGAAGTTGGGTTTCCCCCGTAGGCTTTGTTGTTGGCACAATTTCTTTGGGGGAGGAATTTCAGAGATGCCTTGGAATTTCAAGGGGTCTATTGTAAGTCCTCTGAGGGATATAATGAAACTCAATAATCCTCTATCCATAATGCAAATGGAACACTTAAGGGGATTTAAGTGTATCTTTTATCGACAACATCTTCAAAAGATGGTACAAAGGTCTTTCAAGTGTTGGCATCACTTCATAGATTGAGGTGTGAGGTCATCTAGGTATGTGAAGATGTTGTAGGGTAAATCATGGAAGTTATATATAATACCCACTAGGAGGTGGCTCCAACATTCTTGAACTTGAAAGGCATAACACGATATGTAATTGTGCCCCGCGAGGTGGTGAAAGTGGTTTTGTATTGATCCACATGAATCCATCCATGATGGAGAGAATCTCATGCCCGATGGATGCATTTGTGACTTGGAAAATAAAATGCACATGGAGGCTATATTTGGGAGAAACTTGATTGAGGTCTTGAAAATCCACATGCACTCGAATAGTCTTGTTGAGTGTGTTAATAGATTGTTGAGTATGTGTTGTCAATGATGTCAAAATAAATCATTGATGTTAAGCTTAGGGGGCACTTGTTGAGTATCCATTGTCATTGATGTCATTATTGTATACCTGAAGTTGTCTTTGATTACTAAGTGTTGGTGGTCTAGCTTGTTTGTTGAGTGTTGGATGTGTAGCCTGACTAATCTATCTTTGCTAAAATTTTTCCTATAGCCATCTTGTTCCAAAGAGCATGAAAAGTGTTTGGTTAGATAACCCTCTCAAAGATATTTCCAACGGTATCTAAAACTTAGTATAAATCTTAGAGAATGGGAAAAAGAATTCTTTACAGTGAGGCAATTTAATATGATTCAAGGCATTCAAATTCAAGCTTCTGTGATCCATATCTTAAATATTTAAAACATGTTCAGAAGAAATCACATTAGAAGATTTTGGTCGACGCGTTTCGAACCAACCAGTGTGGTTCATCTTGTCTTGAAGATGATGTTGGAAATAATACTGAGAGGGGGGGTGAATCAGTATTACAAGTCAAATATTCCCCTTTTCAAATCCAGATAATATACGCTACGTCAGTTAATTAAACCCGCGTATATACGCAACTATGTAGAAGGAAACCCGCGTATACAATGCAAACTTATAATTTACTTGTAGGAATTTACAGGGTAAGTTCCTCAGACAGAACACCAAAAGACACCGCTCACACACAGATCACAGATCAATACACCAGTATTTTGACGTGGTTAAAACCCTCAAAGAGGGAAACAGTCCACGGCCTGAGCCAACGCGGCCACTTCAGGCAATTTATTAATAAAAGAATGAAAATTTACATAAGCTTCTCTCATGGACGGTTAACCTACAAATGACCCTCCATGCTCTTTAAATAGAGATCATGGACCAATCGGGTGTTAAGCCATGGATCAAGTGTCGGTAATACCGAGGAGAGAATGAACCGTCGGATCACTACATATCGTGACCGTCGGATTGTAAGTTACAAAATGTACATAGTAAAGAAACACACTTTACCTAACTCTATACTAGACCAAGTTATACTTAACTATTTCCTATGTGTCGGAATATCCTAACATCCCCCCTTAAGAACAACTTGGGATAGGATTGAAGGATTTACAAATATGACACAATAGGAGAAGGAAGGAGGCACTAGAGCCTATCCCCCCTTAGTGACAACTTCCTGAACTCCAACCATAAATCGAAGTTTAGTAAACTTCGCTTCTGTGAGAGCCTTTGTAAAGATGTCTGCAACTTGATCATCTGTTGAACAATATTGCACTTCAAGAACATGGTCGTGAATGAGCTTTCTGATGAAGTGCATGTGCAGTTCAATGTGTTTGCTGCGTTGATGTTGGACTAGATCTTTGCATAGTTGAATGGCACTTTGATTATCACACCAAAGTGTAGTCGGATGCTGCTGCTGAAAGCCAAACTTTGACAGCATCTGACGAAGCCACAAGGCTTCCTTACTGGCTTCTACGGCACCACGATACTCTGCTTCTACTGAAGAAAGAGAAATGGCACCTTGTTTCTTGCAAGCCCATGTAATAGGTCCTGAACCAAGAGTGAACACATAACCTGCAGTAGACTTCCGATCATCAGGGTCACCAGCCCAATCGGAATCAGTGAAACCAACCAATAGAGGAGATGCTTCGGCACTGTAATGAATCCCAAACTGAACTGTACCTCGAACATAACGAAGTATTCTTTTAGCTGCTTTCCAATGACTTTCACGTGGGTTTTGCATAAACCGAGCAACAAGGCCAACAACAAAGGAAAGGTTAGGACGAGTATGGGTTAGGTACAAAAGTTTTCCTACAAGTTGATGGTATAAGGTAGCATCAACTTCAGGAGAAGTACAAGTGACTGAAATTTTGACTCCAGACTGAAAGGGAGAAGGGGCTGGCTTACAGTCTTCCATGTGAAAATGGTGTAGAATATCACAGGCATACTTGGACTGGGAAAGGGAAATACCTTCCTTGGATTGCAAGACTTGAAGACCAAGAAAATAATGTAAGTGTCCTAAGTCTGTCAATTCAAACTTCTTTTTAAGGCTGGACTTCACATGGTTGATAAGGTTGGGATCACTACCAGTGAGGATAAGATCATCAACATAAAGAACAAGAATGATAAGAGACTTGCCCACTTTCTTGGTGTAGACAGTATTGTCAGAATGACACCTAGAAAAGCCAAATTCTAAAAGAAAGCTATCCATTTTGGCATACCAAGCCCGAGGAGCTTGTTTGAGACCATACAGGGATTTCTTAAGCTGACATACAAGACTGGAGTTTGTTTGTATAAAGCCAATAGGTTGTTCCATATAGATTTCTTCATGCAAGTCCCCATGCAAGAAGGCGGATTTAACATCCATCTGATGGACTTCCCATTTGAAAGAGGCAGCAAGGGAAAGAACAAGGCGGATAGAGTTCATTTTGGCAACAGGGGAGAAGGTTTCAGTGTAGTCAATGCCTTCAACTTGTGAAAAACCCTTAGCAACAAAACGAGCTTTATGTTTATCAACTTTCCCATCTGGTCCATACTTGGTTCTGTAAACCCATTTGCATCTAACAAGTTTTCGTCCCTTTGGTAGAGGAACAAGATCCCATGTATCATTTGCCAATAATGAATGATATTCTTCATTCATAGCTGCTTCCCAATCTGGATGGCCTAAAGCTTCTGCAAAGGTGTCAGGATCATAAGTCACTGAAGCTTGAGCCAGTAAAGAAGAGGCTCTATCAAACTGAGAACGTGTATGTCGCTGATCTGTAGGATCACCAGCAAGATCACCTGCTGCATCCCGAGTAGCATGGACCCATTTTGGAAGCTGAGGAGTTGAAGGAGGATCCTGAGAAGGTGGGGGAGGATTGTCATCCTCGCTTTCATCATCTGAAGAAGAAATATTGTCAAAAGTAGAAGAGATAGGAAGAGGTGGCACATCTGCCGAACTAGGCTCGTAGGCCGATATATTTTCAGCAAACTTTACATCTCTTCTAATGATAACATTCTTGGACTTAAGTGGAATAAGTCTATATCCTTTGACATCTTCAGAATATCCAACAAAAATACATTTTTCACTCTTAGGTTCTAAAGCTTTATGTTTCTCATCTGGAATATGGGCCCATGCTTCACTTCCAAAAACACGAAAGTGACTTACATCTGGTTTAATTGAGATCCATGCTTCTTCTGGAGTGATATTCTTTAAAACCTTAGTAGGAGTGCGATTTATTATGTAATTTGCACAGTTAATTGCTTCTGCCCAATAATTAAGACTAAGTCCTTTAGATTGAAGCATACAATTAGCCATTTCCTTTAAGGTGCGATTCTTCCTTTCAGCTACACCATTTTGTTGTGGAGTATATGGAACAGTATGTTGCATTTGAATTCCATTCTCAGTGCAAAATTTGATGAATTTGTTGTTAACATATTCTCCGCCATTATCAGATATTAGCTTAAGAATTTGATGTCCAGATTGTTTTTCAACAAAGGCCTTAAAGGCCAAGAACATGTTAAATACTTCACTCTTGAGTTTTAAGAAGTATACCCAAGTGCGTCTGGAGAAATCATCAATGAAAGTTAAGAAATACTTGTAGCCAGAGAATGAAACAACTGGAAGTGGACCACATAAATCACTATGCACGAGTTGTAAAGGGGCTGAGGCGTGCCAAGAGGCATGTTTTTCAAAACTGTCCCGATGATGTTTTCCGAGTACACATCCGGAACAAACACCATCTCTGCAAGATACCATTGGAAGACCTGTCACCATATTTTCTTTACATAGATTCTGAAGAGAGCGATAGTTTAAGTGACCAAATCGCTCATGCCAAAGTTTGCTCACTTCATCATTATGAGCAACAAATACCGAGGGAAGATTTGATGACCCAAAGTTGTGAAACTTATACAACCTTGTAGAATCATCAGCAATGCCAGTAGCTAAAATCTGTCTAGGATCTCTTAGGTCCTTAATTATAACATCATGAGGTGAAAATTCAACGATTTTACCTTCACCTGAATGAGTTATCTGATATATAGATAGAAGGTTGCAGGATAAGGTTGGAACACATAATACATCATTAAATTGACCATTGTCTATATGAACAGTTCCAGTCCCTACAACACTAAGAGATCTATCATCACCAACATATATATTTTTGGTGTTACAATCATTTAAAGAAGAAAACATGGCTTTGTTTTTGGCCATGTGATAAGAAGCTCCAGAATCAATGAGCCACTCATGAGAATGAGAAGAAGAAGATACATTTAGTGCATAGCCAGACCGAGATGCTTGACAACCACATGCAGAAAGTGCCATTCCTGAAGATGAAGTTGAAGTTGAAGAGTGCTCCAAATGGATGTTATGCTTCTTCATTGCTGCTTCCAAGGCTTCCATCTTCTTAAAGCATTTGGATTCTAAGTGGCCATCTCGATTACAAAAGTTGCAATGTCTATCAGTCTTCTTCCCTTTGTTTTTATTTGTCTTATCATTTTGTTGAAATGATTTTTCATTTTGAGGCTGAAATTGCTTAGGACCCTTGGTTGGTTTAGGACCATTCCTTTTAGGATACAACTTCTTAGGATTCTTTGGATTTGGTTGCTGCTGGGCGGCTAACACTTTCTTGGAAGAGTTTCCAAAATTAAGAAGACCAAGGTGTAAGAGTTTTTCTTGTTCTCTTATTAAAGAATCACAAAAAGAATCAAAGGAAGGGGACTTGTAGTCTTGTCCTTGAGAAATGAAGGCTTCTCTTGTAGAATGGAAGGTGGAAACAAACACAGAGTAGGTTGGTCCCAAATTAGTAAGAATGGAATAGATAAGGTTACTATCTTCTTTCTTAACCTTAACACCTTCCAAGAGAAGTCTAAGGATCTTGAACTTGGACAAAAAATCTTCAATGCAAGAAAAATTATTGGGGTCCAATGTAAGCAACTCATTTTCAAGTTGATGGGCTCTAAGTTCATTTTTGATTCCAAAAACTTTAGTAATCTGTTTCAATGCTTCATCAGGAGTATCAAGTTCTGCAATATGGAATCTAAGATCTGGAGAAGTAGACATCCCTATCAACCCACGTGCTTGATCTTGCCTATTTTCCCATTTAGCTGCCTTATCTTCATCTTTCGGTTTGGTTTCTTGGCCTGAGGCTATTCTGTAGAGACCTTTACTTCTAAGTAAATCCACAATGTAGGACCACCATTGGAAGTAGTTGGTGCTATCAAGAATAACTTGGCATGGACTTTCCATTTTAACAGAAACTGAAGCTATAGATGCTGAAACTAAGTGTTCCAATGGAAAGATCTCGAAAAATTAGGCTGTTTAAAAAAAAACGGTTCTGAAAACGGCTTCCGGATGAAGAAGTTATGGCTTTTTGAAGAAAATTTAATGAAGATTCCGACGAAGTGCGGGAATGTGCGGAAATGAAAGATCCGCCCCCACAAAAAGGAGACTTGAACTCAAGACCTCTACTCTCATAAATTAGCTTTGGACCAAGTGAGCTATAAAAAAAGTTTGAGAGAGAGAGAGAGAGGGGGGGGGGGAGGTTGAAGCTTTGGGTTGCGTGCTTGCTTTGAGAAAGCTCTTTTTCCCTACAAAACAAAAAACACAAAACCCAACACGGACATACAAAAAAAAAAAAAAAAACGAACCTTGCGGCTCGAAGTTAGCTTTAGCCGGAAACTAAATATTTTCCTCAATGTTTCTGATTTTCCAAGATCACACTAAGGCGCAGCGGAAAAGAGCATACACATGAGAAAAATCCTTCCTTTCTGTTTCTGATTTGCCCAGATCGCACAGAGTCGCAGGGCAAAGAGCATACGCAGAAATGAAAGGTATAGATCTGGTAATAAAAAAGCCTAAATAAACCGAAACCGAAATAAACAGAGAGAAAATAACTGTAAATTGCAAATAAACACTGTATACCTCCAGATCTTAAAAAATGACGTAGCTAGGGCTACCGGAAACCTTTTCGCATGAAACGAAAGGGGTTCCACACTGGAACAGATGCTCCCAACACAATAGAGCAGTCCTCTCAGCCCGAAAGTAGTCAGAAACAGTAGATCTAGGAAACGACAGTCGGATGCAGTTCTACCGACTTCAGATTTGGATCACCAACGGATGCGGCCCTCAAATTGCTCTGATACCATGTAGGAATTTACAGGGTAAGTTCCTCAGACAGAACACCAAAGGACACCGCTCACACACAGATCACAGATCAATACACCAGTATTTTGACGTGGTTAAAACCCTCAAAGAGGGAAACAGTCCACGGTGTGAGCTAACGTGGCCACTTCAGGCAATTTATTAATAAAAGAATGAAAATTTACATAAGCTTCTCTCATGGACAGTTAACCTACAAATGACCCTCCATGCTCTTTAAATAGAGATCATGGACCAATCGGGTGTTAAGCCACGGATCAAGTGTCGGTAATACCGAGGAGAGAATGAACCGTCGGATCACTACATATCGTGACCGTCGGATTGTAAGTTACAAAATGTACATAGTAAAGAAACACACTTTACCTAACTCTATACTAGACCAAGTTATACTTAACTATTTCTTATGTGTCGGAATATCCTAACATTACTTTATCTTTCAGATGTTGATTGTTAATCTATGTATCAGAATTAAATAACCAGTAACCAGAAACAGTAAAATAGAGCAGAAGACAATCACACACAAGAACACAAGATATAAGGTGGAAACCCAATGTGGGTGAAAACCACCTACTGCAATTCGTCTCTATCTTCTGTTAATTAGAAACTTCTTTTTACAATGTACTGGTGCAGTCCTTTACCAGTACGCAGGCTGCAACCTGCAGAGAGCTACAACCCTCTCTCGTTCTCCAGCTTCTCCTGGAAGGGAGCTACAACCCCCTTTTCTCTTGCACTAGCCAAGATACTAGTACGTAGGTGCTGGCCTACAGAAGGCTACAACCTTCTCTTTCTTCCAGGGACCACGTTTCATATATTTTCAGACTGGATCCACATCAATCAAACATCAAGAATTTTTGCATCAACCAATCACCTTTTCACCAATCAAAACTGAATAAAAAATAAACCCTTCTCTGATAGCTGTACCCAGAACACAGTAACTGTAACCACACACTAATTCTGAACCCAGAACACTGCAGCACTAAACAGAAGCAGCTAGAACATAAATCAAGAGATGTACGCTACTTCACTGTTCAGAAACCTGCGTGTATACGCTTCTGTGTCAAAGCCAACCTGCGTATACGCTTCTCTCCCTTACCAAAACAGTGTGTATACGCTCCTTCGCTTCACAGAACCTGCGTATAGATCTATAAAGGATAATCCATTCTTTTCAAACATTCAGACATTAGTTAACCTAGATTACCAGATTTATAGATCAAGCATGCGCCACATATAATAGATCAAGATCATACAAAGATACTATCATTCAAGCCTAAAGATTATGACCCATCAATAGAACTTATCCTTCTTTGTGCGCTAAGGTTCCTCCTTCATTCAGATCCAGATCTGCACCATAACCCCAATCACCAATATTTCAGATCTAGCACTTGTTAGATATTCAATTAATTCAGATGATCCTTTGCCAAATGATCTCCTTCCCCTTTTATAGTCTTAGGCCTTTCACAATACCACGGTCCAAAACCATAATAAAACAATACCATGGACCCAATACTTGGGATCAACTCTTCTGACGAGATACCATGGTCCAAAACCATAGGTTCAAATACCAAGGACTAATTACCACAGACCAATGGTAAGTTCTCCAACATATACGCGCTTTTCCTTGCGTGAAAGTGTGTGTATACGCATACGCACCTTTGTAACGTCTAACCCGTGTGTATACACTCCTTTGTCTAGGTGAACCTGCGTATATCTCTTTTTCTTCATTCTGAAAGCCTGAACTGAGATATGGAATTGAGATCTATCACCAGAGAGAGTTTCCATCAAGGACAACATCTGTGCCATAGCTCTAAATTAGTGCCATAATGCCAACAATCCCCCTTTGGACTTGATGGCAACCCCAAGATCCTCAAAGTCATTCTCCCCCTTTGTCATCAAGGGCAAAGGGTTGTACTCCCCCTGAGTACATGCTGAAATCTCTGTCCTGCTGTGCTGACCATGCTCCCCCTGACTGTAGGCAAGATTTGCAAAAAGATGTTCTTCAAGAAGAACCATGACTTATACATCACAAAAGACCTTCCTATCACCAAAAGACTCAAAACATACATCCATCACCCAACCAAGTGGGGATACATTAGAAATTTACATATGACAATCAAGTACATTACATCTTCATCCCAGGCATAGTGGGGAAACCAAAATAGGTTGTTACATGACCTTGACACCTTAAAAGAGATACATGACATAGAGATGAAATAACTAGAGCAAGACTTATGAAAGTCACCAATAATTGATATCAGCAGCATTTTTCAATCACCATTCAGATCAGCAACTAAGATTTCCTTCTGTTCTCCCTCTACCTCTGTTTCACCTGAAACCAACAACAGTTGTGAACTAGAACCAAAATCTTCTAAGATAATGCCAACAATGCATTATTAGAAGATTATCTGCTCCCCTTGAACCTATGCCGGATGGTCTCTGCCAAACCCATATCAGAATATCTTCAACCAGAGCCTGTCCCTACTGATATCCATCAAACCTCCATATACGCGACTGTCTCTGCATAAACCGGCGTATGTACGCGGATCCTCCTCATGAAACTCGCGTACACCCATTTTTCTTTGAAACAGACAAGTTTTAACAGCAAGATGATGCATCAACTACTCCCAGCTTATGTCTGAGGTATTCAAAGGTTTCCCTGGGCAGTGGTTTGGTGAGAATATCAACAACTTGTTCCTTAGAAGGAACATACTCCAATTTGACCTTTTGTTCCAACACTTGTTCCTGGAGAAAGTGATACTTGATCGGTATGTGCTTGGTCTTTGAATGCATGACTGGGTTCTTTGAAATGTTGATTGCACTTGTATTATCACATAAGATGGAGATAGGTGGTGTACAAGTGATTTGAAAATCCTGCAAGGTCTGCATCATCCAAAGGAGTTGAGTGCAGCAAGATGTAGCAACCACATATTCCGCTTCAGCTGTAGATAAAGCAATCGAACTCTGTTTCTTGCTGAACCAAGATACTAATCTGGAACCCATAAAGAATGCACCACCACTTGTGCTCTTCCTGTCATCCACGCTTCCGGCCCAATCTGCATCTGTATAAGCATGAAGTGTGAGATTTGTATCTCTAGGATACCATAAGCCATAGTTTTGAGTTCCTTGAAGGTACTTTAAGATTCTCTTAACTGCTTGAAGATGAGTTTCCTTAGGATTTGCTTGAAATCTTCCAACTATTCCCACTGCATGCATGATGTCTGGTCGGGTACCTGTCAAATAAAGTAGACTTCCAATCATGGATCTATAGGTTGGTTGATGCACTGCTACTGATTCATCATTTGCACTGAGGCTGCATCCTGTAACCATAGGGGTACATACTGGTTTTGAATCTTCCATGCCATACTTCTTCAAAATCTGCTTGAGGTACTTGGTTTGAGACAAAAAGATACCGCCTTCATTTTGTTGGATTTGTAGACCAAGAAAATATGTCATCTCTCCAAGTAATGACATTTCGAATTCTTTCTGCATTACCAAGGCAAAGTTTTGACTCATAGTTTCTTCATTGCTGCCAAAGATAATATCATCTACATACACAACAAGTATTAGCAATTTGTCATTTTCAATTTTTATATAAAGATTGCTATCTGCTGATCCCTTTGAAAAGCCTTGTTGATGAAGATATTTGTCCAAACGATAGTACCAAGCCCTTGGAGCCTGTTTAAGACCATAAAGAGCCTTTTTTAGTTTGCATACAAGATTTGGATCATTCCCAAGAATGAAACCATCTGGTTGCTCAATGTACACCTCTTCTTCTAAGTCTCCATTCAAAAAGGCTGATTTCACGTCCATTTGAAATACTTTGAACTTCTGAAAGCTTGAGAGAGCAAGGAACATTCGGATGGCCTCAAGTCTAGCAACAAGAGCAAAAGTTTCTTCAAAGTCTATTCCTTCTTGTTGAGCATACCCTTTACAAACAAGTCTGGCCTTGTTTCTAATCACTTCCCCATTTTCATTCAACTTATTTTTAAAGATCCATTTTGTCCCTATGACATTCTTATCTTTTGGTCTAGGAACCAACTCCCAAGTGTTATTCTTTTCGATCTGCTCAAGTTCTTCATCCATTGCCTTGACCCAGCATTCATCTTTGCATGCCTCTTTTACATTTTGTGGTTCAGTGGAGGAGAGCAATGCCAAATAGCTTGAGGCTTCTGCAATTGTTCTTCTTGTTTGTATACCTGCCTCTTTTTGACCCAAAATTTGAGATTCTTGATGATTCTTCTGAACGTACCTGGATGGAGTCTTCTCTTCTATCCTTATCTGTTCCTCTAGTGCCTCTTGAGGTTCTTCTTCATCATCAGTCTGATTTGAAGGATGGTCCTCATCCTCTTCGATATTTTCATAATTTACTTGCCTAGGAATGTTTCCTTCTTCATCAACCACTACATCAATGCTGTCAACTATTCTTCCAAGTCTTTTGTTGTAACACTTATATGCTTTGCTATGAGGAGAATAACCAAGGAGAATGCCTTCATCTGCTCTAGGTTCAAACTTGCCAAGATGTTCATCATTATTTTTAATATAGCATTTGCTTCCAAAGATTTTGAAATGTTTTACCAAAGGAGTCTCACCATACCAGAGCTCATGAGGAGTTTGAGTGTTGTTCACCCAGACATTTGTTTTGTTGAGAATAACAACCGTAGCAAATGCAGCTTCACCCCAGAAGGTTGCGGGAGTTCCAGACTCATCAAGCATAGCACAAGCCATTTGTTGAACCGTTCTGTTCATCCTTTCCACTACTCCATTTTGCTGAGGAGTCCTAGCTGTAGAGAATTCCCTTCTTATTCCATGTTCTTCACAAAAATCGAAATTTTCATTTGAGGTAAACTCCCCACCTCTATCAGACCTGAGGCACTTAATTTTGTGATCTGATTCATTTTCAACCAAGGCTTTGAAGGATTTGAATTTTTCGAAGGCTTCATCTTTGTGCTTCATAAGTCCTATCCAAACCATCCTGGAGAAGTCGTCAATGAATAATATAAAGTATTCTTCTCCTTGAGGTGACCTTTTCCTAGATGGACCACATACATCTGTATGGACTAGTTCAAGAGGCCTGCTAGCTGATCCTTCCTTCTCAGGGAAGTTAGTTCTGGTTTGCTTACCAAACTGACATGATTTGCATATTGTATTGTTTGGAATTCTGATGTTTGGAAGACCACGAACTGCCTGGTATTTGCATGCTTTCCTTATCTATGAAAAGCTTAGATGCCCCAACCTCCGGTGCCATAACCAGTGTTCATCATTCTTGCTCAAATAGCATTGTTGTTGTCCTTCTTCAAATATGTATAAATTATTTGGAGTTCTTATGCCTTTGATCACTGTTTTTCCTGTATCAAGATTACGAACACTACATCCATTTGATCGAAATATTACCTCAGTTCCTTGATCGAACATCTGACTGACACTCAGTAGATTATGCTTCAAGCCATCAACATACAAAAAATTTCCAGCTTTGACTTTTTCTTTCAACTGAACAATGCCTTTTCCTTTTATGACGGTAGGGGTATCATTTCCAAATGAAACTTTCTTTCCTTTTTCTAAAGCACTATATGATTGAAGTTTTTCTTTATCACCTGTCATATGCTTCGAACATCCATTGTCGATGTACCATTGATTTTCCTGTCCTTCTGCATATAAAGCTATTCTACATCTTTCTAGTTGCGGTTCCTTCATTCTCCATGTTCTGGCACTTGAGGTTTGTTCCTTCTGAGTTGTCTTCTGAAACCTACTCCTGCATTCAGAATCTTTATGACCAAAGTTATTACAAATAGAACATTCAATTTCATTTTCAAGGGTGGAAAAGTTATTATAGGTCCTTTTCGTGATTCCAGTCATACTTCTTTGTTTTTGAGCTTCTCTAGTCATGATTGTCTTATAGGCAACACATTGAGCTGCTTTGTGGCCAAAGTTATGGCAAGAGAAACATTGGCCATTGAAGAAACTCCTGCGATTATCAAATCTACCACCCAAATGATTGTAGTTTCTATTGTCATCCATTCTTGAGGCAAATTGAGAAGATTTTACCTGTGGCTGGTTGTAGCTTTTGTTCATCCTTAAGATGGATTGCCCCTGATTTACCTGGTAATCTTTGTTTATTCTTGATGTAAATCGTCCCTATTTTACCTGGTGATCTCCATTGGGCTTTTGCTCATTCCTCCTTACTGCATCAAGATAATTTTTTGATGTGGATGGTTTCTGCGCTTGAGATGCTTCTTCATTGTATCCCAGACCTGTCTTGATTAGTGGGGAACGCTGCACATTGATAATCTCATCTAGAGTTTCAGAACCTTTAACAAATCTAAGATTAAGAGCTTTAGTTTTCTCAATCTCTCTTCTAAGCCCCACAATTTCACATTCCAATTTTTCATCATGTTTTTCCCTTTCATCCAGTTGACATTACAGAGAATCAATAATCACATTTTTCTCTTCTAAACAAATTTTGAGTTTAGAAATCTCTTCATAAAGACCTTCTTCATCTATAACATCCATGTAATCATCATCTTCAAAAGCCATTAAAAGTTTATAATTATTACCTCGTTCATATTCATCACTATTTGAAAGTCCATCACTATCTTCATGAGTGTAATAGCTTTTCTTATTTGCATTCTGTTTCTTGTTCCATCTAACAGGTTCCTTCCCCTTGTCAATCTTATCCTTATGAGGACATTTGGCAGCATAGTGACCGACTCTTCCACAAGCAAAGCATTTGAAAGGTAACTTACCTCTGAATCTTCCAGCACCCTGTTGAAGGTTCTTGACAAAATTTGATTCCTCCTCTTCTTCTGACATGTGTCCTGACTCATAGTAATCTCCTTTGCCTGAAGCCTTGAAGGCAGCTTCTCTCCTATCTGATGGTCCTCCTTTCCTCATTTCATAAGCAGTCAGAATTCCGTGCAGCTGAGACATGGTAAGGTTTCGTAGATTCTCTTTTTCTTCTATTGTAGAAACTTTAGATTCAAACCTAGGGGACAAAGATCTTAGGACCTTTTCAACCACAACAGCCTCTTTTATTTCTTCACCCAAATTTTTCATACAATTAACAATCTCATCTACACGTAGGAAATAGTTAGCTACACTTTCATCATTGTGCATTCTAAGATTTTCATACTGAATTCTGAGAGTTTGAAGTTTTGCTCGTTTTACCTGTTCATCTCCTTCATAGCTCAGAACAATCTTGTCCCATATTTCTTTTGCGGATTTATACTGCATAACCTTGACGAATTCTGATTGAGATAGACATCCTAATAGGGTATTGACAGCCTTTGCATTTGTTTCATATTTCTTCTTCTCAGCAGGATCTGTAGGAGTTGCTGATGGAAAAGTGTACCCTGTATCTATGATATCCCAGACTTCTGTACCAAGAGATTGAAGATAGGCAGTAACTCTTACCTTACAATATACGAAGTTTGTCCCATCAAAAATCAGTGGCCTGATAGATCTTCTCTCTCGTAGTTGCTCATGATGATGGATCTTCCTTCAAGCGATTAAGCTTCTTCAGAAGGACCTGCTCTGATACCAATTGTTGGAAATAATACTGAGAGGGGGGGTGAATCAGTGTTATCAAGTCAAATATTCCCTTTTTTCAAATCCAGATAATATACGCTACTTCAGTTAATTAAACCCGCGTATATACGCAACTATGTAGAAGGAAACCTGCGTATACAATGCAAACTTATAATTTACTTTATCTTTCAGATGTTGATTGTTAATCTGTGTATCAGAATTAAATAACCAGTAACCAGAAACAGTAAAACAGAGCAGAAGACAATCACACACAAGAACACAAGATATAAGGTGGAAACCCAATGTGGGTGAAAACCACTTGCTGCAATTCGTCTTTATCTTCTTTTAATTAGAAACTTCTTTTTACAATGTACTGGTGCAGTCCTTTACCAGTACGTAGGCTGCAACCTGCAGAGAGCTACAACCCTCTCTCGTTCTCCAGCTTCTCCTGGAAGGGAGCTACAACCCCCTTTGCTCTTGCACTAGCCAAGATACTAGTACGTAGGTGCTGGCCTACAGAAGGCTACAACCTTCTCTTTCTTCCAGGGACCACGTTTCATAAATTTTCAGACTGGATCCACATCAATCAAACATCAAGAATTTCTGCATCAACCAATCACCTTTTCACCAATCAAAACTGAATAAAAAATAAACCCTTCTTTGACAGCTGTACCCAAAACACAGTAACTGTAACCACACACTAATTCTGAACCCAGAACACTGCAGCACTAAACAGAAGCAGCTAGAACATAAATCAAGAGATGTACGCTACTTCACTATTCAGAAACCTACGTGTATACGCTTCTGTGTCAAAGCCAACCTGCGTATATGCTTCTCTCCCTTACCAAAACAACATGTATACGCTCCTTCGCTTCACTGAACCTGCATATAGATCTATAAAGGATAATCCATTCTTTTCAAACATTCAGACATTAATTAACCCAGATTACCAGATTTATAGATCAAGCATGCACCACATATAACAGATCAAGATCATACAAAGATACTATCATTCAAGCCTAAAGATTATGACCCATCAATAGAACTTATCTTTCTTTGTGCGCTAAGGTTCCTCCTTCATTCAAATCTAGATCTGCACCATAACCCCAATCACCAATATTTCAGATCTAGCACTTGTTAGATATTCAATTAATTCAGATGATCCTTTGCCAAATGATCTCCTTCCCCTTTTATAGTCTTAGGCCTTTCACAATACCACGGTCCAAAACCATAATAAAACAATACCATGGACCCAATACTTGGGATCAACTCTTCTGACGAGATACCATGATCCAAAACCATAGGTTCAAATACCAAGGACTAACTACCACGGACCAATGGTAAGTTCTCCAACATATACGCGCTTTTCCTTGCGTGAAAGTGCGTGTATACGCATACGTGCCTTTGTAACGTCTAACCGCGTGTATACGTTCCTTTGTCTAGGTGAACATGCGTATATGTCTTTTTCTTCATTCTGAAAGCCTGAACTGAGATCTGGAACTGAGATCTGTCACTAGAGAGAGTTGCCATCAAGGACAATAGTAGCTCTAAATCAGTGCCATAATGCCAACAGATGAACCACACTGGTTGGTTCGAAACACGTCGACCAAAATATTCTAATGTGATTTCTTTCGATGATGTTTTAAATATTTAAGGCTTCAAGGCATCCAGGCATTTGAAAACATTCAGGGTGTGTACACTTAGTGCGAATGTGAAATGGGTGGATGAAGGTCTATCCAAATTCATCCAAGCATCGAGACCCATATGGGATGCATGATGGAATCCGGGCATCTTGGCCTCTGAGAATATAACAGGGAAATTCTTAAGAAAATAGCTGAATCTATATTTCCTAGTGCCAAATACTAGGTAGACCATAGTATGACATAATATTACACGTGAAGTCATGTGTAAGTGATAGAGTGGTAGTGATATGGCTCAGAAGATGATTTGGAAAACTCAAGATGGCGAGATGTGGCACTTATCTTCTGCACTTTTGGGTGACTAAGTAGACATTTGGCATGTGACACATGGTAAGTGACTGGCATGATAGATGGCAAGGTGACACGTGACAAAAAGAAAGGTGGACATTTTTTATTCGACTATGTGGAAACAATGTGGTAGACTCTAATTCCATGAGATTTTGTAAAGCTTTAGAATGTTAAGGAATTTTAACATTTTATGTGTTTTTGAGTCTGGAGGCAAAAGCCCATCCAAGAATATTAACATCTAGAGGTTCATGTTATGTGTTCAACCAAAAATTGGCATAGATTTGGATTCAAACAAAGGCGAATAAATCAGGGTTCCTTCGGGTCTCGAGGTTCCATGCCCAAATGGACATTTGGTCATCTGAGGCATATAAGGTCAAACACTTAACAAAATTCCAAAACTTGAGACACAAGCCTTAGCACAATTTTCAAAGTAGTGGACACCACATTAAAGTGTTAGGGTTTCAAGACCTATCTAAGCTTGGAGTAAATTTTAGTGTGCAACAAAGTGAATTTTGGAAAATGGGGCTAGATACCAGATCTCTTGGATACTAATATTAGGGCCATTCTAAAGAATAAGTGGATCCCACCTTCATCGTTAAGTGTTATCTAGGCCTTGGAGAAATTCGACTATGTGGTAAAGTGAAAAAGGAAGAGGGCACTGAATCCCAAATCTCGTGATTTATCCAAATGCAAGGAGATTTTGGCTTATATTGCGTCTAGGGGCATGCTTCCAAGTGATGTTTGGAAAAGGGTAGGATGTTGAATTGTTGGGATTTTGAGTTTAACATGGTTTAACTGTATCACACATGAAGTTAGACTTAGTGTCTTTTCATAGGCTAAGCTCCTTGTTCTAGTCCTTGGTTATTTGACTCAATGGACTTAGAAATCAAGAGACGAGATTAGAAATTTGGTGTTTTTAGACACCAAAATTTTTAAAGGGTAGGAATAAATGAAGTCTGAATAGGAAAAATATGAGAGATCAACATCTATAAATAGAAATAAAAAAATGTGAGAAGGTTTGGATCCCATGAAAATCACTATGTCAGACTATTGTGGACATGCAAAATAATAGAGTTAGTGAGGAATAATGTGAGAGAGAGAGTTTCACTACAACAATTAAATGGAATTGAGTGCCAAATCTAAGTGATTGGAGTTAGAGCAGGTAGAGGTATGCTATGTGTTGGGCCTCACAATTGTCATGATTCCCTTTTCCTATTCCTTAGTTTTAATGTTGTTTTCTTGTATTTTGCTTATATTTATGATATACTAACTGATATAACATAGGAATGGGAAGGAATTAGTTTAATTTTATCATTTCTCCTTTTAGATGTGTCATTTAGATTACAAAAGCATTGTTTATTCATGGTTGAATCTTTACTATGAACATGGATTTTGTGATAAAATAGGGGCAATTGACACTTGATGTTATTTCTAGAACTGTCCGTGGTAAAATCAAGAGAGCGTGATGTTGTTTCAACCAACCGTGGCAGATCAAGTGAGGTTAGATCCTATCTAAGTAAATTTGTTTGGGAAAAAGCCCTTGATTTTCTTGTCTAGGTGATATTAAGAATCTTTGTAACTAAAAAAAAACATCCTGAGAATCTTTAGATTCTTAGGATTGCTCTTTGTTAAAAGATTTATTATTTTTATCTCCCTCGACTATAGTATAAATACAGGGGCTTGTGTTCCAAAAGAGATATTTTTTGTAACTTTTTCATCCATTTGATAGACTCGCTAAAAGTGCTAACTGTAATCATTTTTCCTAATTTGATGCAAAATTTCACTGTTGAGGATTAATCCTCTGTCCTGATCTTTTCTACAAGGTAGTATGACTCTAGTAGTTCGAGCCCATTCCTGGATGAGGCATTGTCTTCATTTGTATTATTAAGTTCAAATATGATATTTTTTTATCGATCATTTATCTATGTTGTCCTCTACAACAACCCCCCATTTCATATCATTTTTATTCACAAAATACTTAATATGAAATGGGTCCCTTTTCATTTTTACTTTAATTGGTATCAACTTAAGTATTATTCGAAAAGACTAATGATAAAACGAAAATATTACAAATCTTTTCGATAAACCAATTGATAGGCCTTTTTGAAGTATAAACATATAATCTTTTATCATTGTGATAAAGCGATCGCAAGATCGCATATCGCAATGACTAGGGAAATATAACTTAAACGGCCCTTTGGTTTTCTCCGACGCGATAAACATTCAAAAGGTTATCGCTATCGGCAATAATATGTTGGCTCAACAAACATTCCTCTTGCTTCGATGCGATGCGATATCGCTATCGGCAATAACCAATGCATGTTTTGAAAAGGCTGCCACTCAAACACTCCCGATGCGATATCGCTAGTCGGCAATAGGAGGTAATCATTGTATGTTTTAAAGGCAAAGTCCCGCTGGAATACTTCCGATGCGAATTGGCATTATCGCTATCGGCAATCGGGGATTCTGAAAGGAAATAATATAACAACTGAGATTTTCCCCGATCGCCGATTGCGATAAAGGAAAAAGCGCAGATATCAAGAAAGAATCATTAATCAGAAATATTGTGATTTAACCTGCATTAAAAGCCCTATCTTTCCACTTGCGAATTATTTGCGCTTAACTGTCAAGTCATGCTTAGTCGAACCATTCGGCCAATAAATGATATAATAGGCATTCAAATGGATTGGTAGGCTTTGATGGCCATTTAATGAGATAGTAAGTCTAAAAATCTATTACAGATTGTATTCGCGGCCATTTTCCTTCCATCATGCATTGATTAACCTAGTGCTTATATTTGGTTTACGCTATCAATCCTCCGCGTTACGTTCATTTTACTCTTGTGCAGGACTCTTCCAAAACAACAGAATCAAGCAGAATGGGGAAGAAGTCTAAGAAGACTACAATAGCTCCTGCTGCACCTGCCACTGGACAACCCATCGCTGATCCAGGGACCAAAAAGAAAGGATTGATATCCGACACTACATGTCTAGGACTCAGCAGAACTACCTGGCAAAGCACATATAATTTACTTGAAGCTGAAGGACCCAAGGTGACAGCTGTACAGGCCACAACAAACTCAACTAAAAAATCCGATGGAACTTTAAAGGATTTGGCCGACTCTTTTCTCCATCGAATAGCAGCTCGAGAACAAATGCTCCCTTATACAGATGTAGTGAAGTGGGCGATTGAAGAAATCCCAATCACTGACAGAACCTTCTGCACGGTAGACGGGAGGATTTTCGGTTCATTTCAACTTGAAAGTTTAAGGCAAATGTATCATTTGCCTAAACCAGAGAAGAAATACAACAAGGAATATCTAGAGAAATTCGCAAGAGAAAATGAAATCGAGTCTGAACCCATTCAGGATTGGAGGCAAAATCCAGCAAAGCATAAACATGAGTCTTCAGGTAAGTACTTTGTCGATTCCTTGTGTTCACCTTACTGTTATGCCGGGACAATGATGTGTAGATTATGGGGATTACATGATTCTTCATGTTTTACTATAGAAATGGTTCCCTTGATGGAATCCGCATGTAATAGTGAAATAATGGATTGGGCGACTATATTGTCGGATAAGCTAGCAACTGCAGTTCTTGAGTTTAGAAGTAAAACTCGCATCACAGAGAGACCTATGCCACCATTTTATTACAGTGCTTACATTTTGGACACATTATGTTTTAATTCTGAATTTCCTGTGCTTGGATGGAGATGGACCCCACAAGATTCCACACATATTCATATATATCATCAGAAATTATGGAAATCTGACTATAGGCACCATTTGTACTAGATTGGTAATGGCTTTATGCTGCCAATTCACCATTCTATTTTTGATAAACCCGCTCCCAAGATTTCCTACCAGGCCGGAATTGATTTGATATCTATAGGAAGATGGTTTGGAGAGGAAAAGTTCACATATGTGAGAATTTTTGGAAGCCATGCTAACCCTCATGTCCTCCCTCTGTACATACCTGATAAATTGTTAGCCAGACAGATAGCTTATCAAATCACATCTGAAGGAGTCACACAGACTCTGAGGAATAAGAAAAAACAGGTATGGCCTCCTTTTCCTCTCAAATGCGGTGTTTTTACCCTGCATGACTACAAACATGTAGAGAAAGAAGCTAGAAAAATGATAGCACTAGGTCTGGCCATTCTTCCTAATAGGCGATTTGATCCAAATAAAATCGCCTACAATGCACTTGAACAGGCAAAGTTAACAAAGTTTGATCATGCAGAAGATATGTTTGATGACCTGTTTTCCTTAGCAGATTCAATGTCTCAAGTGATGTCCAGGGCTAAAGCAGAATATAAGGATGATAAGTTGGTCAAATTTCACAGATTGAGAGAACAGAGGTTGCAAACTCTTCCTCTTGATCTGTTATCAACAACTCTAACAGTAAGATCAAGCGAGCCTGAACAGCAAATCACTAGGGAGACTCTGACTATATCGGAAGTCCAAGAAGAAGTGCATATAAAAATGCAGAAAGAAGCCCAGACAAAAGAACAAGAGCAGAGCAGCATAGAAATGAATGTTGATACTCAAATTGATCCAAAATTGCTCCAGGAATGGTAGCAATTTGATTCTATTATCAGCAATCCTGAATCTTTGAAAGACGCCGAAACCTCAAAAGCGGCTTGTACATAGAAAACAATTTCAACACAGGTTTCAACTGAAGCCAGCGGCCTACCTAGTTTTAAAGAGACAGAGATAATACTGAAAGATCCCTCCGATCAAATTGTTTTGCAAATAGAGGAAATTCCTCCCTTGGACGTTTTCTACAGTCCAAAACACAGAGCTATAGTAAAAAGACAGAGGAAGAGGAGAAGGATTGATCAACCTTCCCTATTCCCCGAACAAACAGTGACGGGCAATGTGCTTTGGAAGGAGGAATTTGACCCCTCCGATGACCTAACCAAACTATCACAGTATGTTGGAGCTTACTCAGCAGCCACTATAGATAAGGCATCGGAGGTAAGTAATTTATTAAAAGAAAAAGACCAGGAGATTTTTTCACTTCAAGCTCAATTATCAGAGGCGCGGCAAAAGATGGAACAGGCAGAACAGCAATTGTTTGCTCAGCAAACAATAAATAATCAATTGAGTAAGCAATTACAAGAGGAGAAACAACGGATTGACAATAGTGCAGTACAAAAGCAGAAGGAGCTATCGGAAGCATTGGCGCAATTGAAAACAATGAATGAACAAATGCAGAAATCAAAAGATGAGCAAATTGCCCAACTATCAGCACAGGTGGCGAAAACAAAGAGTCTTCCACAGCCAGCCGAATTCAGATCAGAGGCATTGCAAATAAACAAGGCATTAATAATGCAGATAAAGCTGTTATGTCAACAAATCACCAAATCAGAACCTCTATGTGACTTAACAGAGTCTCTAAGCGATAAAGCAACTAATGCCAGGACAAACTTAGAGCAGGCCGAGGAAACTTTGACCAATTTTCTTGAGTGGCAGGATACTGATGAAGCATCTAGTGTGCCAAAAATCCTAGAATGACATAAAGAAATATTATTCACAGAATGGCAGTCCCAGCTAATGAAAGCAGAGAGAGCAGTTTCCAGGTGTAAACTAACCACTAGTAATCTGGTGGAATTGGTTAATGACACTCTCTATTTGTCTAACATGATTTCTCAATGTACCCCAGGAAAATTAACTTCGGCAAAAACATTGGAACAATCATGTTACCCAGAGCTGGAAAAAACTAGAAGATTAATCGCAGGAATTAACAGTTTGACATGGGACACCTATTGGTTGTTCTTAATCAAGCCATACAGTCAGCGAGCCGCCCTCAAATGTCTCACAGATGCAATCGGGTGTATCATTCCCGATATACAGGATGCCACCTACGCCGCTCAACTCAATTCTCGTCTCAACCGACCACCAGAAGTGGAACCGATGCTTGCAATTTGCCAACTTAAGTCTAAAGACAAACAACCCAAGTGATGATTCATGCCGCCGACTGCCAGATTGCCATGGAGAAGATGTTCATAATTTAAAGTTATACCAATTAAATAGGATTTCAGTTTTCATAGTCGGTTAGATTAGAACAAGTATTTATAGACCCTTTCATGTATTTAGAAAGGGTCGTAAAATTTTGTACTTGACTAAAAGACTAAAGTTGCACTACTGTACTTCAGCCATATTCTTTTATAAAACTGGACCAATTATTCTAATTTTAGCAAAGAAGCTTTTATGCAAATGTGCACTACTGTCTTTGTTTGAAAGTATTTCTGCGTTGGAGGAAGAATCTCAAATAGCGATTGATATTGGGAGTGACTAGCAGCTCATATGGTACTATTACTTATGTCTGAATTCATTCTTTTTATATGAATTGTCATTTGATCGCCTTTGCTATTATCGAACATATGTATGTGTTTTAACAACATTTCTTTATTCCTTCCACTATTGGATGTTTATGGGATGCCTTTCTTTTAATCATATATGTGTCGATGATATAAACGATAAGTGTAGCAATATTGCTTTAATCGCTTTGTTTAACTATTTAATCAAGGTAATCCTTGAATGAATTAATGTCCATGTCTATTAGATGGAGTCATCTATATGCCTGTCCATAGACATAGATCATCAAGCGCTACACTTCAAAGTACAATAGTTCCCGGGATTAGTAATAGTTCTTTTATTTTGCTGATAGATTAAGTTATTCGCCTATCATTAGATTAGACAACCAATCATTTATCCACCCCTCTTTTTTATTATTGGGAAACTGGTCCCATCATATCCAGTCGGAGCCACCATTCCAAACGGAAAAGGAGCTGTATTAAGGTCCAGACCGGGTGGTTATCCCCCAATGTTGTTGCAGCGCTTTTCGAGGCATCAACAATCTACTAAATTAATTGTAAAGCATGTGTTTCTTTTGAGTAAAGATAATATTGATAGTCGTGATATTAATTTGCAGATATTGTTCCTTTAGAAGTTAATTTGTAATTGTTGTTGCTTTACTATTATTTCTTAGAGGTTATCTCTTAAATTGTTAATGATTTTAGACTAGAATTTCTTTTCCCTTTGCTATTTCTTCTTTCTTGTTTCATGAGTATTTTTTTCTAGTGCTATTCCATTGATTTTGCAATTGTTATTTCCTAAGTAGTAGCTTGACATTCTCTAGAATTTTTTTTTTATATTTCCTATTAAGAGTGATTATAATTTGATGCCTTTGAATGGTTGTTAGAGAATACAGTTTTTCCAAAAGATAGTTTTTTTGGATGCATGCTTCAGATTAGGAATTAATGCCTTCATTCTAGTTAATTTCCATGTTGTTAAAGAATTAGTTAGAATTAGTTTCAAAACCATCTCTTGCATATACTTTGCAGACAACCTTGAAATAACCAAACAAATCATCGGGTTGATAATTTAATGTGTGGTAGTTTGTTGATTCTTTAGAACATTTAATTGTCCCAACAATTTGGCCTCGTTGTTGGGGAGGTTGTCAAAAGAAAGTGCTACTATATTTAGTTGCATACATGAATCCCTAAGGGTTAGATATTGAAGACGAAAGGTAAGAACCTGTGCATGCACCCTAGTAAAAAGAAACTTGTGGTGGTGTATGCCTTCGGTTGATAGATTCATGCTATTTTGTATGCATGACTAGGAAGAAAATTAGAGGTAGGAACCAGATAGAAATAGATCAGAAATCTGCTTCAAAATGTACCAAAAGCTAGGTTCAAATTGGCCTTGGACGAATGTCATTTATAGATGAAATCATTCAAAGAGCAGAATCTCAAGCATCGATAGGCCCTCGAACAATATCGGGGAAGGGTTCTATTGTTACTGCCCCTCCAGTAGCAGAATCTTCTGTTGTGGTTGATGATTAGATTCATGAAAAAACTGTGGGATTGAAGCAGAGATTTCAAGACTTAGAAAGAAAGCATCTCAATCATTTTAGCAAGAGTGAGGGGCACTCTTGTAATTTAAAGGAAGGAAGAGGTGAAACGAGTGATCGACACCCTCAAACTCTTGAGTAGGAGCCTCCTATGTCACCTATTATGAGAGAGGGAATTTAAATCCCTGATTTGAGTAGTGTTGTAAGACCTAGACAAGGTTCATAGTCTCCCTACCATACCAGTATTTTTCAGTTAGTACCACTTGATTTTGGGATTCCTAAGGGTTATTGAAATATTTTTAATCAAATGGTGTTGCAGGTATCAAGGACACAAACTTCAAATATAGAGTATCATATCGTTGATCCACAAGCTAATGCATCCATGAAGGATATTCCACTTCAAAACCTTCCAAATTTCCATGGAATGGCTTCTGAAGGCCTAGAGACATTCTTGTTTGAATTTTACGTTCTGTATTGGGGATATGACTACACCACTAAACCCCAGAAATTAAGGTTGTTTCCTTCCACTCTAAAGGGAGCAACACTACGTTGGTTCATGGGATTAGGGTGAAGTACGTGGGATCAAATGAAACAAGCCTTCCTTTTCAAATACCAAGATTATTGCCGATCTAGATATTTAAAAGAAGAAATATTTAAAATGAAATTTAAGGAAGATGAGACCTTAGAATAATATATAGAGAGGTTCCAATATAACTTGCAAAGATTTCCATACACCACTCTACCTAAAGAAGTACTGAAAACTGCCTTAATTAGAGGAATGAAGGATAAATGGATAGAAACACTTAACCTAATGGGGTAGGGTGATATTTCCAAACAAGAGTATGATGATATTGTGAAATTGTGTATCAGGTGTTCGTGTGGGAGCACAAGGATTAAGCTCGAAAGTTGTGATTCACTTAGCAGAACTAGTAGAAAATGCAGAAATCAGTAATCTATTAGAAAAATTTTAAACTCATATATTAAGCACAACAACTACACATTTGGATGTCTTTGAGGTGAAGCAAAAATAGGCTGAAGCAGAACATGCATTAGTAATTTTCTTCCCTCATTTCTAACTAAAGCATGGTCGTAAAGAATGCCCATTGGACATAGTTTATATTTGTGCTATCTGTACCAAATAACAATTGATTAATCATTATCCCTATCTTCCTAGATTGAAGGATGTATTTAAGGAAGTTGAAGAAGCTCTAGAACTTGCATATTTTGTGGCACAATGACGACAATGACAAAACCATCCTATAGGTACAATTCAGGACCCTTCCATGTTTTTTTCCTAGACAATATAGTCAACAGAAATTTCCTAGAATATCTTGGCAGTGTTAACAACTTTCCAATACCGCTTGAAACCTCAGCCATATCCCCCATCACCTTGGTTAAATTATTTGTCCCCTAGACCTTCTTGGTCGAACCAACAATATTCTGCACCCCCATGGCAGAATTCATTAAGAAATTTGTATTGCTCACAATGGTGAAACCAACCTACTCAAGGGCCAATGTGGTCCCAAAACTGGCAGTGACCCTCCAGACCTGTCAATCAATCATTGGGTACACTGCCTCAATCAATAACATCACTACAACATTTACAACCACATCACTACAACATTTACAACCACCACTTTAGTTACCCCCAAATTCTCCTCCTCCATTATTCCCTATATTACCTACACAAACAAATCCAATTCTAAACAATAGGCCTATGCAACTTCTAGAAATCCTTGACACTTATGCCTATTGTCCTCCCTCCTTAGAATGTAATGAAATCTGCTTAAGATCTAGCCGACCATTTTTCTAGATGCCCCCAAGGAACTTAGAGAAATCAAAAGATGATTTTTTTTTCCAAGAGCAGCATAAGTCAGGAAAACCCCCTTCTACTGTGATAATCACTGAAACAGAATCACTTGGTAAACTAACTCAGAATAAAGAACTGAGTAAAATTACAGATGTTTCTCCTCCGTTTCCAGAGAGATTCTCCATAGTAAGACCATTCACATATCCCGAATTCGATCTTGTAGGGGAATTACAAAAGTTGTGTATTAAAATTCCTCTTCTCGAGGCTACTAGAGACATATCTATTTATGCTAAAACTATCAAAGATGTATGTCTCAAGAAACCTATAAGGAAACCAAAGGACCCTCCTACTATCCATGTTATCCAAAAACTTACTGAACTTATCTTAGGAAGGAAGATACCCATTAAGTACAATGATCCCGAAAACCCAATGGTCACCATCTAGATTCAAGGCCTCAGTTTTCCAAATACTTTAGCAGACTTAGGAGCTTCTATAAAACAACTTGTGCCCTCCTTGGAATAAACACGTTAAAACCAACTCCCACCATGCTAGAGTTAGCTGACAGAGCCATGATAAAACTAGAAGGAACCCTAGATGATATCACTGTTTTAGTAGATTCCTGGGAGTATCCTATAGATTTTCTGGTGCTTAATCCTAGAAATAAGTTGGAAGCACACCCTCTTCTACCAGGCATACCATGGCTTGCCACTGCTGATGCATACATTGGGTGTTAGACTCACAACATGACTATTGCTAAAGGAACTACCATTAAGAACCTTATTCTATATCCACCTATTAAACCTAGTGTATCATCTGAAAATATTAAGTGGCTTCCTCTTGAGTACAAAGAAGGCAAATTACGTTCACCTCTTACCATTGACAAAGCTCTTATTTTCAAGAGATAGACTAAGGATGACACAATCAATGGTTTTATCCGTTAGCCCTCCACCATAGGAAATCCAACATGTCAAATATTGAAATACGTACTCGATAATGAATCCCAAGTTGATCCAATGGAGGAACCAAACAATGATCACAAACCTACAAAAATAGTCCATAAAAGTATTCCTATTGAGATTGAACCAGGAAAAATGCTGAACATTAATGCCAGTCTTGATAACCTCCAGCATGAGAAACTGATACAAATCCTTCAAAAATACAAGCAAGCCTTTGTCTAGGATTATGAAGACATGAAAGATATTGATCCACATATATGTACACACGACATCTACATTGAAAAAGACACTTGAGATATTTGTTAACCACAAAGGATATTGAATCTAAATCTTAGCGACATATTGAAGCAAGACCTCCAGAAACTACTTGATGTAAACTTTATATATCTTATATTTAACAACCAATGGGTTTAATAATTGATTGTGGTCCCTAAAAATAATGGAAAATGGCGGATTTGTGTAGATTACACAGAACTAAATAAGGCAACACAAAAAGACCATTTTCCTCTCCCGTTTGTAGACCAAGTCCTTCATACACTTGCTGGGAAGAAATATTTCTCCTTCCTAGATAGATTCATTGGATACAATTAGATTTAGGATTGTTCTAGACGATCAAGGAAAAACTGTTTTCACCTATCCATGGGGAACATTTGCATACAAAGTCTTACCATTCGGGCTTTGCAATGCACCAACCACTTTCAGAGAGAATTTTTGAGTATATTTTCTCATCTAATTAACGATGGAATTGAGCTTTATATGGATGATTTTACTCCTTATGGTAGTGAATTTGATGAAGCTTTGGATAATTTGGAAAAGGTCCTTTTAAGATGTATAGCCTCCAGACTATGCCTCAATAACGAAAGATGTCATATGCTGATGACAAAAGGTGTAGTCCCGAGACACTTTATTTCTGCTGTAGGTATTCAAGTAGATCCAACTAAAATTGAGGTAATACCTAAACTTCATTTTCCTTGTAAACCAATAGAGGTATGTAGCTTCCTTGGTTATGTTGAATACTATTGTCATTTTATAACACATTTTTCGAAAATTTCAGTGTTGTTTTTGCGTTAACTGGACATGTGGAATTCAAATGGACTGATAAGTGTGATATTGCTTGTGCATAGTTGAAGAAGATGGTGTCAACAACACCTATGTTGTGGGGACCATATTGGAGCCTACCATTCCACATATATTCAGATGCATCTGATATGTTGATAGGGATAGTTCTGGGATAGGAAGAGGGTAAGAAACCTTGTGTAATTTATTGTATCAACAAAAATTTAACACCTGTAGAATTAAATTACATTGTGACAGATTTTTTTTTTTGGCTAATGTCTATTCTATAAAGAAATTATATCATTATGCAATGGGATATCTAGTTTTCTTGTATACCGACCATTCTGCTATTCGATATTTAGCTAATAAACCTATTACCAATGGAAAAGTAACTCATTGGTTACTTTTGTTACAGGAATTTGACATCACTATAAAGGACCGACTGGGAAAGGAGAACCATGTTGTAGATTTCTTGTCAATAATTCCACTTTCTTTCGATTCCTAACCAGTGGAAGATCGATTCTTTGATGAACATTTATTTTTTGTAACTGTCAAAACAGTCTAGTACGCCAACGTTGCAAACTATCTGGCAGCTTGAAATCTGCCATCACATGTGTCACCCCAGGAAAATAAGCACATTATTTAGTGCAATGATCGATTCTTGTGGATAGATGGGTATCTCTTTCATACAAAGGAAAATATCCAAGTTTTCAGATGCATTAGGGAGGACAAAATTTACGACATCCTCATGGCTTGCCAGGATGAACCCGATGGAGGTAATTTTTCCAACCACAAGATTGGGCATAATGTATTGCAAATGGGATATTTTTGGCCCACAGTATTTAAAGACACCAAGAAATATGTTTAGAGCTGTGATAGTTGTCAAAGGATGGGCCATTCCATTCAGTCTGACGAAATGCCTCTCCATCCATAACTTGTATTGTAACCATCCGAGAGATGGGCGATGGACTTTACAGGTCCCATAATTCTTACTTCAAACTAAAAATAATTATTTTAGTTTGCACAGACTATGTAAAAAAATGGGTTGAGACAATAGCTATCTCAAGAGCCATAGAAGAGGCAGTCATCAACTTTCTATCTGAACTGTTTTTCCGATATGGTTTTCCTCAAGAACTTTTAATTGATGGAGGATCATAGTTTATGGCCCATAAAATCCCTGCAACCTTCCAAAAGTATCACATCAAGCATAGAATTACCTCACCTTACCATACAGAAGCAAATAGTCAAGTGGAAAGAACAAATAAAGTCTTGGACGAAATCCTAACTAAGACAATATCTACAAATCATCGGTACCAGGTTGCTAAACTCTCTGAAGCCTTATGGGAATATCAAACAACTTGGCATAATGCTATTGGATTTTCACCATGCAAAATTGTTTTTGGTAACGATCCTATTTTTCCAATTAAATTTGAAGTTAAGACTCTTAAAACTTCTCAGTAAGTTGGTCTGGACCTTTTTTAAGCAAAAAATTAATTCCTTCAACAACTTAATGAAATGGATGAAATGCACCTTGCCACCCTCCAACATACAACTATAATTCAACAACAAAGAGCTAAGTGGCACAATCATTTGATTAAAAAGAAGACCTTTCGAAAGGGGGATTGGGCGTTGTTATATGATTCTAGATTCTAGGACTTCCCTAGTAAGCTTCAAGCAAGGTGGTTGGGTCATTACGAAGTCAACAAATTTTATGATAATGGGATAGTATGCCTTACTATGATTGAAAATTCTAACATTTATTTTCTCGTTAATGGCCACTGGCTTCACTTGTACCATGAACCACTTACAAAATAGTCCTTTCTTCATGAAGTTAATAATGATGCAAATTTTCAGGTTGCAGCCAATCAGGGGCATGTCCCCATGGCCACAATAAGGTAAATCTTCTTCGAAATCCTTCATTTCCATGTACATAATGTAAATAGTTTTTATTTTCTTGTGGTGTGTATATTTTTCTCTATTTTGGAAAACATCACGATCATTTTTTAAAACGCCATTGTTGCAATCATTGTCTCCTTAGTCACAACATTGTTTTCACAATTGTTGTTTCCTTAGTCACAACATCGTTTTCACATTTGTTGTTTCCTTAGTCCAAACATCATTTTCACAGTTGTTGTTTCCTTAGTCACAAATCTGTTTTCAGAGTTGTTGTTTCCTTAGTCACAACTCCATTTTGACATTTGTTGTTTCTTTAGTCACAACACCGTTTTCACAGTTGTTGTTTCCTTAGTCACATCAAAGTTTCCACAATTGTTGTTTCCTTAGTCACAACTACTATTTCCTTAGACATGATTGTTGTTTCTTTAGATGTGGCTAATACTTATGTGTTGTTTTCAAATATCTTCATTTTTCTAGGGATACAAAACATTTTAAGACCCTTTTCAATATGATGGTTGGTAACTAGTTTGTTTAATGTTTATCACATAAGAATTTACTTTAACAAGGAGAATTTATTTTAAGATGATTTTATCATATGAATTTTTGGATCTCTTCAAATACTTAATTCCCTAATTTTGTAAGAAATTCATAAAGTACTCATTATACATTCCTTCTATCATGCTTAAGGAGCCATTTTTCTACCCCAATTTTAAAAACAATTCGACAATTATTTTGAAGAAATTAATTTTTGGGAACAAGATTAGCCAGCTAAAGTGTAGTTGTCATAAAACTCTTTACGCCATCCCCAACTCTTAAGTATTTTATGTTCCACCCCTTGTTTTAATTAATATTTTATGATTTAAAAAAGTCATAACAGAAAAATAATAAAAATAGAAAGTTGTTGGAGCATAGGAGGTCCCATCACGAGCCAACCTACATTGATCATAGGACCTAGTGAAGTGACATTACCACTTCTGGTCACCAAGCCAGGGTAATGGCCTTTGGTCTTAAGGCTAAGGGACAAGAGCTCTCATCACGAGCCATATCGTTCACTTTATTAGCTCTCGTGAATGACATTGTTATTAACTGGTCATCACGCTAGAACAATGGCCTTTTGTAGGCATTTAAGAAAATTTAAATAAAACCTATAGCTATGAATCTATTTCTAATAGATGGGACACTGGCATCTCAATGGGTTACAATGAAACCTTGTTGAGGCTATGGATTCCTACTGACAATAGTGGATATGCCTGTGGTATTAAAGTTAACTTAAAATACTAAAATCTAGTTAGCTATCTTGTTGCCTCAAAATCAATAATCAACAAAGGAAAATCGTTAGATTTTTTAAAATATACCATGAGGTACTATTAAAATAACTCCCATAAAGTGATGATGTTTATTTTTAATGAGAACTAATAACAATTCTACATATCAGGAATTAAGATTATTGGACATTAAAAAATCTAGCATTTTCTATCATCTTTCTTTAATAACTCCTTCTATTTTGATCTATGTGGTATTCCTTAACCGAACATAGTTTTCGACCACCTATTGTTTCCAAATCGTCATCTTCCCATGCCTTTATTTATTTTAAGATTGATGTTTTGGTCATCGTAACAATTTTCATCATTATTGCACTTTATGATTGGATGGTCGACTTAATGATTATTTGGTGTGTTATGAACATTTCTCGGCCTATGCCACCATTTTTGACAGTTTTTTTCCATGATTAATCAATACAAATTTATCCTTCAATTATGAAAATATCTTGTCAATTCATTAAGTTGATCAATGACCATGGTCGACCCTCAAATTCTATTAGGGGAGGGAAGCCGTTGTTGCATGTTATGTTTGTTGAATTCCCATATTTTGCGTAGTAATGTTACCATATTATACTTCGAGCTATATTGTTTCCATTTGCAATCATTCCTTTCTAAACAAATAATGATGGGAGGTCATTCAGTATTCCATGGACCAATGCAATTTCAAGCCATGGAAGAGGCATGTAGTATTTTGAATAAGGTAGGACGACTAGACTATTTTAGACAATTTTAGGGATTTGATAGTGAAGTTGCACTTGAATTCATGTAGAATTTGAATGAAGGGGTAAGAGTGGTAAAGAATCTACATATACATGTCAATTAAGAAATAATAACATAGGTAATAGGCCTCTTGTTATAAGGGGAGAAATGGTATGAAGTACATATCTCGCTACAAAATGAATCCCTCCAGAACTAGTTAAGAAAGGAAAAGGGTATAACTCCAATTCACTTTTGGAACTTTGGAAAGAGCTAGTAGGAATTATTCAATAATACATGACTTGTGAGGGAAGATATGATGTATTCTAAGGCCACCATCATAAGATAATGGTGTATCTAAGACAAAAGGTAGTCCTGAACCTTCCTTATTTTCTACATTCGCTTTTACATGAAATTGGTGGTAGATGACGAAGGTCTAAAGATAAAGTTTCAGTTTTCAGCCATCATGGGTTCATTAAATTACTATTTGTGAGGAGTTTGAATCAAATACAACTGATTTGGGATGGATTTTTAGGAAACCCTAGGGATGAGCAAGAAATTCCCTTGGATAGTGAAGCGATTGCTAAAACACCTGTAAATATTTCTGCCAATAATGATGAGGAAGAAGAAGGCAGTGAAATCAACCAAAATGAAACCTCTATGACAGGAGATGCCTCACAAGAAGTTGTGAAATTTGAAATTCCGACTCCTCAGAAACTTAGCATAGCATGAAAACAAGTGGCATCCTTTTTGGCTTCTTTGCCCAAAAAGAGGAGAAGGTCAGCTAGAATAGTTAAAATACATCAGGGACAAAGTTCCTTAAACCTCCTTGAGCAATTAGATAAAGAAAATTTAATTCAAGAAATTTCTAATGGGGAAGGAACACACCAGAAAACTCCTAAAGGAAATGCGGCCCAGGATTCATCAGCTCCATAAAAAACAAATCTAAGCTAGGAAGAACAATAAATAAAGGTGGTTCAAGCATTGGAAGGATTATAAAATTTATTAGAAATAGTGAACCAAGGGGAACCAACATCCAATGCAATGAAGGAGTCTGTAACTCATATATGTAGCCCTCTTAATTATAATCAGATGATTCTCCTGCAAATCCTTTTGTTGCATTCCTAGCCACTATCATTTTAGAGCCATATGTTTGACCATGAAGTTATTTTAACTCAAGAGAACTCCATGGATTTTGTTGCCACTGTATTACAACCCTCTTCTCCAAAAGATATGACTCCACAATTTCCTCTTGACGACTTGATTGATGTAAACCATGAGCTTAATGTTGCTCATTCAACCACAACAAGTGGAACTCATATTGATCTTCTTATTAACATTTCCTATGAACCTTTGATTGATAGAGTCCCAATGGAAGTTTATAACTCACCTATTGATCCTCTAGTGGTTGATTCTTCCCAAAAGACTACTGTCAAAGATTATGAAGTAACAAATTTTGTCTCTCCTACTACTGCTTCAACAGTTTTGGCCAGAAACTTTGCTCAAAGAAATAGAGGTACAATAGTTGTGAAGAATAAAATAAAAGGTAAACTTCTCATGGAAATTATTACACCGAGGAAAGAAAATGATAGGTTACAAAGGAAAGTAAAATAGTTGAGGAAATGGTTACAAACTAGTAGACAATTTTATGAGAGTCATGAGAAGAAAGTTGTAGAACAACTTCGAACTGATGGTGGGAATTTTTTTTAAAGTCCATAATGCTGAAAATCATACTAATCTTGTACCTATTTCCATTGAAGAATAAGTTCAAACTAATCTTGAACATGTTTCCATTGAGGCAGGAACTCAAACTGAATTTGCACCTCTCTCTACTGAAGAAGAATTTCAAATTGATTCTGCACCTATTTTCATCGAAGTTGAGGCCCAAACTAATCATGTACCTATTCTTATTGAAAGAGGAGTGCAAACTGATGATGTACCTCCTTATACTCCATTGATTGCAGATGCTTGAATAAGGGTGTTAAACAAAACCCTGGAAGAGAATAAAGAGATCATAGCTAAATATGAAGGGGAAATAGTGCCTAAAGGGGAATATGAGAAGTTTCTCCAAGGGTTTTAGGCATTAAAAATAACAAAGGATGAAACACATGTAAAGCGAAGAGCTGCCAAGAAGAAAATAGAGGTATTGCACAAACGTATTCGTAAAGTAACAGAGCAAAAGGATGAAATTTTTTCTATTTGCTAAGATATTTTAGCATGTAGATATCCAACATGTAATTATGCTTTATTATTACATGAAAACTGTGTGTTGCTTAAATTTAAGGATATACAATGTGGCAAACCTTATGAATTCAATAATGGGTTGGATTTCATCACTGTTTTTCATAAGCAAGATGAGCAAAAAAAGTATCTTCTGTGTGAACTCTACGTGCATAACTTCCTTTTGGCATAAAATCTAAATGAAAATATTGTTCCATTCATTGGAAATTTCCAACTTCAGGCTTTTATGTCATTTGCACTAAATTAAATAAAGTGGTAGAAATATTATCACACCTTTCAACAGAGAGAACATATTATTAATCTTTGGGTTAGAGATGAGCCAAAGAATCTTTTTGCTACACTTTGACACCACAATACCTTTATAGAGAAGCATGATGTTGCTTCCTCACTTGAGTGAATTCATAGCAAGGTATTACATTCGGGGTGGGAACAACTGGAAGACATAAAAGATGAGGTTATTAGTGGAGCTAAAATGAGATTCCAAGTGTCATATAGAGAAATTAAAAATAGGGAACCTTTTGGCCTATACAATTTTCAGCAAGCTATGTCCAAAGTGCATGTTTATGTTAATATTGTATTGGAAGAAGGAATCAAATGGATAGAATCAAGTTACAAATCCCTTATGATTTGGTGTCCTAAACCTTACTATAAGTCTGATTATGAATTTTTAGAGGCAGGTAATCATGTGGCTTTTGAGGAAATCAAAAGTAGGAGTGGATTGAGGCTCAGAGGAGAATAACCCTATGGATCTTACTCCTTAATTGCCTTACATGTTAACTATTTATTTGCATGAGGACATGAAAACATGTCAATTGGGGGGTGATGTTGGGCCTCACAATTGTCATGATTCCCTTATCCTATTCCTTAGTTTTAATGTTTTTTTCTTATATTTATGTTATATTAACTTGTATAACATATGACTTAGAAGGAATTAGTTTACTTTTATCATTTCACATTTTAGATGTGTCCTTTTGATTACAAAAGTGTTATTTATTCATGGTTTAATCTTTACTATGAACAAGGATTTTGCGATATAATAGGGGAAACTGGCACTTGATGTTGTTTCTAGAACTGTCTATGGTAAAATTAGGATAGAGTGACGTTGTTTCAACTAATCGTGGTAGATCAAGTGAGGCTAACTCTTATGTAAGTAAATTTGATAGGGAAAAAGCCCTTTATTTTTTTTTTGGGTGATATTAAGACTCTTTGTAACTAAAATATTTATAAAAAATTATTATTTTTATCTCCCTCGACTGTAGTATAGACACAGGGGCTTGTGTTCCAAAAGAGATATTTTTCATAACTTTTTTCATCCATTTGATAGACTCGCTAAAAGCACTAACTGTAATCGTTTTTCCTAATATAATGCAAAGTTTCACTGTTGAGGATTAATCCTCTATCTTGATCTATTCTACAAGGCAATGTCACTCCAGTAGTTCAGGCCCACTCCTAGATGAGGCGTTGTCTTCATTTGTATTATTAAGTTCACATATTATATTCTTTCATCGATAATTTATCTACTAAATTAATTGTAAATCATGTGTTTCTTTTGATTAAAGATAATATTGATAGTCGTAATATTGATTTGTAGATATTGTTCCTTTAGAAGTTGATTTGTAATTGTTGTTTCTTTACTCTTGTTTCTTAAAGGTTATCTCTTAAATTGTTGATGCTTTAAGGCTAGAATTGCCTTTCCCTTTGCTATTTCTTCTTTCATGTTTCATGAGTATTGTTTTCTAGTGCTATTCCTTTGATTTTGCAATTGTTGTTTCTTAAGTAGTAGCTTGACATTTTGTAGATTTTTTTGCTATTTCTTGTTAAGAGTGATTAGAATTTGATGCCATCGAATGGTTTTTAGAGAATACAATTTTCCCAAAAGATAGATTTTCTGGATGCATGCTTCAAATTAGGAATTAATTCCTTTGCTCTAGTTAATTTTCTTGTTGTTAAAGAATTAGTTAGCATTAGTTTCGTAACCATCTCTTGCATATACTTTGTAGACAACCTTGAAATAACTAGAAAAATCCTCAGGTTAATAATTTAATGTGTAGTAGTTTGTTGATTCTTTAGAACAATTAATTGTCCCAACACTATGTAGTAGAAGCAGGTGAAATTATGTTGAGCTCTGGAGCTACTGCATAAAAGAGAAAACACATATTTGAAGAAGCTATGAGACAATTGTTATATATTTGAGGTAGAGATTGCTGAAGTGTATTGAAAAAATGTTGAAAATGAGCAATATCATAGATATGAAGTTGTTGTGCAATATAGAAAAGCATCTTTGATAATAAAGTTTGTTGTATGTGTGATTTTTTGATAAAGGTACCAAAAAAACGAGTTTTAAAATGCATGAAAGAGGGATTTGAGTGGTTATAGTAAGTTTGTGCTTGCAAATTAGGGGATTGGAGTCTCCTTCAGATTGGTTCCTATAAAGATTAGGGGGTTGGTGCCTACAAACAAGTGGGAGTTGGTGCTTCTAGCAAGTGGGTGCTTACCAAGAAATGGGGGTTGGTGCCTACAAAATATAATGTAAAGTGAAGTTGGTGCTTTCATTTACATTAAAATTAAAAGAAGTTTTTTGTTTTTTTCTCATATGGTTTTCCATGTAAACATATTTTGTTCAATTCTTTATGTGATTGATGCACCGTTTTATTATTGAATGTGTTTGAATGGATAAATATTTGTTAAAATTTATATAATATTGATTCACTCCCCTCTCAGTATTATCTTGGCTTTTAACAAGTCCCTTACTTCTTGTTGAGAAAGAAGGGTTTGGACACCCATGGATGTAAGCAATATGGGAGATGAACCTAGCTTTTTGAATATCTTCTATCTCAGCTTTGATGGCCATGGATTTGGAATGGAGTAGAGGACATTGTTTTAAAAATATTGTGACACATTTTTCCATGTGTCAATATGATGTTCAATAATGGTAGGATCTAGGCTAGGTATTTTGGCATATGTCTAGGAAAATACATCACGAAACTCTTGAAAGAGATATTTATAGGTGATGTGATTTTCCTAAAAGCATGCTCCTCTAAGAAAGATGTTTTCAAAAACACCTAATTTGTCCAAAATATCCACCTTGATAGTGAGGTAATGATTGCGTTTTTGAACCAATAAAAATTTATTTGGGGAATGAAATCCTTGGCTTCAAGAGAAAATATTCTTTCTTGAATAGTGGGTTGAAAAATATTCTATGGAAGAAAGTAAGAATGATGATGCATCACATTCCCTGGGCTATTGGGGGTAGTCATTTCTTTCACGATGTCTTCATTTGGGTTAAACACTAGAGATGTAAACGTGATGGAAGTATAATAAAATAACGTTACTTGAAGTGGTATGCTAACACCATCAAATGACTTTATGATTAAGAGAGATGTTGAGGGATATATGGAAGTTAATATGGAATTGATGCCAACATGTATCAAGAGGTTTCCCTAAGGAAATGAGCCTTCAACCAAAGAGATATATCATACATTAAGATAATAATTTGAGTAATTTTTCCTTTGTGTAGGTGAGAAATCTTATGTGGGATGCACTGGTGAGTTGGATGAGGAGGGGTGTAACTACATGTTTCTATGGACTGATATTATGAATAAAATAGGGAGTAAAAGACATTGTGTGATATGTATAAATAAAAGGAAAAACTTTGAGGTTCTTCATTTGAGAGATTGAGCACTACATGGATATTTTTATCCTCCATAGCTTGTTGAATCTAGTATGCAAATGATAGTTGGACACTGAAAGGTGTAATGACTATCTTGCTCACATAAAGAAAATGGGCATCTAACTCGCTCATTAATGAATGTGGAGTCGTAGTATATATCATATATACTATACCTCCACATAAATCTAACCATAACATCTTCACATGTCCATAAATTCGAACAATGGGGTTAGTGAGTTGCATCTAACACACTCTCTTTAGTGTCCTCCTAAATTTTTTAAGCTTTAGGAACTGCCTGTATCTCCTCCACTTATTCGTCACTATCTTTGACTGGACTAGGATTTTGCTAAGGTTTAGCGGGTTTCTTAGCCTGTTTCTTCTTGCTTCTCACTTACTTAGTCAGATTATTTCTCGGGGATCTCCTATGTTTCTATGGTGATGATGCTACAGTTGATGCTACTACATGTGGTGCTACTACAGGCATATGAGCTAATGTTGTGGGCATACCAACGGTTGTTGCAGTGACTTCTTCCATGATCCTTTTATTCCTCTTTTGTTGAATATACATACAAATTATTTAGTTGATAGAACATTCACGTGGAAATTCTCTGCAATTTCTTCGCACTATGAACACTTGAGCTCTCAATTCAAAAAATTATTAATCTAGGTGGGAGGCAGCTTATTTATAACAATTATGAAATTCAAACCCCATCATTAGATTTGATTTTATCCAGATTTCATTTAGATTTTCTCATTAATTGCATATCTATCCTTAGGTTTTTCCAATCTGTCCTCATAAATGCAAGTTTCTGCCTATTTTTCCCTTTCGACTGTAATATTTCTATTTTCCAGTGAACTTCTACGCATTCCACACTATTGCACACATCCTGTCTTCTATCGCAACTGACGTGAACTTCGACATACCCAAGATTGTAGCAAAGAAACCTATTACGTCGAATCTCTCTGCAGCGTAGTTTATAGTTCAATGCCCACTTTCAACTGTAGGTGGCACAAAGACTTTTCTCCTTTCTTCCTGAGAGAGAAGTTGTAGGGGTAGGGATGTCCCTATACAACTTCAATCTACTACCATTTACTCTTCCTTGAATCAACTCTCCATTTAACTTCGCTAACTGAACTGCGCCTCCATCAGTAATATACTTGATAACATATGGGCCTAACCAATGCATTTTGAATTTTCCTAGGAACTTCAAAAACTTACTATCATAGAGGAGAACAAGGTCTCCTACCTGGAACTTCTTTTGCTTAATATGCCTATCATGCCAAGCCTTTTCTCTTGCTTTTTGTACTTGCTGATGGAATCCTACTATAAATTTTTCTTCTTCTAAAGAAATCAACTGCGACATTCTTTCCTCCATTATGTCAGGGTCTACCATATTTGTAAAAGCTGCAATCCTTAAGCTAGGGACAATGTATTCCATGAGCATCACAACTTTTTTCCCATAAACCAACCTGAATGGTGTTTGACCTATCAACTTCTTGCATGTAGCTATATAATCCCATAATACTCTGGAGTCCTAAGGTCTCAGTCATCTCAGCTTACATTCCATACCTTAGTCAGTGCATTCTCCAAAAACTTGTTAAATTCTTCCACATTTCCATTGGCCTGAGGGTGATAAGGAGTACTCTTTTTATGATAAACTTGGAATTCCTCAGTCAATGCTTCAATGGTTTGATTTAGAAAGTGCCAAGCTTGGTCACTCATCAAGATCTTTGGACACCCAAATCTAGACAGTATGTATTCAAAAATGAACTTCGCAACAGTCTCTATGTTACAATCTCTTACTAGTTATGCTTTGGCCCATCTTGTCAAATAATCAATCACAATAATTATGTACCTCGCACTAGTCCTCTTTCCAGGCGGATTGATAGGTCAAACAAAATCAGTAACCAATTTATCAAAAGCCTGTAATGTAACTTGTGGTACCAGTGGAATCTCATCCCTTCTTGAAGGTTTTCCTATTCTTTGGCACACATCACAAGCTTTGCAATACTCCTTTGCATCTCTATGTAGTGTAGGCCACCAAAATCATGCTCTCAAAATATTCTGTGCAATATCTTTTCCTGCATAATGTCCACCAGCTGCGCCTTCATGAGCCTATGTTAGAATGATTTTCCTTTCATGTTCAAGAACATACCTGCACAATATCTCATCTGGTCCCATCTTATATAAGTGTCATGCTATCAATGAAAAATCAGTTTCCTTCACCACTAATTCTTTCTTCTGCTTCGTAGTATATTCTGAAGGAGCCATTCCTGTGTTCAAAAATTGAATAATGTCTGCAAAATGATCATCGACAATTCTGATTGAAAATGGATGTGCATCAGAGATATTATCTTCTATACTAGTTGGTCCTTCACCTATTTCTAAGCTTGGCAAATGGTCAGGTCCTGCATTCAGTCTTCCTGTCTTAACAATAATTTCAAAATCATATTCTTGGAACAACAATAACCATCTACAAATCTTCCCTCCTAAAACAAGCTTATTAACCAAATAATTTAATGCAGAATGATATGTAAACATCTTGAAATGTGATCCCAACAAATAATGTCTAAATTTTTCCAAGGAATATACCATTGCCAATCCTTCCCTTTCTATAGTTGTGTAATTATTCTATGCTTTAGATAGTTTCCTACTAGAAAAAGCTATAGGATGATCAATTTTTCCTGCACCAGGCTATGCTAGTACCACTCCCAAAGCAATACAAGAAGAATCCACATGTACATGAAATTCCTTATTCTAATCAGGGAATACTAGTATAGGAGCAGCTACCATCTTTTCCTTCAATATGTCAAGGCTCTTTTGACATTCTTCATCCCATTGAAAAGTGACATCTTTCTTCAACAATTTTTCCATAGGCGCAGTAATCTGAGCATATCCTTTGATAAAATTTCTGTAATATCCTGTATGTTCCAATGTAGTGAGAAGCTGTCTTACTATACTTGGTGGAGGTAATCTCACATTGATATCAATTTTCACAGGGTCTACCATCAATCCTTGCTACAAACTATATGTCCCAACAATATACCAAAATGTACACGAAATATGCACTTCTTCAAGTTCAAGGAGATCCGATATTGTCTACATGTATCAAGCATAAGTCTTAAACTTCTAGTATGTTTGACTAACAACCCAAATATTGTCCAATCATCAAAGTATACCTCCAAAAACCTGTGGATATATTCTTTGAAAGTTGTGACCAGAACTCTTGAAAATATAACAGGGGCATTCTTGAGTCCAAAAGGCATCACTGTGTATTGATATGAACCCCATTATATAGCAAAGGTGGTATTATGTCGCTCTTTAGGTGTAATTCTAATCTGATGAAACCCTGAAAATCCATCTGCAAATGAATAAATTCTTGACCTCCTACATTGTCTAATACTTCATCTCTGGAGGGGGTAGGGAAAGGATCATGTAAGCATGCATAATTCAACTTCCTCGAATCAACACAGATCCTGATTTCTCCTTGAGTTATCTTTTCTTGTACCACAGTAGGACTTATCCATTCTAATTCTTCCACAGGTTCAATAAATCCTACTGCTATCATCTTATCCAACTCAACTTTTACTTTCTCCTTATATTTATTCAATTTGTAAGGTCTTTGCTTGACTGGCTTCACATCAGGCTTAAGTGGGATCTTCATAACTCCTAAATCTCCTACTATACCCTTCATTTCTGAAAACTTAGTGGGAAACAACTCCTGATACTCATGAAGTAATTTTGTCACTTTGTTGACTGTTTCTTCATCCCAATAATCTCCTATAGTTGCAAACTTTGGTTCCTCTTTTGATCCTATATTTACCTTTTTTGTCTTTACTGGATTTGTTATATCTGGTATCTCTAGCTCAGGTCCATTTACTTCATAGTGTCCTTTTGATTCTGCTATGTCAATGTTGTGAGGATATTCTTCTTCTTCTGCAATAAGGTTATAACATTCTAGTGCATGTTCTATCTGCGCAACCCAATCAGGTTGCTGCCATGTCCTTGGAGCTGAATTCTTAAAGATCTTATCTATATATGGACAATCATCTTCAAATCTAAATGTTAATATAAGCCCATCAACCATATCTATCCAGCCCACAGTACCATGTCGAAGCTCTATTTCTAAGTACCAATTCCGAGGAATTGTCTCCAATGTATGAATGAACCCATGTACCCATTCTTGTTGTGGAATCTCCTTCCATGTTGTAGTACATAACTAGATATGCTCCCTGGGACTGGTTTCACCATCATATTTCAACTTGATATCTACATTTATCTCACCAAATATTATCCACAACAATATTTGACATTCCTTCCAACCTTCTATATTCTTCTTATGTGTACCCCACCATCTAGCAGGAGTAGCTTTTAGGGCTATATCAAAAGCTTACAATATTTGAATTTCTGGAACCTGTTCTTCATATTCATCAAGAAACATATTCACATCACCCAAGCCATCATAATAAGGTAGGTGACATACCTCAGATGTCATGCAGCGAATTGATTTAGGAAGTTTTGCACATTGCCTTGGATATACTTCATGTAGCCTGTTCTGCCAATTCTCCAATTCTTGCTCTGAGTCTAATGCACAAGAACTGTCATGTTCCCAAGTTAGCTTGCCTTATGAAGTAGGGTTAAAAAAGTCCTATTCCTTTGCTATTAATTGATAGATATTATCTATATCAGTTGCACAATACTCTTCTCTAACTGGCTCTGTATACCTTGCTCCTTCTGATGGATCCAAGGGAACAATTACCCTCATATTCCCTTAGAATATCATTTGTCTCTTCTTTAGATTAATTATAGTCATGTTATAGAATGCCAAATCAAGTCCATGCAATGCAGGATAGGGGTTACTGTCATCCACAATTTTTGTTACTTCAAAGTCAGCTGTAGTGCGAACTCCTTTGATGTCTACTGCTACACCTAATAGTCTTCCTAAGGGGAAGATCTTCTGCTGATTTTCCATCCTTAGCTGAATAGGTGACCATTGTAGCTTCATCTTACCCATTAAATCCCATGTTTACTTTGTCACAACATTAGCTTCATATCCCAGATCTAAAATAACACGATCCATCTCATAGTCTCCTATCTGTGCACTAAGCCTCATTTCTCTTCCTGTTCTCTTATGTTGATGCAGATTGTTAACTGCACACAACTCACTTCGTTGTATTTCTTTAGACGCACATGAATCTATCAATTCATGAAGTCCTTCTACAACCTTTTGATCTCTTAATAACTTCATACAAGTTTGTAGAAAAGACTTTAAAATACCTGCTTGGTTTGGTGAATCTTGACCTTTTGTCAAAGCTTGTTTCTGTGTCAAAGCTGATGCTATGTGTTACAAATCCATTTGGGCACATCACTCCCATCATCCAGATCAGTGTTTTAGGGTTCATCAAACCCTAATTTTAGTTTCTACATGCCCTAAATAAGTCAACCTTTTGAATGCCTCCTTCCCAGATAGTTTCATGGCTTGAAGACATCCCTAAATGACCTCTAGAGGGACTAGCGCAGTTAGGCCCATGCAAGGGTGCACTGCAGAGTAGTTGAGTCCATGCCAGGGTGCTCTGTAGAGCACTTAGGCCCACTTTGACCTGCGCTGGGCGTGTTTAAGCGAAATTCACATAGGGTTTGGGGAATATTATTATCTTCTGGAGCCTTCTAGATGATTCCCACACTTATCATCTCCTATGAGCTCAAAAATGGATGAAGAATGAGTTAAGATACACCCTATCCTCTCATCCATTCCTCCATGGAACTAATTATAAGTACGAAAGGCCATTAAATACCTTCATTGATGGCAAAACCTCCTCCATCTTCCTATAAATTGAGCACTCATCTAAGTGATCAAGGGCTGGACTTTCATGATTGTAAGGAGATAATGTTAGTTTGAGAATTGAGACTATTGTAAGTGTCGTTATGCTGCCTGATTGTCATGTTTATGATGTGATGTGGATGGAACCAAAGCTGGAGGAGTGACTTCGAATCAGGCTTCATGGTTGTAATTCTTCCTTCTATTCAATAAAGTATTTGCACCTTTTTCCAGATGCTTATATGTGTGAATGTATCTGATTCCATTTACTTGTAATCAATAGATCATTTTCTTTGATCGGTTCTTTGTCTTCTGTTGATGTTTACAGGTATTTCTCAAGCGTGTTAAGTATGGGAAGGAGCGACAGTGTCGATACAAAGGAGATAAGAGGAAAGCGAAAGTACAAGTAGGTCCTCTCATTCTCTTTTTCTTATCTATTGTTTATAGAGAAAGGTTAAAGTGCTTTAAACTGTTGTTCTAGATATAACTACTGTCTAGGGAATTAGTATTTATCTGTAGACACCAAATTATTCATAAAAAATTGGCGACCATACTGGGGAACGATCCTCATTCCAAGTAGCTTATGACATCCTAGGACACTCCAGCAGACCCTTCTCCCTTTCATTAATTGTATTTCAGTCTTGTTGAAGCGAATTTTGGTCAAAAACTGTGTTTAGTTGCCTCTTGAAATGGCTTACTGTCGCCAACATAGGCTTGTGAGGGACACATTGCACTGCAGAGCACCCTTGGCTTAGGGGCAATGCTCTGAAGTGAATTGTCTCCCATTCAGGGCTACGTTGGTCCTCCTTGGGTCAATTTTCCACCTTTGGATAGGGTTTTTCACCAAATTTATTTTGTTTGATTGCTTGCTGAATTATCAATGAATGTCATGTCTTTGAAATCAAAATTTTATCTCCTTTTCTAGCCCCTACTTTGACTTGATCGATTAATGTTTCTTAAATAATTTATTTGCCATTTTCGATTCATTGTCAAAGTTAGGTTATAGTCGATTAATCTTTGTTCAAAAGAAAGTGTCATAAAAGTCTTCTTTTCCTTCGAAACAAAATTGTCGTAAAGTCTTCATTCTTGTTAAACATTGATTGATTGTATGTGCATTAGTTTCCTTTTTGTTCATCATAAAATTAAGGGAATCGAAAAGAAAAACTTGCATCGTGCATTGAAAAAGTTTGTGTGTGCTCATAGGAATAGTTTAGGGAAATTTCATTAGATTGTGCTCTTTTCTCTTTGATTGAAAGAAATTTGATTGCTCTATCCCTACTAGCTAAGATTTTCATTGTTAAATTGAATGGAAAGAATGCTTATCATGTTAGTTGCATTCTAGGAATTGAAGATACATCATGTGGTGAACCTTGAAAGGCAAATTCCTAAGCAAGATCAACTTAAAATTAACATCAATTTACCTAATGGAGCATTGTCATCTAACGCAAAAAATTTAGAGGCTCTAGGCTAGAGACATGTTCCGGCGTCGTAAAACATAGCAGTTGTTGCTAAATTGTCTGCAATACATCCCGAGTGTGATATCTCATTCCACGTACCTTTGGGTATATAGGGCAGTGTTACAGTACATAAAGTATATAGGAATGCTCTCACTGTGTGGTTTTGCATTAGACAATGCTAATATGGATTGGGCCTCCACATACTTTTGGGTATATATGGGAGGACAACTCTAGGTTTCTATCCATCCTTAAGTAACCGAGTCGGCCACCTTGTACACTGTGATACACCAAACACAACATTTGGGGAGATTGCCTGCCCGTACTTCTTGGTTCGCCAAGAGGTATTATGCAGTTCACAGTTGCTTGGTAAACCTTTTGCCTATCTTACCCCTTTTTGTTTATTTCTTTTTTGTAATAAAATAAATCAGCAATCGTGGAGGAAAATCAACCCTTACCCATCATTTGTGGAGAGCAGTGAGTAAACCGCCTTTACCGCCCGAAGCTACACCTATTCGGTCAAAGTGGTTTCGTTTGACTGGATCTAGTACTTCATAAGCATCTGGCTCTTCATATGACTTACCAGAAACACATATACTGGTAAGTACTGTGACCCCAGTTACTTCTATGGTTACTGGTACATTTGTTACTGAAGTGGAATCTCCATAATTACTTAAGGAAACTAGAGCTGAATCTAGTGAAACAGTAACCCAAGTTGTTCAACAACAAGTTGATTCTCAATCTGAAGTTGTTCAACAAAAAATTACTTTTGATCTTGAATCTGTTCGACTAGAACTGGATCCTGAACCAATCACTGTTCAATCAGAAGTTACTTCTAAACTAGAAATTGTTCACGAAGCCCAACCTGAACTGGTTCTTTTACCAAAACATTTGGATCTTGAGGTGGAACAATTAGAAGTTGTTACCTTACTAGAAGAAGATCAACCGGTAGATCCTCAGACATCCGTATCTGCCGAGACCTCCTCCTTACCTCAACAACAACCAAAAATATTTTACGGACCAGACGGTGAAATTATTCCCCCTGGTTTGATTTCAATAGAAGAGGAACCCGAGGTAGAATCACCCAGAACTCCATTCCATTTTGGAAATGGACTTTATCTGTATCCTCATACTCCTAATTTCACTGCTCCTTTTGATCTTTATTACTTTTAGACACCTGTTGATTCGTTAGGAAACTTATTTTGACATTTGACTATGGCAGAGTCAACATCCCAGACTGTACAATTTGTTACGGCTACAACAGAATATTCTATCACAACCTCTTTGATGTTTACTACGACACCTGAGTCACACTTGTATGGTGTTCCATTCGTCCCATCAGGTGACCAATCTTCATCAGGAACCCACTCAGGTGTTGCTTCTAGCCCTTGGTCTTCACCAATATCCTCAACAAGAATTTTATCTAGTTCCTCATTTACGGGTATTGAATAACTGGACCCATCAAGTTCACATCAAGCTGATTCATCTCGCTACTGTCCTTTGTATCCGCTTAACACTGGACTACCCCCATACAGAGAACAATATGCATATTCTCCTTATCCTCCATATTCTAGGGGGCAACCATATGTCGGTATGTTGTCGTCTTTAGGTCAACCTGGAATGGCTATCTGTCAGTGGCAACCAACCATGTATGTTCAACCTACGCTTGTGTATCCATCACAACCTATGCAATCTGTCTCATCCATACCTACAACACCTGTTGTTACAATTGTGCCGCAGTCACAAGCCCAGATTGTTGTATCACAACCTGTGCAAGTTGGCCCTTCAACCTCAGACCCCGAAGTTTCAGGTATTCAAATCCAGCCTTCTCAAGCGGTTTTACAACAACCACTTGTGTGTGGAGTCCAACAACTTCAGGCAAATTTACCTTTTACTGGAATGACACAGACTTACACAGGTTTAGTGTATTCACAACCTGGTCAACCTTACATTGGTGGGCAACAACAACCGTTAAATCAACAATTGTTGTGCCAAAAACAACAATAGTTGATTCAATAGCCTTGGTAGCCCCAATATCAACAACAACAATTCCAGCAATACCAACCTCAACATGGACTTGGAAAACAAGCTCAAGCTGGGTTTGGTCAGCAACAAGTTTATCCAGGCCTTGGTTAACAAGCCTATGCTGGGTTTGGACAACAACAAATTTACCCTGGTGCACAACAACAACCTTACATCGGTTTTGCCCAACAAACTTACCTATATCAAGGTTACCAACAACAGATTCCTTATGTTGGTATGCAAAGGTCCATTGCCTAGGAAATATCATCTTACCCTGGATATGCTCAACTTGACCTCAATAGACAGTTGCCTTTCGTTGCGACACTTGAGTTACCAGATCTAAATCGACTCACCAATGACCCAATTCTTTATGCACCTTGGTGGCCGGTGATTCCTCATAAGTTACCTTCCGATATTTCAAAATTCAATGGAAATCCTGGAGAAGACCCGTCCAACCATGTCATGACTTTTCATTTATGGTGTTCATCAAACTCCTTGAATGATGATTCTGTTAGACTTCGTCTTTTCCAAAGAACGCTTATTGGTCCAACTGCGAAATGGTACATCGAGTTACCATGAGCTTCTTTCTATAACTTCACTGCTTTAGCTACCACATTTTTAATTGACTTCCAGTTGCCCATATGATATGATACTGGAAGGAACTATTAACCAACTTTAAACAAACTACTGCGACTCATATATCTGATCATATTCATGAATGGCATCGTCGTTGTCGCATGGTTAAAACTTATGTTCCTGATCATCTTTTGGCTGAGTGGTTTATAAAATCCTTTCTACCCTCTATCATTGAGGATGTGGCAAAAGGTGGATTTGTCACAGAGGAGCAAGTAATTGCCTTGTGCCCAATATTTGGATTTGATTTATACACAATCCAACACACTCTATGACAAGATCCCGAATGCACTCCAACCAACTTACACTGTTCCTCCTCCACCATCGAGTAAGGATTCTCACGCTGGTGATGGTGCGATTGGTTCTTCGAGCACACAAATGACAGGTAGACCATTTGGTCAAACACTTACCATTACCAACCAAACTGCAAATGCACCTGATAACACTCTTACTTCCGAAATAAATGCTGTGTCATCTGACAAGGGCAAGAATGAAAAGAAACCAGGAAGTAAGAAAAAGGGGAAAAACAAGAAGAAACAAAATAACTCCCCTCAAGAGAAATCATATGATTCCTCTTCTTCGGCAAGGAAACCTCATTACTCGTGTTTGATCTATAACAATGAGCATTTTATGCGAGATTGTCGCACCGCTTCGAAGTCTCAAAGATTTTGAAGAATTCTAATATATCTGTGGTATTTACTGGTCCTTTTCCAAAACCGGAGACAAATATGGTTGCTACTGACCAAGCTTCCACTTCCCAAGTGCTTATGCTATCCACCTCCAAGCCGAAAGATGATGTTTTGGTGACAACACGAATTAAAGATTATGGAAATCAATCGTCATTGTCGAATAACTAGGTTGATGGACCTAACCCTTTGACTACAACTTTGAATGATCCTATTCCACCACCTATTGCACCAGAGTTAACGATAAAACCGCCTAAGGGAGTTTTACACAAATCGAAATTTAACCCTCGAGCTTGAGCTGCATAGAATTACAACATAGTAGAAGATTTGGCTCAGTCACCCTTTGCTATGTCTATGCTTGAGGTGTTACAGAACTGTCCCTCCCAAAAGTAGGTTTTGTTGTCAGCAATTGGTGGAATCGATCCAACTGATTCCAATCTTGTGGTTTTTAACCATGTGGGTTATACACCACAGTTACCAGCACAATTAGCATTTCTGATTCAAGTAAACACTCTCAATAAACTTGTTCATCGAACTATTATTGACAAGGGGGCATCTACTTGTATAATGTCTATGAGTTGCTGGAAAACACTTGGTTCACCGCCTTTGTCACGTTCACCAACAACATTAAAAGCTTTTGACAGTTGTACATATATGCCTTGTGGAATATTGAGTAATCTGCAGATCGAACTAGGAGGAAAAACGGTAACTGTTGAAGTTGAGGTAGTTGACGGACCCCTTGACTACAACATTTTTCTAGGAAGACCATGGGTTTATGCCATGGCTGCTGTGGTTTCAACATAATTTCGTATGATTGCATTTCCTCATAAAGGTGGAATCACAGTTATCGACCAACTCACCTTCTTTGCCTCTAGTTCATAGGTTATTGGAAGCATTCCATTGGTATACGGACCCCCTCTATCTCTCCAAAACATTGGTGCAGGTCTCTTTAAAGACTCTTCCTTAATGGGGTACTTTTTCACTACCACCACCATCAAATTTGGCAGAAGTGGCAAAAGTAGAGACTTGCAACATGATATCTTCCACTTCATCTGACTTAAGGAGTATTACCAATAGTTTTGAAGTTGATAGTAATTCTGAAGTCATGCCGCTAAGCCCTATTGAGCTAGCATATCAATCAATATTTTTGGTTTGCATGGCAAACACAAATCCATTTTCGTCAATTGTATGGGTAGATTGTTCATTAGAATTTGGTACTTCTTCTGATCCTTTTTCATGTATATATTCTACTGATGAAGGAATCGTCCAATCAATGATCATGGAAGGAGAACCATGGGAGGATTACCATCATCGTTCCCATCTTCTAGATTACATCGAAGATTATTCAAATGAACTTAATCACCCTTCAGTTGTCGATTTCCTTTCGAATTCTGTTTTCATAGATATATTAGATTCCGAGCGAAACTTGCTAAATATTGAGGAGACCATTTCTATCAATATTTCGACCAAACCTAACATTGTGGAAAATATTCATGTTGGCAAATCTTGTTCTCCATGAGAACTTGATATTTATCGTGCTCTCTTTCGTGAATTTCAAGATATATTTGCATGGTCATATGAGGAGATGCCAGGTATAGACTCTAGTATAGTTGAACATGAAATCAAAATATATCTTGATGTCAAACTAGTATGACACTGCCTCCGACCTGTTCATCCAAAGAAGGTCGCTGCCATTAAGGCAGAAGTTGAAAAAATTCTGCATGTTGGTTTCATTTACCCTGTTCCTCTTACTGACTGGGTTTCCAATATTGTTCCTGTCATGAAGAAACAAGGGAAAATACCAGTGTGCATCGATTATAGGGATGTAAATCAAGCTTGTCCAAAATACAACTATCCCACTCCCTTTATCGACTAGATTATTGATGAATTTGCTGGATGCAAAATATTCTCGTTTATGGATGGATTTTCTGGCTACAATCAAATCAATATCTGCCTAGAGGACCAATCAAAATCTGCTTTTATTTGTCCATGGGGCACATTCACCTATCGGAAAATCCCATTTGGTTTGAAGAACGCAGGGGCAACATTTAAGAGGGAAATGAATTATGCCTTTCATGACATCAAATATATTGTTCAACCTTACCTTGACGATTTACCTGCTCATTCACATAAGTGAACTGATCACCCGCAACATTTGAGAGCTATATTTTTACATTGCTGACACTACAAAATACAACTCAATCCACACAAATGTGTGTTTTGTGTTGGTTTTGGCCATTTGCTTGGTTTCATAGTATCTAAGGAGGGAATTCGACTCGATCCATTTAAGGTCTAGGCAATCCTTGATTTGCCTCCACCTTCAAATCTACTACAGTTATAGAGACTCTAAGGGAAGGCTAACTTTCTGAGGAGGTTCATTCCCAATTAAGCTGAAATGGCTAAAGGATTTACTCGTTTATTGAAAAAGGGGATACCCTTCCATTGGAATCAGGTTGCGTAAGATTCCTTTGATGCTCTTAAAGATACCTTGATTAGAGCCTCATTAATGTATTCCCCAAATTATCAAAATGACTACTTCATGTATCTCGCCATTGCAGATACAACCATTGGAATGGTTTTAGTCGAAGAGGAAAATGGGATTGAACATTCGATATATTATTTTAGTCGCAATATCAATGATACAAAAAGTAAGTACTCTTATGTCGAGAAACTAGCTTTGGCATCTGTATAGGCTGTACAGAGATTTCGCCACTATATCCTGCTCTGGAAGACCACTGTCATTTCGGATTGCAACCCTATGACATATATTTTGTCACGTCAATTGCTGGGGGGAAAATACTCAAAATGGATAGTCATTTTTTAGGAGTTTGATCTGGAATTCATCAAGTCCAAATCAAAGAAATCTCTAGTTTTCGCTGAGCTACTTTGTGACCTTCCCTCGACTTCTATCGATTCAACATCAGAACCATCAATTCTGGATGAGTCTCTATTCCTGATTTTGTCATCTAATGCGTGGTATGGAGATAAACTGATTTATCTCCAAACCTAAACTTTCCGGCTAGATACCTCTCGCTCGCAACAGTGATGTATCCGATACCAAGCCAAAGATTATCTGATCATTGGCGACACTCTTTACCATTGTAGTATCGATACGAATTTACGAAGGCGCCTCACTCATGAGGAAGCCGAGAAAGTTTTGAATGATTTCCATTCAGGTGCTTGTGGTGGACACTTATCTGGTTATGCTACCGCGCAGAGGGTTCTTCGTGCTGGTTACTTTTGGCCTAGTATATTTAAAGATTTCATAATTTCCGTCAGAAGCTGTCATGCATGCCAGATGTATGACCATAAAGCTAGATTACCACCTGCACCATTGCATCCTGTCGTCGCTGTTGGACCATTCGCCAAATGGGGCATTGACTTCATGACATGTAACCCCACCTCGGCTGGGGGGCATGGGTACATTATAGTCGCCATTGACTATTTTACCAAATGGGCCGAGGCGATGCCAACATTAAACAACAATGGTGAAATGGCTGCTCTTTTCTTTTTCAACCACGTGGTTGCTCGGTTCGGTGTACCATACGCTATTGTTACGGATCATGGGTCACATTTTCATAATCACATGATGAGTGAGTTAACTGCCAAGTTAGGACTTTCACATGATAGTTCTACTCCGTATTACCCGCAAGCGAATGGACAAGTTGAGGCCATCAACAAAGTCCTAAAGCGAATGATTCAAAGAATGATAGGGGTTCATAAATGAAACTAACATTTAATCTTGTTCTCTGCCTTGTGGACATATCGAACCTCAGTGAGAAATGCAACTGGATTCACACCCTTTCAATTGGTATATGGTTTGGAGGCAATATTGCCGATACAATTCGAAATTTCATCTCTCAAACTCGCGATTGACCTGTTACCCAACACTTATAAAGAAGAAGCGCGTTTCTTGGAACTTATCCATCTGGATGAAAACCATCGTGAAGCTGCATTGGCTAACGAAGCACACAAGAAATGAATCAAGGCACAATATTATAGAAATGTTAAGCCTCACCTTTTCTCAGAAGGAAGCCTGGTCTTGCTTTATGATCATGAAGGTGATAAACTTGAAGCAGGGAAATTTGAACCGCTTTGGATGGGTCCTTATATTGTCAAGTGTGTTTTGGCAAAAGGAGCCTACGAGTTGGTGGACTATGATGGAATTCCATTGTCACAGCCCCGAAATGGGCTGTATCTCAAACGTTACTATGCTTAATTGAGTGTAGTAAAAATCGTTGTATATACGCTTTAATTGCATGTGTGTGTGCTAGTGTGTCTTTTAGATTTTTTATGTGGTGAAGTAATCCACTTTGCATTTGTTGCAGATGTCAAAACATTTGGAACCATTTGTTGGTTACGCCAATGGTGCTAGTCGTAGTACGCAGAACCTATCTTCTACAGCATGGGCCATTTTCGCTCCAAGTGGCGAGTTAGTGAGTTTTCAAGGGATTTGTATCGATCGATTGATGAACAATATTGTTGAGTATAGCGCGTTGATTGAAATTCTCTCTGATGCCATTTCACTTGGCATCTATCGAATCATCATTAGGTTGGATTCACAACTCGTTGTACTGCAACTAAAAAACATTTATATTGTCCGAAATCCAACAATTCTTTGTATGTTCCTTAGGGTTCGTCTTTTGCAGAGACATTTTATGTACATTCAATATCAACATATTTCCAAAAGCTTTAATACATTAACTGACTCATTAACAAACTATGTGTTAAATCGACATTTGTGACAAATGTAAAAGTAAAATTTTCAATTCACATCATTAGTTGAATAGGGTTGCATATAGCCATACATATAAAAACTCTGAAAGTAAAATAGATAGATGTTTTAAAAAGTTTTTACAAAATTTGTGTCCAAGACATGTTTGGTCATCTAACCTAAAAACTCAAAATGCATGCAAAAATATCCTAAGTATACCTAGTGATGCTCATGATAACAGGTCATAGCCTGAGCTATCATGCGTAAGAGCCACATCCAACAGCCTGGAACACCAATAGTATGGCGTTGCAACCTCATAGGTAACTCCTTGATCCAGACATCCAGAATACCAAGGGTTAATTCCTCCACATGATCCTGCAACTCTGCCAAGGTCTCAGCCAAATCCAAATCCTGGAGGATCACTCTCCCAATGTTTCTCCTCGTTGGCCCACCTACCTCCTGTTGGTGCCTCATAGGTCGAACAATGCCCACATCTACATGCATGAGAAAGATTTTAGTTTAGTCTTGGAACATCAAAACATAAAAACATGTAGAAACTAAAAAAACAAAAAACATTTTGGTAAAAATTTACCTATAGCACCCCATTGAGCGTCCACTGGTAAAATCAAATATGGATCTCCATGAAAATCCATCCCGAAGTATGGATGCTCCTCGACAAAAATGTGTTGTCGATTGAGCCAACTAAAGAATGTAGTGGAAAAGATGATTGTTAACTAACTCGCGTGTCTAGCCATCAACTCGACCCACCTCTGCATCTGTGGATTTCTAGGACCAGCTACACCCAATGTTACGTGTTGTGGTTGCATCAATGGGATTCTTTCTAAGGAAAAATTGATTAAGATCGAACCATAGCTAAAATTCTTTATCTTACCACTTTTTACTGTGGTCAGTTGTTCTTTTAGTGAAGAAAGCACAACCTCACACCAGTTGAATACTTTTGCCTCAAGACACGCTAGTGCATACTGCATATAAGATATGTTCACTAGATGAAGTGTCACACTACCATCCAATTTTACGATAGTGAAAAGGATAGTTCTCAAAGGAAAATCACTTACATGCCTAATGTTTATTTTCCCATCCTTTCTAGGATGTGTACCTGGCTGACGAAACTATCGAATATAATCTCTCATCGATTCACTTCCACGGGCAAATCCTAAAAGTGAGATGGGGGCACCTCTCCTCAACGGTCCAGTAAGAAAGTAAACATCATCGATCATAATAGGGACCACTTTTTCCCCGATGTGAAAAACCTGATTTGTTGGATCCCATGCATGAACAAGGAACTGCAATAGTTCTATTTGTTGCCTCATTCCAGATAACCTGAAGTATTTGAGTAACCCACAGTTTTTGAGGGCCTCAACTATACTTGTATTATTTAGAGAAATCATGTCTTGTTCTTCATGCTCTCTTTCTCACCAAGTAATATTCATTCTGATCCGATGAAATCCTGCAATCAAACCATAAGCTTAATTAGGATCCTTCCCATGCAAAAAATAGGACAAATTTTGGAGCAAACAGGTTAAACAAATTTGGGAAACTCGCCCAGCACAGCCCAGGCAAGGAGACAGTGCACTGCAGAGCAAGAAACTTTCTATCTCGGTGCTCTTCAGTGCAGTTTTCAAGATGAAAGCCTGTGCTGATCCCAGGGTGAAAAGATAAAACCCTAGAGGCCCCAAAAAAACCCTAAAACTTGCATGAAACAGTAAAAGAATGACATAAAAAGAAAGAGGAGGGGTAGATCTCCTACCTGGTCTGGACGAGCTCGAGAAATTGTCCACAGAATCTCTCATAATCAGCTGCTCAAGTTCGAGGTAAAAACTAGCCCAGAGAACAAAAATGAATGGTAAATATCAAATGGTAAAAATGACATGGTAAAAACTTGTTTTATGTTTATTTCATGTTCATTAATCGAATAAACTTTAGTATTTACCTATTTTTACTCATGAAACAGGTATGTTTAATCCATTTGGTGGTGTTTTGAGTAGATTTTACAGCTGACTTATAGAATTTGACGTGCTCTATTGTAAATTGCATCTTTGACCAGAGAGAATACTTTTATCTCTTTTTGGAGCTTTGTTAAAAATCGAAAATGGAACCCCCTTGGAGTCCTCTTTAAGCTCTTTTCAAACTCTTTAAATATGAAAAGATTGTCGAGTGCTTGTCCTTTTCAGCTCGTTAACGGATTGGAACCGACATCTACTTAGTATAAGTTTAACCCTTTTTTAGGCTGAGATAGATTATTTACGAAAAAGGAATACATTGACTGAAGATGGTCAATAGGTTTTCTCTTGTATTGTTTTATGAATTTTCGAGCTTGAGAGACAAATCTACGAAAAATAACTTGTGGAGTTTTCTTTTTTTCCCCTTATCAAACTCTCTAAACATGAAAAGGACCAAGTTATCTTTGTCGTTAAACTCGTTAAAACATCAAATAGCGATGGATTCACCCGAAGGATGGAATTATACAACAAGAATATGTTATCCTCCTCAAGCTTGATAAAAATAAAGAGGTACTGGTCAGCAATGACTGGGGAAAATGGAAAAAGGGGTAAACCACTTTTAGTAGCAGGTCGCTCTTGAACATGACACTTTCACCTCATCACTATGACTATTTGGGTTGGGTTATCAGCTTGATGGTTATCATACCATCTATCACTTTGTTTTGTGTCAATGCTACCAATTCATTTCAGTGTTGCCGACATGTTCAAGAGAAGTCATTGAGTCAAAATTCATCCTTTGCAATACCATAAACCTTCATTTTCATGACCACCATTCCTGAACCTTGTGTCATCAGTTAATTTCCATCTCCAAAATCATTACACTCGTTTCGTGTCATTGATGGGGGATACATCAAGGCCCTCCTATGACGAGTCGCTTCTTGTCGACATTAGCTCTTTATCCAAGAAGTTGACTTAGAAACACACTTCCAGTACCTTGAGGCTTGCATACATCAATGGAAAGTTTCTCACTTCTGGTGATAGGTTGACATCAATGGCCTTTGCCCGAAAGAATTTGTATGGTGTTCGACATCAAATCATCCATTCACACCGTGCAGAATGTACTGCAGTACCTTGAGGATCATTATCATTATCGGTGATTTCTCTCGCATCTGTTAACGGCTCACATCATTGGCTGGTAATCAGACGACGTCTTCCCATGTTCGACTTTAGATCACATATTTACATGGTTAGAATCATACTTGAGCAAATGATTGAACAAGATAGAAGACCCTGGATCTAGTTTCATCCATTCGGGCTGCGATTTCAGGAAATGTACCAAATCATCTGTACAATGGATTTACATTAATGGTCATTCCAATCATGGGTCTATATCTGTAGACGACTATCTGTGTACTTTTAATGAAAGTTTATATGTTGAGCATGGGTATGCCTCCCTCAGCAATTCATAAAAAAAAAATTCAAAATATCATGATATTGTATTGTAATTGATGCAGGTCACCAACTAGTTCAGAACCTCCTCATCACATCGTAAAGCATTTCACTCGACATTACATTTTCAACTTCATGCTTTAGGGGGAAACTGTTACAGATCCATTGGGGAACATCACTTCCATCATCTAGATCAGTGTTTTAGGGCTCATCAAACCCTAATTTCAGTCGATACATGCCCTAAACAAGTCAACCTTTTGAATACCTCCTTCCCAGATAGTTTCATGGCCCGAAGACATCTTGAAATGACCTCTAGAGGGACTAGCACAGTTAGGCTCATGCAAGGGTGCCCTGCAGAGTAGTTGAATCCATGCCAGGGTGTTCTGCAGAGCACTTAGGCCCTCTTTGACCTGCGCTGGGTGAGTTTGAGAGAAATTCACATAGGGTTTGGGGAATATTCTTATCTTCTGGAGCCTTCTAGATGATTCCCACACTTATCATCTCCTATGAGCTCGAACATGGATGAGGAATGAGTTAAGATACACCCTATCCTCTCATCCCTTCCTCCATGGAACTAATTCTAAGTATGGAAGGCCATTCAATACCTTCATTGATGACAAAACCTCCTCCATCTTCCTATAAATTGAGCACTCATCTAAGTGATCAAGGGCTGGAATTTGATGATTGTAAGGAGATAATGTTAGTTTGAGAATTGAGACTATTGTGAGTGTTGTTATGCTACCGGATTGTGATGCTTATGATGTGATGTGGATGGAACCAAAGCTAGAGGAGTGACTTCAAATCAGGCTTCATGGTTGTAATTCTTCCTTCTATTCAATAAAGTATTTGCACCTTTTGCCATATGCTTATCTTGATATGTCATGCTTATATGTGTGAATGTATTTGATTCCATTTACTTGTAATCAATAGATATTTTGCTTTGATCGGTTCTTTGTCTTCTGTTGATGTTTACAGGTACTTCTCAAGCGTGATAAGTGTTAGCTCTTGCACTAGCCAAGATACTAGTACGTAGGTGCTGGCCTATAGAAGGCTACAACCTTCTCTTTCTTCTAGGGACCACGTTTCATAAATTTTCAGACTGGATCCATGAACATCAATCAATCATCAAGAATTTCTGCATCAAACAATCTCCTTTTCACCAATTAGAACTGAATCAAGTAGATACTTCTCTGACAGCTGTACCCAAAACACAGTAACAGTAACCACACACCAAATTCTGAACCCAGAACACTGCAACAATAAATAGAAGCAGCTAGATCACAACTCAAAAGATATACGCTACTTCAATAACCTGAAACCTGCGTGCATACGCTTCTGTGTTTGGAGAAACCTGCGTATACGCTGTTTTTATTCACTGAACCAACGTGTATACGCACCTTCGCTTTACTGAACCTATGTACAGATCTATAAAGGATAATTCACTCTTTCAAATATTTAGACCCAGATTATCAGATTTATAGATCAAGCATGCGCCACATATAACAGATCAAAATCATACAAAGATACTACCATTCAAGGCTAAAGATTATGACCCATCAATAGAACTTATCCTTCTCTTTCGCTAAGGTTCCTCCTTCATTCAGATCCAAATCTGCACCATAACCTCAATCACCAATTTCAGATCTAGCACTTATTAGATATTCAATTAATTTAGATGGTCCTTTGCCAAATGATCTCCTTCCTCTTTTATAGTCTTAGGCCTTTCACAATACCACGGTCCAAAACCATAATAAAACAATACCATGGACCCAATACTTGGGATCAACACTTCTGATGAGATACCATGGTCCAAAACCATAGGTTCAAATACCAAGGACTAACTACCACAGACCAAAAGTAAGTTCTCCAACATATACACGCTTTTCCTTGCGTGAAAGTGCGTGTATATGCACACGTGCCTTTGTAACGTCTAACCCGTGTGTATACGCGGTTTAGTCTAGATGAACCTTCGTATATGTCTTTTCCTTCATTCTGAAAGCCTGTACTGAGATCTGTCACCAAAGAGAGTTGCCATCAAGGATAACACTTGTGCGATAGCTCCAAACCTATGCCATAATGCCAACAATCTCCCCCTTTGGACTTGATGGCAACCCCAAGATCCTCAAAGTCATTCTCCCCCTTTGTCATCAAGGGCAAAGGGTTGTGCTCCCCCTGAGTACATGCTGAAATCTCTGCCCTGCTGTGCTGACCATGCTCCCCCTGACTGTAGGCAAGCTCTGCAAAAAGATGTTCTTCAAGAAGAACCATGACTTATACATCATAAAAGACCTTCCTATCATCAAAAGACTTAATACATACATCCATCACCCAACCGAGTGGGGATCATCCACCCAACCAAGTGGGGATACATCAGAAATTTACATATGACAACCAAGTACATTACATCTTCATCCCAGGCATAGTGGGGAAACCAAAATAGGTCGTTACATGACCTTGACACCATAAAAGAGATACATGACATAGAGACGAAATATCTAGAGCAAGACTTATGAGAGTCACCAATAAATGATATCAGCAGCATCTGTCAATCACCATTTAGATTAGCAACCATGATTTCCTTCTGTTCTCCCTCTGCCTTTGTTCCACCTGAAACCAACAACAGCTGTGAACTAGAACCAAAAGCTTCTAAGATAATGCCAACAATGCATCATTAGAAGTTTATCCGCTCCCCCTGAACCTGTGCCAGATGGTCTCTGTCAGACCCATATCAGACTATCTTCAACCAGAGCCTATCCCTACTGATATCCATCAAGCCTCCATATACGCGACTGTCTCTGCACAAACCGACGTATGTACGCGGACCCTCCTTAGGAAACTTGCGTACACCCATTTTTCTCTGAAACAAACAAGTTTTAACAGCAAGATGATGCATCAACTGCTCCCAGCTTCTTTCTGAGGTATTCAAAAGTTTCCCTGGGTAGTGGTTTGGTGAGTATATCAGCAACTTGTTCCTTAGAGGGAACATACTCCAGCTTGACCTTTTGTTCCAGCACTTGTTCCCGGAGAAAATGATATTTGATAGGTATGTGCTTGGTCTTTGAATGCATGACTAGGTTCTTTGAAATGCTGATTGCACTTGTATTATCACATAAGATGGAGATAGGTGGAGTACAAGTGATTTGAAAATCCTGCAAGGTTTGCATCATCCAAAGGAGTTGAGTGCAGCAAGATGCAGCAACCACATATTCCGCTTCAGCTGTAGATAAAGCAATCGAACTCTATTTCTTGCTGAACCAAGATACTAATCTGGAACCCATAAAGAATGCACCACCACTTGTGCTCTTTCTGTCATCCACGCTTCCAGCCCAATCTGCATCTGTATAAGCATGAAGAGTGAGATCTGTATCTCTAGGATACCATAAGCCATAGTTTTGAGTTCCTTGAAGATACTTGAAAATTCTCTTCACTTCCTGAAGATGAGTTTCCTTTGGATTTGCCTGAAATCTTCCAACTATTCCCATTGCATGCATGATGTCTGGTCGGGTACCTGTCAAATAAAGCAGACTTCCAATCATGGATCTATAGGTTGGTTGATGCATTGCTGCTGATTCATCATTTTCACTGAGGTTGCATCTTGTAACCATAGGGGTACATACTGGTTTTGCATCTTCCATGCCATATTTCTTCAAGATCTGCTTGAGATACTTGGTTTGAGACAAAAAGATACCGCCTTCATTTTGTTGGATTTGCAATCCAAGAAAATATGTCAGTTCTCCAAGCAAAGACATTTCGAATTCTTTCTGCATCACCAAGGCAAAGCTTTGACTCATAGCTTCTTCATTGCTGCCAAAGATAATATCATCTACATACACAACAAGTATTAGCAATTTGTCATTTTCAATTTTTATATAAAGATTGCTATCTGCTGATCCTTTTGAAAAACCTTGTTGATGAAGATATTTGTCCAAACGGTAGTACCAAGCCCTTGGAGCTTGTTTAAGACCATAGAGAGCCTTTTTTAGTCTGCATACAAGATTTGGATCATTCCCAAGAATGAAACCGTCTGGTTGCTCAATGTACACTTCTTCTTCTAAGTCTCCATTCAGAAAGGCTGATTTCACGTCCATATGAAATACTTTGAACTTCTGAAAGCTAGAGAGAGCAAGGAACATTCTGATGGCCTCAAGTCTAGCAATGGGAGCAAAAGTTTCTTCAAAGTCTATTCCTTCTTGTTGAGCATACCCTTTACAGACAAGTCTGGCCTTGTTTCTAATCACTTCCCCATTTTCATTCAACTTGTTTTTAAAGATCCATTTTGTCCCTATGACATTCTTAACTTTTGGTCTAGAAACCAACTCCCAAGTGTTATTCTTTTCAATCTGCTCAAGTTCTTCATCCATTGCCTTGACCCAGCATTCATCTTTGCATGCCTCTTTTACATTTTGTGGTTCAATGGAGGAGAGCAATGCCAAATAGCTTGAGGCTTCTGCAATTGTTCTTCTTGTTTGTATACCTGCCTCTTTTTGCCCCAAAATTTGAGATTCTGGATGATTCTTCTGAACGTACCTGGATGAAGTCTTATCTTCTATCCTTATCTATTCTTCTGGTGCCTCTTGAGCTACTTCTTCATCATAGTTTTGATTTGATGTTGAAGGATAGTCCTCATCATCTTCGAGATCTTCGGAATTCACTTGCCTAGGAATGTTTCCTTCTTCATCAACCACTACATCAATGTTGTCAACAATTCTTCCAAGTCTTTTGTTGTAACACTTATATGCTTTGCTGTGGGGAGAATAACCAAGGAGAATGCCTTCATCTGCTTTAGGTTCAAACTTGCCAAGATTTTCATCATTATTTTTAATATAACATTTGCTTCCAAAAATTTTGAAATGTTTTACTGAAGGAGTCTCACCATACCAGAGCTCATGAGGAGTTTGAGTGCTGTTCACCCAGACATTTGTCTTGTTGAGAATAACAACTGCAGCAAATGCGGCTTCACCCCAGAAAGTTGCGGGAGTTCCAGACTCATCAAACATTGCACGAGCCATTTGTTGAACCGTTCTGTTCATCCTTTCCACTACTCCATTTTGCTGAGGAGTCCTAGATGTAGAGAATTCCCTTCTTATTCCATGTTCACAAAAATCGAAAAATTCATTCGAGGTAAATTCTCCTCCTCGATCCGACCTGAGGCATTTGATTCTGTGATCTGATTCGTTCTCCACCAAGGCTTTGAATGATTTGAATTTTTCAAAGGCTTCATCTTTGTGCTTCATAAGTCCTATCCAACACATCCTGGAATAGTCATCAATGAATAATATAAAGTATTCTTCTCCTCGAGGTGACCTTTTCCTAGTTGGTCCACATACATCAGTATGGACAAGTTCAAGCGGCCTGTTGGCTGATCCTTCCTTCTCAGGGAAGTTAGTTCTGGTTTGCTTACCAAACTGACATGATTTGCATATTGTATTGTCTGGGATTCTGATGTCTGGAAGACCACGAACTGCCTGGTATTTGCATGCTTTCCTTATCTGTGAGAAACTAAGATGCCCCAATCTTCTGTGCCATAGCCAGTGTTCATCATTCTTGCTCAGATAGCATTGATGCTGTCCTTCTTTGAATATGTATAAATTATTTGGAGTCCTTACGCCTTTGATCACTGTTTTTCCTGTATCAAGATCACGAACACTACATCCATTTGATCGAAATATTACCTCAGTTCCTTGATCACACATCTGGCTGACACTTAATAGATTATGCTTTAAGCCATCAACATACATGACATTTCCAGCTTTGACCCTTTCTTTCAATTGAACAGAACCTTTACCTTTTATGAGAGCAGGGGTGTCATTTCCAAACGAAACCTTCTTCTCCTTCTCTAAGGCACTATATGACTGAAGTTTTTCTTTATCACCTGTCATATGTTTCGAACATCCACTGTCGATGTACCATTGATTTTCTTGCCCTTCCGCATATAAGGCTATACCACATCTTTCTGGTTGTGGTTCTTTGATTCTCCATGATTTGGCACTTGAGGCTTGCTCCTTCTGAGTTGTCTGCCGAAACCTGCTCCTGCATTCAGAATCTTCATGACCGAAATTGTTACAAATAGAACATTCTATTTCATTTTCAAGAGCAGAGAAGTTGTTGTAGGTCCTTTTCATGATCCCAGTCATACTCCTCTATTTATGAGCTTCTCTAGTCATGATTGTCTTATAGGCAACACATTGAGTTGCTTTGTGACCAAAGTTATGACATGAAAAACATTGGCCATTGAAGAAACTCCTGTGATTATCAAATCTACAAGCCAAATGATTGTAGTTCCTATTGACATCCATTCTTGAGGTAAATTGAGAAGGTTTTACCTGTGGCTGGTTGTAGCTTCTGTTTGTCCTTAAAGTAGATTGCCCTCGATTTACCTGGTAGTTTTTGTTCATTCTTGAGGTAAATTGTCCTTGATTTACCTGGTGATTTCCATTGGGTCTTTGTTCACTTCTCCTTGCAGCATCAAGATAACTCTTGGAGGTAGATGGTTTCTGCGCTTGAGTTGTTTCTTCATTATATCCCAGACCTGTATTGATTAGTGGAGAGCGCTGCACTTTGATAATCTCATCTAACGTGTCAGATCCTTTAACAAATCTAAGATTAAGAGCTTTTGTTTTCTCAATCTCTTTTCTCAGTCCCACAATTTCACATTCTAACTTTTCATGATGTTTTTCCTTTTCAGCAAGTTGGAATTGTAGAGTATCTATGATCACATTCTTCTCTTCTAAACCAATTTTGAGTCTAGAAATCTCTTCATAAAGACTTTCTTCATCTATATCATCCACAAAATCATCATCTTCAAAAACCATTAAAAGTTTATATTTGTTACCTTGTTCATCTTCGTCACTATTTGAAAGTCCATCACTATCTTCATGAGTGTAATAGCTTTTCTTATTTACATTCTGTTTCTTGTTCCATCTAACAGGTTCCTTCCCCTTGTCAATCTTATCCTTATGAGGACATTTGGCAGCATAGTGACCGACTCTTCCACAAGCAAAGCATTTGAAAGGTAACGTACCTCTGAATCTTCCAGCACCCCGTTGAAGGTTCTTGAAAAAAATTGATTCCTCCTCTTCTTCTGACATGTGTCCTGACTCATAGTAATCTCCTTTGCTTGAAGCCTTGAAAGTAGCTTCTCTTCTGTCTGTTGGTCCTCCTTTCCTCATTTCATAAGTAGTCAGAATTCTGTGCAACTGTGACATGGTAAGGTTTCGTAGATTCTCTTTTTCTTTTATTGCAGAAAATTTAGATTCAAACCTAGGGGACAAAGATCTTAGAACTTTTTCAACCACAACAGCCTCTTTCATTTCTTCACCCAAGTTTTTCATACAATTAACAATCTCATCTACACGAAGGAAATAGTTAGCCACACTTTCATCATTGTGCATTCTGAGATTTTCATACTGAATTCTGAGGGTTTGAAGTTTTGCTCGCTTTACCTGGTCATCTCCTTCATAGCTCAGAACAATCTTGTCCCATATTTCTTTTGCGGATTTATACTGCATAACCTTGACGAATTCTGATTGAGATAGACATCCTAATAGAGTATTGAAAACCTTTGCATTTGTTTCATATTGCTTCTTACCAGCCGGATCTGTAGGAGTTGTTGAAGGAAAAGTGTACCCTATATCTATGATATCCCAGACTTCAGTACCAAGAGATTGAAGATAGGCTGTAACTCTTACCTTCCAATAGACGAAGTTGGTCCCATCAAAAATTGGTGGCCTGATTGATGCTTCTCTCTCGTAGTTGCTCATGATGATGGATCTTCCTTCAAGCGATCAAGCTTCTTCAGAAGGACCTGCTCTGAAACCAATTGTTGGAAATAATACTGAGAGGGGGGGTGAATCAGTATTATCAAGTCACTTATTTTCTTTTTCAAACCCAGATCATATACGCTACTTCAGTTAGATAAAACCGCGTATATACGCAACTACAGAGAAGCAATGCAAACTTATAATTTAATTTATCTTACTGATGTTGATCATTAATCTGTGTATTAGGATCAAATAAATAGTAACCAGAAACAGTAAAACAGATCTGAAGACAATCACACACACAAGAACACAAGATATAAGGTGGAAACCCAATGTGGGTGAAAACCATCTGCTGCAATTCATCTCTATCTTCTTTTAATTAGAAACTTCTTTTTACAATGTACTGGTGCAGTCCTTTACCAGTACGCAGGCTGCAACCTACACAGAGCTACAACCCTCTCTCGTTCTCCAGCTTCTCCTGGAAGGTAGCTACAACCCCCTTAGCTCTTGCACTAGCCAAGATACTAGTACGTAGGTGTTGGCCTATAGAAGGCTACAACCTTCTCTTTCTTCTAGGGACCACGTTTCATAAATTTTCAGACTGGATCCATGAACATCAATCAATCATCAAGAATTTCTGCATCAAACAATCTCCTTTTCACCAATTAGAACTGAATCAAGTAGATACTTCTCTGACAGCTGTACCAAAACACAGTAACAGTAACCGCACACCAAATTCTGAACCCAGAACACTGCATCAATAAACAGAAGCAGCTAGATCACAACTCAAAAGATATACGCTACTTCAATAACCTGAAACCTGCATGCATACGCTTCTGTGTTTGGAGAAACCTGCGTATACGTTGTTTTTATTCACTGAACCAACGTGTATACGTGCCTTCGCTTTACTGAACCTACGTACAGATCTATAAAGGATAATTCACTCTTTCAAATATTCAAACCCAGATTATCAGATTTATAGATCAAGCATGCGCCACATATAACAGATCAAAATCATACAAAGATACTACCATTCAAGGCTAAAGATTATGACCCATCAATAGAACTTATCCTTCTCTTTGCGCTAAGGTTCCTCCTTCATTCAGATCCAGATCTGCACCATAACCTCAATCACCAATTTCAGATCTAGCACTTATTAGATATTCAATTAATTCAGATGGTCCTTTGCCAAATGATCTCCTTCCTCTTTTATAGTCTTAGGCCTTTCACAATACCACGGTCCAAAACCATAATAAAACAATACCATGGACCCAATACTTGGGATCAACACTTCTGACGAGATACCATGGTCCAAAACCATAGGTTCAAATACCAAGGACTAACTACCACGGACCAAAAGTAAGTTCTCCAACATATACACACTTTTCCTTGCGTGAAAGTGCGTGTATACGCACACACGCCTTTGTAACGTCTAACCCGCGTGTATACGCGGTTTAGTCTAGATGAACCTGCGTATATGTCTTTTCCTTCATTCTGAAAGCCTGTACTGAGATCTGTCACCAAAGAGAGTTGCCATCAAGGACAACACTTGTGCCATAGCTCCAAACCTGTGCCATAATGCCAACAAAAATGACCCTGACTATTACTAGATTCTAGCTTCGATGAACTTTTAGGTTGGAAGGGTGAATACTGTGGAGTTACTTTGGGGTTTTTAGGGAGGATTTCTTCACTTTCAGATTCACTCAAAAGAGGGCTATAGTCAGTTTCTATGAAATTCTTCGAATCTGGGCCATGAGATCTCTTTCTAGTGCCTATTCTATATCCTTTTTAACTTTGTGTTGTTCTAGTCTCTTCTTCAGATCTTCTCCCAAACATAAGTAAACTAATAATCTGACTGCATTCGTAAAACTCCCTTTTCACACAAAATCATCTTAATGCAGAGTTTCATAGGTCTCAAGTACTTACCTCACAGTCACTTGAAAAATTGTCATTATGCTTCACTGTAAGACACAGTCGAGACTACCGCGAACTCAGTAATGAATCCTCCCAAGATGCTATCAATCCATAAATCAACATCTCTTCAATTCCTATTTTCGGTGTTCATGATTCGTTGTATTAGTTCAAGGGTGCACTCCTTAGGTTCGTCTCCTTTAAAACAATCATTTCTTTCGATCAACCTTGATATCCACTCGTAGAACTCAACACGAAGTGAACCAAAGAAAAATTCGTATTGATCTTCGAAAATATTCTTCTGTTACCACATTTTAGATGATAGATGAGGCCTTCTATTCTCTTAACCTGCAAATTCTCATTCCCTTTGTTCAACCCAATCTTGAATTTCCTTCTTTGATAGATTCCACATAAACATATCCCTCAAACAAATCCTGGTCCAGGTAACGAAACCATTTGTCGGATTAAGTTGGGCTAACTCAGGTTTGGTTCTTTATTGCACACCCAAAAAACCCTCAATCACTGGCCCTTTTGGCAACGACCTGCAAGCAGATCGCAATCTCACCCAGTGACTATGGGAGGATGTAGAACTAGGTTTCTGCAGCCTTGAAGGATGATGTGATGTGGTATTTTTATGTTCTTTTATCTCTAACATTCATAAATTACTTCACATTCATATATTACTTTTCCACATTACATTCATCACTTAAAACATATCGTCTAAACCCATAATAATGACTATGTTGTAATAAAGTGCAACTATAATAAAATTGCTATGCTACAATAGATAGTAAGAAAAGATACCCATGAAGATATAGATTTTACTGTGGTTCATCCCAATGTGGAACTACGTCCATTAGAACTATTGCTTATACTAGAGAATTTGTACAACAAACAGTTCTTGGCCTGCACACTCATCTACAAGCATTCCATGCACTTAGCTATGGACTTAGGCCTCCGTGCACTCAACTGTAGAGCCTTTTCTTCGCCACTATCTACAAACCACAATAATTCAACCATAAACATAGATCTAGATCATAAGATGATGATTCTCTTCTTTATTATTCATCCCTATATATACTATTACATCGAGGGATATATCATCGCAATACCATGGTCCATATACTATGGACTCCCCTAATAAAAGCTACTATGGTCCAAAAACGATTCATCGTTTAAAAAATAATATTCTTTTACAAAAAGGAAGGGGATTCAACCCACTTTGAAGCCCATATACCTCGTGGTATATCTACTTTGTGGTCCATTTTGGCACTTGGCTGCTCTACTGCGTGGTCCATTTCACACTCTGCTGCCCCAAAATGCGGAGTCTTCATCAAAATTTGTTGGGTTGCACCCAATAGGCCCCCAACACCAGATTTTGTTGGCTTAGGTTAGGCTCACCCAGGTTCGGTTCTTTACTGCGCACCAAAACAACCCTCAATCACTAGCCCTTTCAGTAATGACCTGCAGGTAGATCGCAATCTCACTCGAAGTGACTATGGGAGGATGTAGAACCAGGTTTCTGCAGCCTTGAGGGATGATGTGATGTGGTATTTTTCTGTCTTTTATCTCTAACATTCATAAATTAATTCGCATTCATATATTACCTTTCCACATTACATTCATCACCTAAAACATATCATCTAAACCCATAATCATGACTACACTGTAATAAAGTGCAACTGTAATAAGACTGCTATGATACAATAGATAATAAGAAAAGATACACATGAAGACACAAATTTTATGGTGGTTCATCCTAATGTGGGACTACGTCCCCAAGAGCTGTTGCTTATAATAGAGAATTTGTACAACAAATAGTTCTTGGCCTGTGCACTTAGCTGCAGGTAGTCCGCGCACTCAGCTGCGGACTTAGGCCTATGCGCACTCAGCTGTAGAGCCTTTTCTCCGCCATAGACTATAGATCACAATAATTCAACCATAAACATAGATATGGAACATAAGATGATGATTCTCTTCTTTATTATTCATCCATATATATACTATTACATCGAGGGATATATCATTGCAATACCATGGTCCATATACTATGGACTCCCCTAATACAAGCTACTATGGTCCAAAAACCATTCATGATTTAAAAAATAATATTCTTTTACAAAAAGGGAGGGGCTTCAACTTGCTCTTAAGCCCATATACTACACGCTATATCTAGGTGGGGCTTCAACCCTCTCTGAAGCCCATATATCATGCAATATATCTACTTTGCGATCCATTTTGGCACTCCGATGCTCTACTACACGGTCTACTTCTCGCTTTGCTGCGTCCTTTACTTCGCAATATGCTCCCCCAAAATGTGGAGTCTTCATCAAAATCTAGACCAAGTTGGGTTGCACCCAACAGAAGAGGTTCCTTGACCAGTAGAGTTTTCCCCAAGTGCTCGTAGAAGAATGTCCCGCTTACTCGTGATTTTAGTAAGTTTAAACAAAGAGATATTTGCACAAGTATTCTTCATGTCTTCTACAATGTTATAATCTATTGCAGGAAGACTCATCAAGGTGTCTGAGGGTGGAACTGAATTCATGGTTTTTGGTGTGATGGTTTTGTCTTTTCTTCTTGCGGAGACACTTTTCATTGAATCTATCTTCCCGGACTTGCTCTCAGTGTTCTATGTTGAGTCAACCAGAGGATCCACTTTCCTTAACATATCTTGTCTTATTTTCTTCTTTGGTATCTCAATCACAGTGGCATCCCCTTGACTTCTCAATCTATATCAGTTATTTTTCTTTAGGGCTAGGCTGTCACTCAGAGGCTCCTTATCAGTGATGGTGTTCTAGGCTGCGAGAGAATACTAATACATGTTTACTACATGCCCAGTGCTTGGAGCTTCATTAAGTGTAGCAGCTTCTTCTTCTTCATTGTTAGGCTCAGCCTGCTCATCAACCATGATTTTGCTGCACAACTGCATAGCCAGACTGCTCATTCCATGGTTCCATTTTGGGCACTTTCTTTCCGAATTGGGTTCATGGTGGAACTTGCAGTATGAATCTGTAGTGATTTTCTCAAGGTTTAGAACCAGGTTATAGCTCTGCACAAATTTGGATGGCTGGATGCTTCTGTTGCTTCTACTAGAAGCTACGTTATTCTTTTATAGGTACCTAGGGGGCCTGCTGCTCATGGTAGTCTTGCTTTTCCTTTGTTTCAGTTCGGCCAATTTGGTAGTCAAGGACTTGACTAGACGAGTAAGGTTCTCAATATCACTTGCTTCCTTTTCCTTAACCTTTATCAGAGAGCTTTGATTCCTCTTAACCATGTCTTTGGAGTCCTTAGTGGGTTCATCATCTGCAATGACTCCAATAGCATGTAGGTCTTTCTCGATGGAAATAACCTCTTCATAATTTTATGTTAATGATGGTTTCAAAACTCACTTGACGAACTGCACAATAGTGATTGGTAGGGCAGAAGTGTAGTAGTTGATAGAGATGGAGTCATGAGGTTAGTGTCGTTTGAGAACTTGTTCAAAATATGGTGGACCTATGATTGAAATCTTTGACCTTTTCTTTCTACTCCATATTGAGACTACCCAACTCCTTGAATAACATTGCAGGGGTATTGTCTTCAGCAAACATTTCATGAAAGATCCTTTTAAATACTCCCTAATTTTGGTTAAAGTTTGGAGGAAGGCTGTTGTACCATACAACTTCTCTGCCATCCAAGGTACATGGAAACAGTCTACATGCAACGTCATCGTAACATACCTCGAGTGTCTGCAGATGTAGGTAGAAAGTGTCTAAGTGATCTTCTACCTTCACTATCTTGTCCGGGTCATATTTTGTTAAGAGCTTGTCTGTGTGTCTTGTAATCTTGTGCAGGACACCCAGAAGTGCCAATGGGCCCTAAGTCATCCAATCCATATTTTGGTCTGCCATGTTGTCTTCTTCGTTATCCTCCTCTTCCTCTTCTGAATCTATTGGTTCCTCCTCTTCTTCTTCTCCTCCTTCGTTTCCTTCCCATCCACCTCCTGTTATGAAACCAGCTCACAAAAAGATAGAAAAGAGAGATCCACGCCTTAGAATTCAGCCTCTTCGAGGGGGCAACCTCCTTTACATTACATAAATGAACAATTCTTGGATGATACAAATGAAAATACCTCCTTTCTATATATAGGAGTCTAAGTGGTCCCAATACAATCAAAGCCTACATAACAATAATATTGTAGGGCACAACAATAAAAATAGTGGGCTTCTATGTGGCACAATAGTAACAATATGGGCACTACATGGGTACATCAATATAATAAGTGGGTTATACTAACAACAATAGGGGGGTAATAGGGCACAACAATATAAATAAGGGGTATAACTACAATAGTAATGGGGTAATCACTAGTATTATAGGGACCCAACATGCCCCTCTCCTTCAAAAAAGTGTTGTCCTCAACGCTTGAGTAGTTCTGGATACTTCTGCATAAAATTCTCATCCTCCCATGTGGAATCTTCAGCGGATAAGTTCTTCCACTTGATAAGATACTCTGAAATTGATCGATTTCGTAGCTGTCGAGTTCTTGTTTCTGTGACTGCTTCTGGTTCCAATATAATTTTTCCTTCCTCATCAAGTTCTGGCAATATTGTTTGAATTGGAAGCTTGTCACCTATAACCTTCTTTAAACATGAAACATGGAAAACTGGGTGCAATCGAGAAGCTGCAGGAAGCTCCAATTTGTATGCCATAGTACCAATCTTTTGCAACACCTTGTATGGACCATAATACTTTGGTGATAATTTATTATCCTTCTTAGCTTGCTTTAGGGACATTTGCTTATATGGTTGTAGCCGTAGGAATACCCAATCACCTACATCAAAACTTCTTTCACTGCGATGTTGATCTGCCTGTTGTTTCATTCTATTTTGTGCCAACACGAGGTTATCCTTTAAGAGTTGGAGGACTTGTTGTTGATGTTCGATGTGATGTTCCACTGCCTGAACCTTAGAATTTTCTCTTAAATATGATGTGATGGATGGTGGTTGATACCCATAAAGTGCCATAAATGGGGTCATTTTTGTTGCTGTATGGAAGGAAGTGTTATACCACCATTCAGCCAGAGGCAACCATTTGACCCATTGTGTCTGTTTATCAGATACAAAGCAACGAAGATATCCTTCCAAACATTTGTTTACTATCTCAGTTTGCCCATCAGATTGAGGATGATAAGATGAGCTATGAGCTAACTGAGTACCAAGACAAGAAAATAATTCTGTCCAAAAATTTCCAGTGAAAATGGGATCTCTGTCACTTACAATAATCTTTGGGTTTCCATGTAGCTTTTGAACTGTTTCCATAAATGCAGTAGAAACTGTACTGGCTTTAAATGGATGTGATAATGCACAAAAGTGTGCATACTTGGTAAGTCTGTCAACTACCACCATGATGACACTCTTTCCCTCAGACTTGGGTAAACCTGTGATAAAATCCATTGAAACCTCCTCCCAACGTTGGCTTGGAATGGATAAAGGTTGTAATAGACCCGGTGTCTTAATTGTTTCAACTTTATTTTGCTGGCAAACCAAACATTCTGCCACAAACTTTTGAATATCTGATTTAAGGCCATCCCAAAAAAATTCCTTCTTAACCCTGTGGTAAGTTTTTAAAAATCCTGAGTGCCCTCCTAAGGGAGAAGTGTGCAATTCCATAAGAATCTTTTGTTTTAGCTGGGAATTCTTACAGAGGTATAAGCGATCTTTGTACCATAACGAATCATTTTTCCAGCTAAATGTATCAGAAGTACTGGAATCTTGTTGTAGCTTTCGAATAAGTGCCCACACTTCTTCGTCATTCTTCCATTCCTCCCTTGCTTCGTTTATCCAATCTGGTTGGATAATAGAAATGGCACACAACAATGCTTCCACATCCTCATCCTTTCTTGAGAGTGCATCTGCCACCACATTTTGCTTCCCTTTTTTGTAGATGATTTCAAAGTCATAACCCAACATCTTTGTGACCCACTTTTGTTGCTCTTCAGAGGATAATCTTTGTTCTAAAAAGTATTTAAGGCTATCATGATCCGTTTTTACCTTGAAGTGTCTTCCCATTAGGTAGGGTCGCCATTTCTTAAGTGCATGGAGTATTGCCAACATTTCCTTCTCATAAATAGCTTTGCTTAAAAACTTTCCCTTGATTGGACGACTTTCAAAAGCAATGGGTCTTTCATCTTGCATTAGAACAGCACCAATTCCATTTCCTGAAGCATCACATTCCACAATAAAGGTTTTTGTGAAGTCCGGTGTAGCTAAGACCGGTGCTTGGCACATTGCCTCTTTAAGATGTTCAAAGGCCTTTGTTGCTTCCGGAGTCCATGAAAATGAATCTTTCTTCAATAATGTTGTTAGAGGTGCTGCTATTCTCCCATAATTCTTAACAAACTTGCGATAATACCCTGTCAACCCAAGAAATCCTCGCAGATGCTTTATGGATGTGGGGATTTTCCATTCCTTAATGGCTTTAATTTTGCTAGGGTCTACCTTAACTCCTTCATGAGATACAATATGACCCAAATATTCCACCTCCTGGACTCCAAAGAAACATTTGGATCTTTTTGCATATAATTGTTTCTCCTCCAATAGTTGTAGCACCCTGTCAACATGTTCAACATGATCCTTCCAAGACTTGCTGTAGATTAGTATATCATCAAAAAATACTAACACAAATTTTCTAAGGAATGGTTTGAAAATTGAATTCATCAAACCTTGAAATGTTGAAGGTGCATTGGTAAGGCCAAAAGGCATGACCAAAAATTCATAATGACCCTCATGAGTTCTAAATGCCGTTTTTGGAATGTCTTCAATCTTCATTCTGATTTGATGATATCCCGAACGAAGATCCAACTTGGTGAAGTAAATTGATCCATGCAATTCATCCAGTAATTCATCAATAACAGGAATGGGGAACTTATCTTTAATAGTGAGCTTGTTGAGCTCCCTATAATCTGGACACATGCGCCATGATCCATCCTTCTTGTGCACCAATACTACTGGAGCTGAGAAAGAACTTTGACTCGGTTGAATTATACCAGCCTCTAGCATTTCTGCAACCATACGTTCAATTTCACTTTTTTGGACATAGGGATATCTGTACGGCCTGATGTTTGGAGGAACACTTCCTGGAATCAGATGAATAGCATGATCATGATCACGCATAGGTGGGAGACCCTTGGGAGTCTCAAATACCTTGGAATGATTGTCCAAGACTTTTTGGAGATCTGGAGAAATAGATGATTCCAATGTGGAAACATCTAGCGAACATAATTGTGCAATTACACCTCTTTGCTCCTTTTTTAGAAGCTTTGTCATACCATTAGAGCTGATTATCTTTCCTGGTTTCCCTGCAATACCCCTTAATTCAACTTCCTTTCCTTCTGAAGAAAATTTGATGAAAAGTTCTTGAAAATTAAAAGCTATTGTACCCAAGGATTGTAGCCATTGGACTCCTAGTACAACATCCGCACCTCCCATTGGAATGGAAAGCATTGGGCTAGTCAATACATATTCTCCCATGGATAGCTTGATATTATGGCACTTTCCAGAGCAATTTATTGTTCCTCCATTTGCAATCATCACTTGACACTCTGGTGCTGGATATAGGAAGCAATTCAATTCTTTTGCTACCCTACAATGAATAAAATTGTGGGTGCTTCCTGAATCAATCAACACTATTACCTTTTTTTCTTGATTTGTCCTTCTATCTTGATGGTTTGAGGAGTGGTAATTCCCGCCAATGCATTACAAGATATGGTCGGATTTATTTGTTCTTCATCTAGGCTTTGTTCCTGGAATATATCCTCTTCTTTTGACCTTTCTTGCTCCTTTTCTTCTTCCTCTTCACAATCTATGTAGAATAATTTCTTCTCAGCACACTTATGACCTTTTGTGTATTTGCTATCACAATTGTAACAAAGCCCTTTTGCTCTTTTTTCTTCCAATTGTTGTGGTGTCAACCTTGTAGGTTGTGGAAGACTATGGGCAACAACACTTCCGTCTTTATAGTTGTGAACGGTATGCTTCCTAGTTGCCATAATTTTGCTTTCCATTTTTCTTGCTAACCTGAATGCCTTCTCTAATGAATCAGGTTCCCAAAGGCGCACATCATGTTGGATATTATCCTTTAAAGACCCTATGAACACATCAATCCTATGCTCCTCTGGAATATCTTTTACCCTTATGTTCAATTTTTGGAACTCCTCAATGTGCTCCATTATTGAACCCTTTTGTTTGAGACTTATCAATTGGCTAAAAAAAGTGTTGCTTTTTGTATCCTCATAATGTGCTATCAATTCTTCCATAAAAATTGCCCAAGTGATAAATTGTTTACGAGAACAAAGCCATTGATACCATACAAACTGATTTGGTTCCAAATATAAAGTTGCCGTACGTACCTTTTGTGGGTTTTGCACATTATTGAGATCGAAGAATTGCTCCATCTGTAATATCCATGTGGCGGGATCCTTGCCATCAAACTTCCTCATATCGATTTTTGGAACATGGTGAGTCTTCGATCCAACATTAGAGTCTATGGAATCATGATTAACATTTCTTTTGTTCTCATCATGAGTTTCCTTTACTACCTTTTCACCATTAGTGACCCTTTCTTGTAGCAACTTCTTCAATTCATCCATGCCATCAATTTTAGCGTCCATGCCATTCACCTTAGCTTCCATGCCATCCATCTTAGCTTCCATGCCATCCATCTTAGCTTCCATGCCCTTTATCTTAGATTCCATGCCATTTACCTTAGATTCCACGCCATTTATCTTAGATTCCACGCCATTTATCTTAGATTCCACACCACTTATCTTAGCTTCTGTTAGCTTTTGTGAGCGTGACATTTGTTGCACTTGTTCTTGTAATTTTGATATATCATGTAGCATTTCTTCCTCTTCTTCATGAGTCATGCTAGAGCTTTCAGGTTCCTTACTAGGTGTTTGCATTTTCTTTCCTCGGGGCATCAGTTACCGATAATAATGCTTTACTATGCCCTTTGAATTTCGTTAAACCAAGCTTACACAAAAATTAAAAAAAAAACTACACACCTTTTTTCACTTTATAGAAGCCTGATATTGAATCTGATGTATCTCTGTAATTTCGGATCATCCAGTTCTGAAATTGGTATCTGTAGTAGCCTTCTACGTCCTCTTTCCAATGCCACAAGTCTGAGCCCAATTGGATTCTCCAAGGAAGAGTTATGTGAAATCTCCCACAGTGACTTGCTTTTAGACTGGTTCAGTAGAGCGAACTTGTACGACGTGCCACGAGTCACTGTTTCAACCTTTGAATCTGAAACTCACCCACAAGAAACTACAGTCCGTCCTCTTTCTGTACCTTTTTATGAAATTTCAATCCGATCCTCAGAGAGAGAGTTATGACGATTTTCCCCAGGTCACCTGTTTTGAATGTAATTCAGGAGTCTGCAAAAAAGCCAAATTCCTCAGATCATATCTCCGAAAATATCGCGCTAAAAGCTCTGAAATTTGGACCCAAAGTTCCGCGCCAATTCTTCTCAAATGGGTTTTTTTTGCGACTTCTGAAATGTCACAGAAAAAAAGTTATAGCGAAAATGCCACGATGACCTATTTGGAGCAGCGAAACCCTAGAATCCAAAGCTCCGATACCAAATGTTATGAAACCAGCTCACAAAAAGATAGAAAAGAGAGATCCACACCTTAGAATTCAGCCTCTTCGAGGGGGCAACCTCCTTTACATTACATAAATGAACAATTCTTGGATGATACAAATGAAAATACCTCCTTTCTATATATAGGAGTCTAAGTGGTCCCAATACAATCAAAGCCTACATAACAATAATATTGTAGGGCACAACAATAACAATAGTGGGCTTCTATGTGGCACAATAGTAACAATATGGGCACTACATGGGTACATCAATATAATAAGTGGGTTATACTAACAACAATAGGGGGGTAATAGGGCACAACAATATAAATAAGGGGTATAACTACAATAGTAATGGGGTAATCACTAGTATTATAGGGACCCAACACCTCCTCCACCAGATCTTGAACCTGAAAGTAAGAGGTTGTTCTCTTCTTCCTTTCGAAAAAGCGGGGTTCCTCTTCTTTCTCCATAGCTCCTACTAGCTCCTCAAGAGTGGAAAAGATCAATTCTTCAACATATGTAACTACTACTCCTGTGGGGGTAGCCATGTGCTTCTTTTGAGAGTACGTAAGAGTGTACACTCCTGGAATCAGTCCACCAACTTTTGCAAATTGACAAGTGATGGGACGAACATCCTGAATTTGATGGTACGGGATTTCATGTTTAGGTTTGGGAGGTAAGAAATTACCAACTTCATAATTGCGAGTAGAGGAGAGGGAGTGAATGTTACTACGTTGACCAAAAAATGGATGAGTGGGGTCGGTGGGACATCATCCATAAACTACTAGCAGCCCTCCTAGCACCAGAAATGTTGACGGTTCTAGATCTGCCAAAATTTAGGGGATCTCCCTGATATGAGGTCCCAAATAGAACTCACACCATTTGGTGTAGAAGTCCCATCCAGTATGATGGCAAAATTTCCATATACATAGATATTTTCCTTAGCTCTTGCTATTCAACACATGAGAGTGTTACATTGGTACCTGTTAGCCGTGAGGTGCAGCGCTGCTATTTTGAAGGCTAAAGGAAGGAAATGGTCTGTTTTGCTGTCATGGAAAGGTTCCCACACGGTCCATCATCCCACTTTCCTCACTCTTCCACTCCCATTCACATCCATTCATGTCCTAACCCGACCCTCACATCGTAACGAAACCCACTTTTGCCTTGGCCCTATGAGAATTAACCCATTTTTTCCCCGAAAACCTTACCTTTCCGCCCATATGCACCTTTTGCACATTTCTCGAGGACATCCCGTACCTCCGTGTCCCCCCACCGTTGATCTTCCCACTGATCCAATAGCCCGCACTTCACTCGACTGACGTGATATTCTTGATCAATCATCGCCATTAGATCATTCCTGCCAGATCTAACGCCTATCCCGCATATCGCTTGGGCAACAAGTGAGAGGGATACCTGCACGATAAAGGCAGTTTCCTCTCTCTCCTCCGCTGCTACGTGGCGCCTGATGAATGAAATCGGGCTGGCTCCAACCTTTACCGCTTACCACCTGATGACTACCCGATGTAAACCATTTCCCGCTTGGGTAAAACTGCTCCCGGGCGTTATCTTTCAAGCACCTCCTCCGCGCGATAGCTGTTCGATCTACTCATCTGAGATCTAATGGATCAGACTTATTCTGCTCCTGCTACAACTTTAGGCCTTCGACGATTGATCTCCTTCATCCATCTCTCCTGATCCAATGGCCTTCGTTCATGATCACCTCAGTTCATCCTCTGCTGCCTGACCAACATCCTGACCGTTGATCCATCCCATCCAACGGCCCATATGCCCCCGTACCCCACTTCCCATCAGTCACCTGGGGAGGAAAGTTGTTGGCTCTATCAGTGTTTATGATAGTCGGATAGTTGAACTGAAATAATGGAATACTTGGCCGAAAGGGGAAAAAAACAACAACACGATGCAATCGAACCCACATAAATGGTCATGGAACGTCACTGGCACGAGCGAGCCACCTGACAGCACGACGGAATTACCAGAATTTGGTCACTCTGTTTGTTAGGAAAAGAGACCTCTGGCTTATGTTTGTCTAGTTATGGCATCAAGTAGTTAGAAGCCAGAGGGGATAGATTAAGACATCATGAGCCTTAGAGAGCCCGAGAGCATTGTAAAAAGCCTATAAATGGCTGAAAGTTAGAAGGAATTGGGGTTCAACTTTTGGAGACTGTGGATACTCTGTTCCTTCCAGTGTCTCATCTTCATTCCAGTAATACAAGCTTCTTTTGCTGTTACATGTTCAATTGCCATCTCCTCCTCTGTTCTAAGCTTGCACTTGAATAGGTTATTTAGGTTTTCTTCTGTGTTTAATGCTAGATAACTGTCATCTTATCTCTGCATTGATAAATTAGATTTGCAAGCTTCATTTACTTTTTGTAGCTAGCCATTCATATGTGTTTATGTATGCATCTGCTGGTACAGTCAGTATTCTCCATCTATCCATTGAATCTATAAACTATTGAGCATTAGTGGTCTAAAGCCTTATCAAGCTGAGGGTGTTCATGCATGTCTGGAGTGAAAACAAAGTTGAAACAGTCATCTGACTTGATCCAAACCCTAATCCATTCCAATAGTTAAGAGAACGATATTGAAGATTTATATGTTACTAGGCATCTCCGAGCTACAACCTAGGAGAGCTTCCTAGAGTGATAACATAATTGGCGCTGCTGCCGGGGAGAGGAGACTGAAGCTCAGCTTCCCTGGGGGATGACACAGATCCAGTTTTGTGATAGACAAAGCTTGGACACTATTTGGGTTGTAATCATCTATCTGGTGACTCTACTGGAGGACGAACCTCTTGGCGACTCTACTCCATAGTGCTGGCTTAGTTTGTGAGGCATATTCGAAGAAATCCTCAGAAGTCACAAGCTGACCCAGTACCTGATCCTGAAAAAATCATTAAAGAAAGAAAGGCATTGCAGAAAGGAGCATCAGGTTCAGGTAGATCTAAACAATATTCTATATCTCTTCAAGAAAATCCTGTAATAGAACAAATACATGTTGAGAGCATAGCATCTAATATTAGCAGTGAAGAAAAGATCTTAGAGATTAATAGAGCTCCTTATTCTTTAGGTTCTTATTTAGTTGTAAGCCCAAAGGAGGCCTCTCCTCCTATCCATCATAATCCTTTGGTCCTATCAGTCACTCCTCAACCCTCTATCATTCAGACTTCCGGTACCTTTATAACCACCACAGCTATGGAAGGGCCACAAGCACCTACCAAAATGGAAAGAATCATAGCTACTAGGTATGGACCTCTGGTACTACCCACTCCTTTGAATGCCATGCCTACTGGAGAATATCAGAAGTATATGCCTAAGTTCACTGGGATTGAAGGTGTTACAGCTGAGGAACATCTTGAATCATTCTATAGCTATGTTGATAACCTGGACATTAGTGAAGATGATGTATGGATGAGAGTTTTTGTCCAAAGTCTTGATGGAGAGGCTAGAAAATGGTTCAGAGAACTGACCCCAAGGTCTATAACAGATATTGAGGCTTTAGATGATGCATTCCTAAAGCATTGGGGGGATAAGAAGGATCTACTTTACTACCACATTGAGTTTGGGAACTTAAAGAGGGAAAATGGTGAGTTGTTGTCTGATTTTAATAAGAGGTTTAACCGCATGTATAGCAAGATACCAGCTGAATTAAAACCCACCACTACCTCTGCTAAACTCACCTATGCCAATGCCTTTGATTCTGACTTCTGTCTACTGTTGAGGGAGAGATGATGTGCTACCTTGGCTGATATGCAGGATGCAACCTTGGAAGTAGAATCAAACATCATGGCTGCAGAGAAGCCTAAGGGGAATGTTGATAGAAGGAGACAGAGGGGCAAATCGTCATCATCTTTAGATCCCTAGATAGATAAAATGACCAAGATGATAGAGTCATTAGCCTTTGAAATCTCAAAATTAAAGGCTGAGTAGCACCCTGGGAAAGGAAGAGTTCTTAATACCTTTGCTCCTAGAAATCCAAATCCATATAGAAGAGCTAATGAGCAGTTGAAGATTCTACAAAGAAGCAAAGATACCAATGAAGACCCCTTTCCAGAATGTAGTCATGGAAGAAGAACAGTTTGAAGAAGATGATGAGATCCATTGTCTGGAAGACAAAGGCAGTGTCTCCTTTTTGACCTTAGCTACCTATGAAAAGTCATTTCTTAATGACTAGATCAGCCAAGAGTGGGATGGTGGTGCTGTTTTGAAAACTGATGATCGGCATAGATATGATTTGAGGTCGAAGATGAGTAATTCCAAGGAAACTCCTGTTCAGAGAGCTGCTGTCCTTGCAATACAACAAGCTAATAAGCAGAAACGACTGGCCGTTGATCCCATCATCCTCAAAGCTCCAGCTCATGAGGTAAGGGGCCTTGACAAGTTTCCTTCTCCTTTCAGTTTTCAATCAGAAATTCAGAAGCTAAGAATACCTATACCTCTGATTGAACTAGTGAAGAATGAGTCCTTCAAGATATCTATCCTCGAGGCCCTTGAGTCTAAAGCCATCCAAGCCTCCACTGACTATGTAAATCTACAAGATGACAAACCAGCCATTGTTCTCAGCCTAATGATAGAAAATTATGATGACAACTCCCCATCATTCTATGTCTCTTTGACTATTCATGACAAATTCCTTCACAACTGCCTTTTGGACACAGGAGCCAGCCATAATCTAATGCCCAAGGCTATTATGGATGAGTTGGGTCTTGACATCACCAAGCCTTATCATGACCTGTTTTCTTTTGACTCTAGAAAGGTGAAATGTTTGGGATTAATCAAGGACCTAGCCATCACCTTGTCTCAGCTGCCTATGAAGAGCATGATGATGGATATTGTGGTAGCAGTTGTACCCCCCAAGTTTTGCATGTTGCTTTCCAGAGGTTGGATCAAGAGATTAGGTGGAACATTACAAAATGATATGTCCTATGCTACTGTCCTAGTTTTTGGAGGTGAGAGTAGGAGATTATATTGAGAAGCTCAGTTGGTTTATATCATCAGTGATGAAAAGAATCCCACAAATGATCCCATCTATGCTGTCGACACTGATTTTGGAGCCTGTATTCTTCATATTGAAGAATCCCAGTTGGCCTCCATGCAGCTTAGGAAACCGGTTTTCCAGATCATAGAGGAAGAAGGCCCACAAATTTGGGACATGTTCTTTGATGGAGCTTGCTCTAAGGAAGCTGCAAGGGTAGGTGTAGTCCTTGTGTCCCCCACACGAGTATGCATTCATTTATCTTTCAAGTTAAATTTTCAGGTCACAAATAACATAGCAGAGTACAAAGCTTTGATATTGGGCTTAAACACTGCTAAAGAAATGGGCATCAAAGGACTGAAAGTGTTTGGAGATGCAGACCTTATCATTCAGCAGGTGAACAAAACTTTCCAAGAAAAGCATCCAAGGATGAAAGCATACAGAGATGAGGTATGGAAGCTCAAGGGTTCTTTTAATAGTTTCAACATTTCTTACATCCCTAGAATGAAGAACTAGCTTGCTGATTCCCTTGCTGTGTCTGCTAGCACGTTTATCCCTCCTTTACCTCCTAAATTGATTTATGAAGTTCAGGTGAAATATAGACCATCTCTGCCTGACAATGTCAAATACTAGAAAGTTTTTGAAGATGATGATGAAATTAATAGGTTTTTACAAGTCAATGATGAATTTTCTGAAATGCACATTGACCAAGAAAACAAAACCATTGAAGAATGCAACTAGTCCAAGCTAAAGGACGAAATTGGTTAGGATAACATTGTTTAGCTGCCTAGTAACCATATACCCAAAGGATTGGTGCCTCTAGAGAAGTTGTTTGATCATAATTATGTACCTTATAAGCCTGTGAAAAAAGAAAATGAGTCTGCAGTTCATAGACATAATGTAGGGAGTCTAGACCATCCAAAGAACATAAATCTGTCCACCCACTTGTCTTTTGCCCAAAGTTCTGAGTATTGCACCTTGATGAAACAATTTGCTGATATTTTTTCCTGGGAGTACAATGATCTTAAGACCTATGACACAAACATCATTCATCATATGATTCCACTGGAGAAGAACACCATCCCTTTTAAGCAGAAGTTAAGACCTATCAGCCCTCTCTTATTGCCTTTGATTGAAAAGGAAATTAAGAAACTGTTGGATGCCAAGATCATAGTCCCCCTAAGGTATTCCAAGTGGATAGCTAACCTTGTGATAGTAAGAAAGAAGAATGGAGAAATTAGGCTTTGTGTTGACTTCAGGAATCTGAAAAATTGCTCTACAAAAGACGATTACCCCCTGCCTAAGATGGAACACTTGCTGCAAAAAGTTTCTTGGGCTAGAGTCATGTCTTTCTTAGAAGGATTTTCAGGTTACAATCTAATTGCTGTACATCCAGAAGATCAGGAAAAGACTGCCTTCACTACTCCTTGGGGCACTTTCATGTACTCTAAGATGCCTTTTGGATTGATGAATGTTGGGGCTACTTTTCAGAGGGCCATGGACATAGCCTTTGTGGGAGAGAAGGAAAAGTTTGTCCTTATTTACCTTGATGAGATAACAGTCTTTTCTAGCAGTCACAAGGACCATTTACAGCATTTGAAGAAGGTGTTCCTAAAGTGCAGACGGTTTGGGATTTCTGTGAACCCAAAGAAGTCACAGTTTGCTCTAGAAGAAGGCAAACTTCTGGGACATATTGTTTCTGCTGAAGGTGTGAAGATTGATCCAGCAAGAGTTCAAGGAATTCAGACATTGTCCATCCCAAGGTCAAAAAGGGACATTCAATATTTCCTAGGTAAGATTAACTTTGTCAAGAGGTTCATTCCAAACTTTGCAGAGCTAGTGAAGCACATCACCTCCATGCTAAAGAAAGGATCAGAAATAAAATGGACAGTTGCTGCAAGAAGCTCTCTTGAAGCCATCAAACAAGCTATCATGGAAGCTCCCATATATTCAATCCATATTACACCAAGAAGTTTTATATCTTCTCTTTTGCCTCTTATGATACACTTGCAGCAGTTCTATTCCAGAAAAATGATGAAGGTGTAGAGCACCCTGTGGCCTTTTTCGGCAAAACTCTGAGGGATGCTGATCTAAGGTATGACCTTATTGAAAAACAAGCTTATGCTCTCATAAAATCTTTAAAGGCATTCAGAATTTATATTCTGCATTCCAAAGTGGTTGCGTATGTACCTTCAACCTCAGTAAAATATGTCCTAACACAGCGAGATATTGATGGAAAGAGAGCTAAATGGATTGCAAAACTCATAAAGTTCAACATAGAGGTGAAGCCCACCAAGCTTGTCAAAGGCCATGGCTTGGCTAAGCTTATGATTGAGGAAAATTGCAGTTTGCTAGACATAAATTGCATGGATTCAAATTCAGGTGGTGAGCAGACAGAGGAAGCAGCAGAAGAGCAAGAGTAGAATCAGCCTTTGGCTGAAAATCTAACCACCTGTGAATGGTATTCCAGTATAGTTCATTTTTTGCAAAAGCTAGAAGTCCCTCCAGGACATAGCTCAAGTCAAGTTCAGGTCAGCCAAATTTTGCATTAATAAAAACCTGCTTTATTGGATAGAACCATCAGGGATCCTCTTGAGATGTCTAGACAAAGGAAAATCTGTGGAAATCATGCACCAGTTCCATTCTAGCATCTATGGAGGGCATCATTATTGGAAAACCACAGCCCACAAAATCCTGAGAGCTGGGTATTATTGGCCTACTCTGTTCTCTGATGTATTTTCTTTTGTGAGGTCTTGTGACAAATGCTAGAGGTTTGCAGGAAGACAATAGCTAAAATCTCTGCCCTTGAAGCTAGTACATGCCAATGGTCCCTTCCAGCAGTGGGGCTTGGACTTCATAGGTGAGATTAATCCACATTCCAGTGGCCAGCACAAATGGATCTTGGTAGCCACTGATTATTTCACCAAGTGGATTAAGGCTATACCCACTAAGAATGCTAATCATCAAGTTGTCATGAAGTTCTTGAATGAGAATATTTTCACTAGATTTGGTTGCCCAACCAAACTAGTCACTGATAATGCAGCAGCTTTCAGGGCACAAGAATTGGTGGACATGTGTGAATCCATGGGCATTTAATTAGTGCATTCTACCTCATATTATCCTCAAGGTAATGGCATGGCAGAATCATCTAACAAGAGTCTTGTAAGGATAATCAAAAAACTGTTGGAGGACAACAAAAAGAGCTGGGATTCCAAGTTGAAGTTTGCACTGTGGGCTGACATGGTTACTAACAAGAAATCCATAGGAAATTCTCCATTTAAGCTGGTTTATGGAATTGATGTTGTTTTTCCTATCCAGCTAATTCTCCCTGTGGCCAAATTCTTGCAAGAAGAATAGGATGAAGAGAATGACATGGCAAGGAAGATGAGTAACTTGGTTGAATTACAGTAGATCAGAAAACAACTGGTGGAGAAGTCAAGAATTATCAGAAGAAGATCAAAGAAACCTTTGATAGAAAAGCAAAGGTGGATGGTTTTCAGGTTGGTAACTGGGTTCTCAAATGGGATGCATTGAAGGAAAACAAGGGAAACCATGGTAAATTTGATTCCTTATGGACCAAACCGTTTGTCATTGCCCAAGTTTAGATGAACAATACTTTCATTCTGCAAAATTTAGAGGGGGAAGGTGTTTTTTATGGCCCAGTCAATGGGTAGTTTTTGAAACTTTACTTCATATGAGGCTTTAAGGCCTTAATATTGTAATAGGCTTTTCAGTTTTTATTTTTATGCAAATAAACTCCATGCACAATGGAACACTAGGAGATAAGTTTGTTTTGGTTGTTACTGTAAAGGCAGTAGTCTGCAGTTCTTGAAACCTAACAGGGAGCCTTTCATCCCCAGAAGGAGCCAGTGTTAGCCTTGAGGTGCAACGCTGCTATTTTGAAGGCTAAAGGAAGGAAATGGTCTGTTTTGCTGTCATGGAAAGGTTCCCACATGGTCCATCACCCCACTTTACTCACTCTTCCACTCTCATTCACATCCATTCATGTCCTAATCCGACCCTCACATCGTAACGAAACCCAATTTTGCCTTGGCCCTACGAGAATTAACCCATTTTGCCCAACCTTACCTTTCCGCCCATATGTGCCTTTTGCACATTTCTCAAGGACATCTCGTACCTCCGTGTCCCCCTGCCATCAATCTTCCCACTGATCCAACGGGCCGTACTTCACCCGAACGATGTGATATGCTCGATCAATCATTACTGTTAGATCATTCCCGCCAGATCTAACGGCTATCGCGCATATCGCTCGGGCAACAAGCGAGATGGATACTCGCTCGCTAAAGGTGGTTTCCTCTCTCTCCTCCACTGCTACATGGCACCCGATGAATGGAATCGGGCGGGCTTCGACCTTTACCGCTTACCGCCCGATGACCGCCCAATGTAAACCATTTCCCGCTTGGGTGAAACCGCTCCCAGGCGTTATCTTTCGAGCACCTCCTCCGCCCGATAGCCGTTAGATCTACTCATATGAGATCTAATGGCTCAGACTTATTCCGATCTTGCCACGACTTTAGGCCTCCGACGATTAATCTCCCCCGTCCATCTCTCCTGATCCAACGACCTTCGTTCATGATCACCTTAGTTCGTCCTCCGCTGCCTGAACAACATCTTGACTGTTGATCCATCCCATCCAATGACCCATATGCCCCCGTACCCCACTTCCCATCAGCCACCCAGGGAGGAAAGTTGTTGGCTCTATCAGTGTTTGTGACAGTCAGACAGTTGAACTGAAATAATGGAATACTTGGCCGAAAGGGGAAAAACAATAGCACGATGCAGCTGAACCCACAAAAATGGTCATGGAACATCACTGGCATGAGCGAGCCACCTGACAGTGTGGCGAAATTACCAGAATTTGGTCACTTTGTTTTTTAGGAAAAGAGACCTCTAGCTTATGTCTGTTTAGTTATGGCATCAAGTAGTTAGAAGCCAGAAGGGATAGATTAATACATCTCGAGCCCTAGAGAGCCCGAGAACATTATAAAAAGCCTATAAATGGCTGAAAGTTAGAAGGAATTGGGGTTTAAATTTTGGAGACTGTGGATACTCTATTCCTTCCAGCATCTCATCTTCATTCCAGTAATACAAGCTTCTTTTGTTGTTACATGTTCAATTTCCATCTCCTCCTCTGTTCTAAGCTTGCACTTGAATAGGTTATTTAGGTTTTCTTCTATGTCTAATGCCAGATAACTGTCATCTTATCTCTGTGTTGATAAATTATATTTGCAAGCTTCATTTAATTTATGTAACTAGCCATTCATATGTGTTTATGGATGCATCTGCTGGCACAGTCAGTATTCTCCATCTATCCATTGAATCTATAAACTATTGAGCATTAGTGATCTAAAGCCTTGTCAAGTTAAGGGTGTTCATGCATGTCTGGAGTGAAAATAGAGTTGAAACAGTCATCTGACTTGATCCAAACCCCAATCCATTCCAATAGTTCAGAGAACGATATTGAAGATTTATATGTTACCAGGCATCTCCGAGCTACAACCTAGGAGAGCTTCCTGGAGTGATAACAGTACCTTTGAAAAGCAAGGTGAGTGTGCAACGTAACTGTGTCTAGGTTCTCTTACCACAAAAGGGGGAAAAAGTGAGCCTCTAAGTGAGAGGTAATAGTACCACCTAGGAAGAGACACACACAAACTAGGAATGTCTATCCAGAATCCGACAAAGTAGTCCACAATAGATGCGATAGTCATTAAAACCAAAGTACAGGGAGAGATTCATCCACCATCCAGCAGAATAGTCTACAATAGATGTGATGGTCATTATAACCAGTAAGTGGGAAAAGTCTGTCTAGTATCCTACAGAGTAGTCTATAAGGATGAGACAACAGTGATAATAAATACAACACATTCCCAACAAGGTAAGTGATAAAACAATCGGAATAGTTCAATTATCTTAGTACTTGTGAAACAAACATGAATTACAAATGCTCAAGGAATAGTCTTATAAACATCCACAAGTCATGCATGCAAACGTGCTAGCATGAACATGCTTCTGTATTAAGGAAAAATTCCAAGACACATATTTACATCATACATCACTTGCCCCAATAGTGGGACATTGAAGCCACTCCTTGCTCCTTAAAGAACTGACTGTAACTCTCTATGCTTTGTGGGAGGAGCCAAGGTGAAAAATTCCTTGCTCATACAATGAGGGGGGTATATATAACCAAGGGTGATGCTTGACCCTTGTGACCCTTGGATTACCCTCACAACTATTCAAATTACTATGACTTTTCAACTGACATGACTCTTCATAATCATGTTTGTCCATTGGACTTCCAATTTTATTACATTTGATGTACACCAGATTTGGCCCATAATAGTGATGTTGTAGGGCCCATACAGAAATTACCTGCATACGAACTCTAAAAATAGAAAATAAACAATGGCAAGAGAATAACACATAAAAAAAATATACACAGAGATTTTCCCCTGGATCTCAAAACCGAGACTACGAGATTGATTTTTCAGTCTGTTCCTTTCAATGTTACAATACATTTATATACATGCCGAAGCATTCATAAACCCTAATCCATTAACCCTGGATTAGAACATAACTGTAGTTCCCTTGAATGGATCTACAAAATACCATGGACCGAAAACCATCGCGCCCAAAACCATGCACAAAACCATAGGTAGGTCCTCCCACCTAATATAGGGTCCAATTTTTTTTTTTCTCGTGGCACTTCCCCAGATCACATAGAGGGGGACTACCACTCCCCTCAAACCCCTAGACAGGGGGGCGGCTGCCCCCCCGCTGTGCATCGGTGTAACAAAGGAGGGGCTCCGCCACCCCTTTAACCCCCCGATTTCACTACTGGGGCTAGTCAAGGAAAGAATATAACACAACCCAACATTCTCCCACTTGTTGTTTTCTTTCTGCAGGGGACCACAAGAGAGATTAGTCATTGATCCAACCTTGCAACGCCCATTGTTTCTTTATACCAAGATAACTTATCAGAGCTCACATATTTTGTCAATGCAATTGCGGTAGTCTTCAAAGTGTCCACCTTTACCAGAAACAACTTTTTGTCTTCTATCATATCCCTTACAAAGTGATACTGAACATCAATGTGATTTTTCTTTGAATGATAAGTAGGGTTCTTTGCCAAGAAAATTGCACTTTGGCTGTCATAGTCTATCCTTATAGCTCGCTGTACTAACCCCATACTTGAACATAATATCTACAACCAAACTGCTTCCTTGCTTGCATGAGTGGCTGCAATGTATTCTGCCTCTGTATTTGATAGTTCCACTATAGATTGTCTATTACTCATCCAACTGACTGCACCTCCAAATAGGTTAAACACATACCCACCTGTAGATCTTCTTTGATCCAGATCTCTAGCCTAGTTTGCATCAACAAAGCCACGGATGTCCAAAACTCTGTCCAATCCTGGTCTTCCTTGGTAGCACAAACCATAATCACTAGTGCCACGCAAATACCTGAAAACCCGCGTCACTATTGTCCAATGCTCCTTCCCTGGTTTTGACATAAACCTGCTCAATACTCCCACTACATGTGCAATGTCTGGTCTAGTACAAACCATCACATACATCAGGTTACCGATTGCACTTGCATATGGAACACGTGACATGTCCTCTTCCTCTTCTTGTGTCTTGGGACACTGTTCAGTAGATAACTTTACACCTACAGGAATAGGAACCTTCACTGGTTTACTATCCTGCATATTAAACCTCTATAGTACTGTCTCGACATACTTCCTCTAGTTTAACCAGAGCTTCCTCTTTACCTGATATCTTTTAATTTCCATGCCAAAAATATAGTTTGCAGCACCAAGATATTTCATGTCGAATTTGGAGGACAATTGGGTCTTCGAATCCTGGATAATTTCTTTGTCATTTCCAACTAGCAACATATCATCCACATACAAGACTAGATAAATAAAATGGTCACCAATTAATTTAAAATAGACATAGTGATCTGCTTTGCTTCTGGTGAAGCCAAGTCCCCATATAAATGTATCAAATTTTTGATACCACATCCTTGGTGACTGTTTTAACCCATACAGAGACTTTTTTAACTTGCATACCAGTTCTTTCTTACCCTTCACTACAAAGCTTTCAGGTTGTTTCATGTAGATCTCTTCTTCCAGATCCCCGTGAAGAAATGTTGTCTTCACATCCATCTGTTCTACCTCAAAATCAAAAGCAATGGCAACAAAGAAAAGTAATCTAATAGAAGATACCTTGGCAACAGGAGAAAAAATATCACCAAAATCAATTCTCGGCACCTGGGAATAACCTTTTGCTACCAACCAATATTTGTATTTCTCCACCTTTCCTTCTGCATTCGTCTTCTTCTTCAAAACCCATTTGTTGCCAATGGGTTTCCTTCCAGCTGGCAACTCCACCAGATCCCAAGCCTCATTTTTGTGCAAAGATGCCATTTCATCAACCATGGCCTCTTTCCATAGTTTTCCATCCTCTAAATCTATTGCTTCCTTCACAGTTTTGGGATCATCATCAATAATAGATAAAGAAAAATTTGAATAGAAAGAAGATGGACTATACCTTTTTGGCTACCTTCTTTCTCGAACTGATCTTCTCACAACAGGGGTTTGTGGCTCTTCACCTTCTGATTCCTCTTCTGCTGTAGAGTCTGATTCTTCCTCCTTTAGCTCAAACTCTATCTTCTCAGGTTCCTTTGATGGGAATTCGTGTTTAATAAGATCTTTCACCTCTCTAAAGACCACATCTCAGCTGTACACAACCTTCCTTGTTACTAGGTTCCAAATATTATAACCTTTTAAACCATCCTTATACCCAATAAAGATGCACTTTTCAGATTTACTATCCAACTTTGTTCTTTTCTCCTTTGGAACATGTAAATATGCATCACATCCAAATACCCTGAAATGTGAAAGAGAGAGTTTCTTACCAGTCCATATCTCTTGTGGAGTCTTATCCTCCAACACTGATGAAGGTGATATTTTCACCAAGTAACATGCACTCTCCACCGCTTTTGCCCAAAATTCTTGTCCTAACCTGACACCATTGAGCATGCTTCTTTCCCTTTCCATCAACATATTGTTCATTCTTTCTGCAACTCCATTTTGCTTAGGTGTGTAGGGAGTAGGCTTTTTCCATGCTATACCACACTTCTTACAAAACTCTTCAAATTCCTTCTTGCAAAACTCTCCACCATTATTTTTCCTCATCACCTTTATCTTCTTCTCTGTCTGGTTTTCTACCAGAGCCTTAAATTCTTTAAACCTGTCAAAGAATTCAGATTTCTTCTTGAGGAAATATATCCATGTATTCCTTGAGAAGTCATCTATAAATGATACATAGTACACAAACTTACCCAGTGATGGAACCTTCACAGGTTCAAACACACCACTGTGCACAAGCTCTAATATCTGTTTCACCCTCTTACCACCAGAGGGGAAACTCACCCAATTCTTCTTCCCATATACACAATTTTCACAGAAACCAAAATCCAGAGAGCTATTAGTCATACCTTCTACCATACCTTTACCATGAAGTATTTGAAGGCCCTTCTCTCTAATATGTCCAAGCCTTTGATGCCATAGCATGGTCTTTTCTCTAGAGACCACTAGATTTTCTTCTCCACTTTCAGGAACCACAGAACTGTTGCAACCACCAATAATAGTGCTACCTTGCAGCTTTTATAGAGTTCCAATCTGAACTCCCCACATCAATAGTAGTGCTCCTCGAACCATCTTGTAGGTATATTTCTCGAACACTATTTTTACACCTGCATTATCCAGCTTGCTTACACAAATCAGATTTCTGGCTAATGCAGGAATATGCAAAACACCCAGAAGTGTTCTGATCCTTCCACCTTGCAGCTTCAACTTGACTTTTCCACGACCAACGATTCTAGCCTTCCTGTCATCCCCCAAGAAGATATCACCACCATCATATTTCTCATACTCGCAGAACCACTCTCTATGGGGATTGAAGTGAAAGGATGCACCTGAGTCAATCAACCATGCCTTATGATCTACATGTGTACTTGAAGAAGAATCCAAGTACACATCCCCACCTTGATCTGAGGTGGTCTTCACCTATCCAGAAGGAGCATCATTAGATCCCTTTCCTTTCTTAGGAGCTTTAGATTTACAGTCCCTTTTGTAGCGCCCTTCCTTTCTGCATTTCCAGCACACCTTTACAGGTTTTCCTAGAGATTATGATCTCCCACTCGAGGACTTATCTTTGTTTCTATTTTGGGACCATCCTCGTACAAACAAGGCATCACCATTATGGGTCTCCAAATTTTTCCGTCTCATCTCCTCCATCAGAAAGGCTGAGACTATTTCATCAAACTACAAGGCAGTTGCATTGCTACCTATTGTAACAACCAGACTATCCCATGAATATGGTAGAGAACACAACAAGCTGATGCACTTATCTTCATCTGAAATTTTAATATCAACAGATAATAACTGACTTACCACAATATTAAATGCATCCAAATTCTCTATCACCGAGTCTCCATATTTCATCATCAGGTTATATAGCTTTTTCCGTAGGAATAGTTTATTCACTGAAGACTTAGATTGGTACAAAGTCCCTAACTTGTCCCATAAACCCTTCGTCGTAGCTCCCTGATACATTCAACAATACTGAATCTGAGACACACAATCGTATTATGTTTTTTTCCTTCCAATCCGACTTCTTTCATTCTTCATCGGACACTCCCATTGGTTTAGTACCTGTATCTACCATGATCCACTGACCTTTATCCACCAACAGATCCTCCATCTTGAGTTTCCACAACTCAAAACTCTAACCATTAAATTTCTCAATCTCTATATTTCCACTACTTGCCATCTTCTTCACCACAAGAATTGATCTTGCAGATCTCCCACTCAACAGGGTCTACCACAGGCCCGAGCAAAACCCCTCAGCAGCAAAGGCGTCCCCTTGAAGCCAAAAAAACTATGATACCATATGTAGGTTTTAATCCCGTACATAAATTACCTGCATACGAATTTTGAAAATAGAAAATAAACAATGGCGAGAGAATAACACATAAAACAAATATACACAGAGATTTTCCCCTGGATCCCAAAACTCAGACTACCAGATTTTTTTTTCATTCCGTTCTTTTCAATGTTACAATACATATATATACATGTCAAAGCATCCATAAACCCCAATCCATTAACCCTAGATTAGAACATAACCGTAGTTCCCTTTACTGGATCTACAAGATACCGTGGACCGAAAACCATCGCGCCCAAAACCATGTGTGAAAAGCATGCACAAAACCATAGGTAGGTCCGGCCACCTAATATAGGGTCCAAAAAGAAAATTCCCGGGACACTGGGGCTAGTCATGGAAAGAATATAACACAACCCAATAGATGTGGCCTTTGAAAACTCATGACACAACTTGACATGACACTGCTGACATGGACTAGCTCTCTGAGGTGGCAATGTCAAGTCATTGTTGCTGCTAAGCGATAGATGTGTTCTTGGATGTGCTCCCTTTTCTCCTCTGCATAGCTTGATGATGCGGGGTATTCAATGATCTTTAGTCTTGAAATGTGGTTGCATGCATGTGCTCCCTTTTCTTGTACTTGATAAGATTCTTTGTCCATCCAGCTATAAGTGAGTCGTCTAGCATGTTTGCTCCTTCTTCATCTCCTTCATTGTCTCGCCATGATCTAATAGTGTACCTATTCCTACAATTCACTCATGATGAGATGACATCAAATCCAAAAACCTCTTAGTCTAAGATGATGCATTGTTATCCATGGAATTGACCCGGGATAGGTGACAAGCTGGGAAAGAGGGCCCAGTAACTGCACATTACGCAATTCCAGGTGACAGGGAGGGTGACTGGTTACTGAGACTGCGTAGAGTGCAATTCAGGCTTGGCTGAGGAACTCCTGAGCACAATATTTACTGTCGGGAAAAATTGCGCAGAGGTCACTAGGAGATAGGATTGCGTAGTTGAGGCCATTAGTGGTCGCTACAAGATGGGACCCTAGTAGGCAAGTCTGTGCATTTTTCAGAGGCAAGGGAGGACTGGGCAGAAGAGGGACCTAGTAGGACAAATCTACGTAGTTCTTGGGATCAGTGAGTCCCGGCTGAGGGAGGACACTGGGAGACAGTTCTGCGCAGTTATGGGAGGTAAGGCAGGCTTGGGTCTTTGCGCATTGTGGGGTTCCAGAAGGTAGGGAGGAAGATTGATGATTGATCATTCAAAATGTGTAGTTGAGGTCAAACTTGAAGAAGCTATTATGCAATTCTGGGGAGGAAGATAGTCTTCTCAACTCTGGAATTGCGTAGTGCAACTGCCCCGGGGGATAGTGACTATGCACTGTGCAGTTCCAGACAACACGGTTGCATTATTGAGGGTTGAGACTGCATAGTGCGTAGTTCAGTCAAGGTCCAATGAAAGAGAGTTGTTTGATTGGGAGGATTTTCAAAAAAATGGCTGTGTGGGGGTGACAAGTGAACTTGTGAGGAACTTGAAATTGTGATCACACACTTAGTGTATTTCGACGACACGACAACATAGACAACTGGAACAGAAAGACAAAGCAATACCCTTCGAGAGATTGTCTAGAACAAAAAGCGACAAGTGTGACACTTGAGATAGACCCTACGATGACCATGATGACACTTGTGCGACATTTCTTAAAACTTTCTGCATGAGTGCGACCGATGTTTGCATAGCTAGGATATCTCGAACACACAAAACATAGTTACCGATCAAACGGGAAAATTACCTAGTACCTTTTTTTTGAGGTAGCAAAAAATCACTTGATTTTGAAAAATGGTGATTTAGAATACACCTTTTTTTTTAAGCATATTTTTGGCACTTTAATTTTTTTTTATGTATCAAGTACGGAATTTTTTTTTAAATGTTAGTGGTTTTCATGCTGATTTTGAAGAGCGTTGATGCAACATCAACACTTTTTTTTTAGAGGGCTTATTTTTGACACTTTAAATTTTTTTATGTATCGAGTGTGAACATTTTTTTTTTGTTAGTGATTTTCATCTTGATTTTGAAAAGTCCTGATGAGCATCAACCATTTTTGTTTAGAGGGCTTATTTTTTAAACTTTAAATTTTCTAATGTATTAAGTGTGGATATATTTTTTTTAAATGTCAGTGATCTTCATGTTGGTAATAAAGCATATTTTTTTTTTTTTAAACATGACAAAAAAAATCAAATACAAAAAATATAAAAAAAAGAAAAAAAAACCCATAAAAATATTAAAAAAAACCAAAATTAACTTGTAAAAATAAAAAATTTGAATAAAAAATTAACGAAAAAAACATAATAAATAAAAAAAATCAAAAAACAAATAAAAAATTGAAAAGTTAAAAAAAAAAATACAATTTAAGGAAAAACAAATTAAAACAAAAAAAATAAATTGTAAAAGCATATTTTTAAGTTAAAAATACAAATAAAAAATAAAAACCTCATTTCAAAAAAATAATGATAATTACCAAAAAAAAATTAAATTAAAATTAAAAAATATTAAAATTAAATTAAAAAAATAAAAAATAAAACATAAAATAAAATAAAATAAAAAATTTAGGATATTTTTTAAAATTAAAATTAAAATTATATATATAAGAAAATTAAAAATTAAAATTAAAATTTTTAAATTAAAAATAAAAAAATATTATAAAAAATTTAAAATTAAAATGAAAAAAAAAAAAATCAAAATTTAAATTAAAAAAAAAAATTCTCTGCCACCGCACCTTCACCCTCACTTCGCCTCACCCTACCACCGCCATCCCACCCTCCCTCCCCCCCTTCATTCCCACCCAACCCCACCCCCAGTTGCTCCCCCTTGCTCCTCGCCTCACCCTTCCCGCCCTCCTTCCCCACCGCACCCTACCCCCCCTCCCTCGCTCCATGCCCATGCCCTCCCTCCCCCCGCCTCCCCACCCCACCCCAACCCCAACCCCCCTACCTTGCCCCCTTCCCTCACCCCCGTCCCCTCCCCACTCCGCCTTCTCCCCCTGCCCGGACCCCTAGTGAGCAGCTAAAGGGCTGTAGGCCGATTCAGGGAATTGGCCTGCGGCCTTTTGGTTGCTAGCGGAGGGGAGGGTGAAGTGGGGCGGGAGAGGGGAGGGAAGGGGTGGTCGGGGAGCGAGGGGTGGGGTGGGGATGGGATGGGATGGGAGGGAGTGCGTGGGCGGGGAGAAAGAGCGGGGGGGGTTGGGTGCGGTGGGGAGAAAGGGGGTGAGGGGGAGCGAGTGGGGGTGGAGTTAGATTAGGAGGTATGGGGAGGTGCAGGGGAAGGGAGGGTGGTGGTGAAGTGGGGCGAAGAGAGGGCAACAATTTTTTTTTTTTAAATTTTCAAAATTTTTAATTTTTTTAATATTTAAAAAAAATTAAATTTAATAATTTAAAATTTAATTTAATTTAATTTTTACTTTTTTATTTTATTTTAATTTTTAATATTTTATTTTATTTTATTTTTTTCTAAATTTTTAATTAATTAATTAATTATTATTTTTTTTAATTTTTTAAATTTAAATTTAATTATTTTTTCTTTTATTTTAAATTTTAAATTTTAATTGTTTTTTTTTTAACTTTTTTTTGGGTAATTATTATTATTATTAATTTTTTTTTTTTTATTTTTATTTTATTTTTATTTTAACTTAAAAAATGGTTGTTTATTTATTTTTTTTTTTTTTTCTTTTTGATATTTTTTATTTTTTATTTTTGCTTTATTTATTTTTTTATTTAAATTTTACATTTTTACAAGTTAATTTTGGTTTTTGTTTTTGTTTTGTTTTCTTTAACATTTTTTATGGTTTTTGTTTTTGTTTTTTTAATCCTTTTTATATATTTTTTGATATTTGATTTATTTTTTGTCATCAATGGTTCCTTTGCCACCCCTGTCCCCTTGGGCCTCAGGGTGGCAAGGGATTTTTTTTTTAAGGTTTTCAATTTATTATTATTAATATTATCATTATTATTTTTTAATGTTTTATTTTATTTTTGTAACATTTTATTTTTATTTTATTTGTATTTTTTAATTTTACATGGTATGGTTAATTTTTTTTTTACATTTTATAGTTTTTTTTTGTCATTTCTATATATTTTTTATATTTGATTTTTTTTGTCATGTTTTTTATGTTTTATTACTTATTATTTTTTAAAATTTCTTTTGTGTTTTTTTTAATATTTGAAATTTTGTTTTCTTATGTATCTTACACACACACACACACATATATTGTAGGGTCCATGTTGATGCTTGTCTAGCAACCTGATCCCATTATGTGTAATTTGATAGTTGATTTTAAATTTTTCGTTTTAATGAATCATGTCTGCCCCCACAATATGTCAATTTCATGGCTGGTCTTTAAGTTTTCATTACAATGGGTTGAGTTCACCTACACTGCGTGTCAATTTGATAGTTGATTTTTAATTTTTTTTTGCAATGTATGAAGTTGTCTTAGGCTAAGATTTTAAAATCGCTATACATTTAACATTTAAAAAAATTACTCTTAGTATAATAACTCTTTCATTTAGGTGTTTATTTTTCAATTTTTTAGTCATAAATTTTTTCTATAATGTCACACTTGAAATATTTTGAAGACTTAAGATTGTTTTGTAGTCATAATCTTTGGTTTTAATTCCATGGTTGAAAAATTGTCAAGATTTTAATGTTTTTCTAAGTTGTGATATTTTATCTTTAATGTTATGGTTGAAAATAGTTATATGTATTTTTCCTTGGTACCATGCCTGAAAATTGTTGGAATTTTAAGGTTTTTCAAAGAAGTGATATTTTAAGTTTAATGTCATGCTTAAAAATCGTTGGAATTTTAAGGCTTTTCAAAGACGTGATATTTTATCTTTAATGTCATGCTTGAAAAACGTTGGAAATTTAAAGTTTTTCAGAGTCATGGTATTTTATTTTTAACGTCATTATTAAAAAATGTTGAAAATGTACCTTGAAAAAAATACGGTATTCCAACATAAACACTTTTTGATTTCAAGTTTTTTTTTGTACTAAACAAAATGACTTTTATTTTTTTTACTGTTACTTTTAAAAAATATTGAAAATTTACTCTAAAAAAATGGTGATGCAGAATCAATACTTTTTATTTTCGGGTTGTTTTTTCATGTTTTTTTGGGGTTTCTAGGCTCGAGTACCGATTTTGAGGTAATAGTTCCCATTTGATCGGTAACTATGTTACAAAGAAAAACCTTTGAACTCACCAGAAAAGGACTGCAAGCATGATAAAACACTCCAACATGCCAAAAGATGACAGTTGATCAAACAAGCAAAAGAGGTGAAAAGACTCTAAGGAAGCTCATGAAATGAGCTCGAGTGCTTGCAACAATAAAAGGAAAGACCAAGGAAGGCTTTGAAATTTGAGTGCAAGCCAAAATTTTGGAGGGCGTTGCAGTCGCTACAACAAGAAGCTACAAAAGGATCGCAATCAGAAATGGCCCACATACCTGCAACAATTCCATTTTAACATTAAGTACAAGAAGGGAAACACCAACAATGTTGCAGATTACTTCAGCCGACCAATAATCATGGCGTTGATCACTGTGCTAGACTCTTGTGGGCATGAGATTGCAGGGTGGCCGCATCTTTAGAAGATCGATCTAGAATTCGAGAACACATACCAAACACCCTTGGAAGGCAAGCATGTTGAAAATTTTCACCTCCTGGATGCACTATTATGCCACCTGGGGCACCTCTGTGTTCATTCAAGGGAGTGTGCCAAGATGATTTGGGAGGCGCACTACAGTCAGGTCACTATACATTTCGTGGTAGAGAAAACAATGATAGTGTTGTAGAAGTATTTTTATTAGCCAAAGTTTCGAAGGGATGTTGGGAAGTACATCAGATCCTACACTTGCCTACACCAATACCAAACTGACCATCATGAAGCAAGGCCTATATACTCCATTTCCTACTCCTAGTCGACCTTGGGAATCCATCTCCATGGATTACATGTCAGGCCTTCCTTCTACTAAGCATGGAAATGACTACATTTTTGTGGTCGTCGACAAATTCTCTAAGATGGCCATTCTAGCGACCTACAATAAGTATCATAGTAAAAGCCACTACTAAGCTCTTCTTTGGATGAGTGTGGGTACACTTTGGGATCCCACAGTCCATTATCTCAGTTCAAGACAACAAGTTCCTAAGTACATTTGGTCAAGTCTTTGGTCGATGCTAGATATTGAGCTCACTAAGTTCATGAGTTTCCACCCCCAAACTGATGGCCAAACAGAGGTTGTCAACAGGATGATCGTACACATTCTATGCATGTAAAACTCAAAGAATCTACACACATGGGATGAAAGCCTCCCTTATGTCCAACATAAATACAACAAATTTCTTCATAGCTCAACTGGCGTCAGCCCTTTTCAGGTGGGATTGGGATTCCAACCATTATGTCCCATTGATGTGGCCATACCATTTGTACCTACTCCGAAAGATTCGGCTCATGTCTAGTCTAAAGCTGACAGGGCTAACAACTTCATTGAGCACATTCAACACATCCGCTAGTAGGTCCACGACATATTGGACAAAGCTAATTAAAAGTACAATCAATTTCATGATTAGTATTAGGTGCCACACAAGTTCTAGGTGGGCGACACAGTTTGGTTACATTTGTAGAAAGAGTGGCTTGCTGGACCCCATCGCAATATTCACCCACTCTAATATGGGCCTTACACCATCACTAAGGCTATAGGGGAAAATTATTTTGAGCTCAGCATTCCACCATTCCTTGGCCTGCACCTAATGTTCAATGTCGACCGCCTTTGACCATACTTTCCACCATTACTAAACACATCAGACATTACATAATAGCTCACACCAACAAAGTTAAACTCAAACTGCATGGAACAGTTCACAACTGATCAGATCATGGACAAATAGATAAAAAATATTCGGCAACAACATATCCAACAATATCGGGTTCTCAAAGTGGGCCAACTCCAGCAAGTGACTCACCAGGGACCAAGTTCAGGAGAAGTTTCCCCTTCTCATGGAGGCACTCACTGTAGTGGGGACTATTGCTTCCTAAGGGGGGAGGAATGATCCATGTGGATATTGGTGGCCACATTCCTATTCCACTTGGACCCCCACCACTGTTTCTTTTAGTTTAGTTTCCTTAACTGTAGCACAATTTGTTATTTTTGGCAAATTTTCAAGTCCTAAACTTCCGAAGTCGTTTTGAGGCTGTAAACGATGTTTTTTTGGAAAACAGGAAAACATGTCTCCTTCATTCATTTTCATAGTCGAAATTTGTAGTCCTTGGAAATATCTTTCTAAAGAGGTATTTTTCGTGTCAAATAGAGATCGTATTCCAAATTTATGACCCTGGGAAGTTGATGAACCAATTTACCCAAACGGGGTCCATAGTTTTGGCGCTTCATCTCCTAGGGTTAGGGTTTTTGATGTTTAGAGTTTCCCATTGTTTCTCAATAATAAATAGGCCTTCGAGCCTCATTGTAACAGAGTTCAGAGGCATGCAACTGCCACATCTCTTCTATGAGATAAGCTACCATTGCCCGAGCTAGTTTATTTCCATTTCTATATGTAAGCATATTTTAGTTCTTTGATATTAATGAAATGAAGTTTTATTTCTGTTGTATATCTGTGTATATGTGTATTTATGTATTTTGTTGCGTTCCTGCATAAGTCTGAATCATGGCAGGCCCATAAAGCCACCTCCTATATTCCATACATAGGATTAGGAGGCTAGAGGTTAGAGGCCCACATACTTGAAAGGTGGTGAAAGACACCACCAAGAACATAGATATTCATGGGGAATTGTTTGACATCCCTTTGGAATGTCATGCAAGACCGTTGTTCTGGTTCCAATAAAATATTTTAAGAATGTTGATGTGGCTCCTTTTGTTTATGATCAATTCTTTGGAGCTTAGGTCCAATTCCCCCACCATGATCAGGTCCCCATCTACTTTGTAAATCAAATATATGCATAGTTTGTGCTACATATGAAGCCAGATTACACCAGCACTAGATCTAAGTTTTATGGACTCAGTTTGGGACATAGTTATGAACATGTTGGGGCTCGTAGGGACATGTTGATGGTGCTGGACCCACCAACATGTCAGGGGATCTCCCCAGTAAGAAGTCCCAATTAGACCTCAGACCATTTGGTGTAGGAGTTCCAGTAGTTGGTCGTATAGCAATGCCTTGACCATGATTTCACATAGAGGCAAGTAAGATAACTCTGTTGGTAGCAAGGGTGTGACCGCTACAGTGAGTCAAGGAAGGTGCATGAGAGGTTCTAACATAGGTGGGTTGAGATGAGTGTGCCCCTTGGAAACCTGTAATAGTACTCAGATGGGAAGGGAACACATGAGCGAAGATACATCACAAGCTGGAAAGCAAGTCAACTGGCAATCCAAAGTGATGATTAAACCAATCAACACATTTAATAAAGATTGATAAATACTCATACGGAACAGTCCATACATGCATGCGTAAGAAAGAAAATACATATGCCATTTAGAGTAAACAAGATATTTGGAATACAATACAACATATGCATGAAATGTGCTACCTCTTATTATATAAAGAAGTGTAAGTTCCAGTCATACAATACATCCATGTACACCCGCTAGCCCCAATAGTGGAACATTACCTTCACATCTGCCTGCTCCTCCAAAGAGATGAACTAGCTCTATGCAGTGGAGAAGCCAAGGCATGTTACAATAATGTCCAAGCTCTCTCTAAGATAGTCTTATCGGAAGCTTGGCTAACCAAAAGCCTCTACAATGAGTTATGAGGGACTATTTATAGCAAAGGGTGGGGTGACCCTTGACATGCCCTTTTGTGACATTTTAACTACCCTCACGACTCTTCACGTACTCTATGACTATTAAATCCAACCATTAACACTTGACTTACACTTGACATGACTTAACATTACAATGCACTTGTACCAATGTGAAACAAAATGGCTTGAGCAAGCCATGCTAGACATCACTCTGACTTAGACAACCATGGAATTCCAACTCCTCAACATCCTCATGCTGATCAACAGTAACATATTGATGCCAAGATTGGTAGTCCTTGATGGTGTCCGTGTGCTCTACGGTGACATCCGTCTGAAACCTGACTCTTGCCTCCATAGCATCTGGGTACACTTCTCAGGCTCCTCTATCCAACTCATCTAAAAGCATGTGCATCATTGTCTTCAATGTGGTCGGACCAACTACATACTTGTGCATGATGTCTGCACTGATGGGCAAGTCTGGGCTGGTGGCAATGTGCATCAACTCGTCAAAGTACAAGTCAAGCTCAATTTAGAACTGTTTCTTTGTCTCCACTTGGGTGAGAGTCCCAATAGATGGGATCGCATGTGTGCGCACCACAACATCCATACTCTTGAATACTCATGCATGGGAAGCCTGTATGCTAGTGATGAACTGCGGGAGCTCTTCATAGTTCCAAATCTGACTCTAGTACGTGCTTTCAGCTCAACCGCATTGATCCTCATCATCTCAGGCAAGTAAAGTGGGGCTCCCTTGTACTTCATCATCCATGTTTGCATGTCATCAACAATAGCATGCAATTTCATCAACATACGTGATCTTCTAGCACATCGCTACTGCCATCCATTGAAATGGACAAATGCCTTGTGCATGCTACCAAACTTGGAGTACAATGCTCGCATAACTATGTCAAGGGACAATACTTCATCTAGTATTTCCTTCTTTAGTTCAACTCGGGCAAGCATTGTCACCAAGTCTCCTCCTTGCTTGGTCGTTTGTAGTTCCTTCACCATTCGCTCATTCTCAGCTATCAGAAAGAGAACACTTGAGCTAGTGGCTTTGGCATACACTCTGGTTGCATCGGCCAAGGTAGTTGGATGTTTGCGCACATCAGTCACGACCACTCGTTCCTCAACTTGCGCAGGAGATATATGATCCTCTGGAGTTGACACTATGTAAGACTACACAACTTTATGTTGGGATTCGTCGAATGAGATGTTGCGCATCTCTTCTTCCAGTTGATCACCAAGAATCTCAGTGCCTCCTTGGTCATTTGAGACTTTGTCATCATCTGGATGCATTAAAGCAGGTGAGTTGACCTCTTTATGGTGAGGCATGAGGTGGTGTCCTTTTCCAATTCTTGCTGCTCCATTTCTGCATCCAACTGTTGAAGTTCTTGTTCTATCTCATGAGCGAAGTCTTGCCCTTGTGATGGTTCACCCTATTCACCTGATGCTAGCTATTATGATGAATCAACTACTTGTACGGGTGCTGCTTCATCTGTTTGCACATGTTTCGCCCCCTGCTGTATCTGCTGCTGCTGCACTTCCCTCTCCTGTTTGCACAGCTCTTGTTCCTTTCGGAGTTGCTCCCTCAGCTCATGCAACTCCTTCTCTACTTCTTCCATTTTCTTCTTTTCCGTCCGCCTTCATGCGATTCACTTGTCACCGTAGTGCCTCTTTGCCTCTATAGCCATAGTTGCTTGCTCTACAAGTGGATCTACTCAAAACTTGCAGCTTTTCTCCTCCTCCATGCAATCCACAATCTTCCTCTTACCTTTTTCACATACTAGTATGATTGCCTTTGTTTCCACTATTGCTACTACTGCTACTGGTGCTCTCCTTGATGCTGCTTCATGTTGCTTCACTAACCACTCCACAAAAAAACCGACTGGTTCATTGGGTCTGGAGAAATTGTAGCTATATCTCCATGGGTCCTCCTCAGCCCTATGACATGCCTCATGGATCCAATTGAATTGAACTCTCGTGCAATAATCCTTCACAATACAATGTGGGTCATACGAATTGTAGCTTTGAAGGTCGAATGGGTACTTCTTCATCAATTTTGCTTCGACATCCGCTTGCTTGATACTCTAAATCTCATATAACCCAATCCGCAATGGAAGAGCAAGCCAATGTGCCTTCTTCTTTCGATGTAGTCTAGCTGTCAATCTTGCCGAGATGTGATATGCTACTTCCTGCATGACAAGTACGTTAAAGGAAAAATTTGGTAGAACATGTGGAGGCTTCTCCGCGCTGAACATTCAGATGAAGGTGTTGGACGGTGAGGCATACCAATCAACAATGCCCAACAATGCCTCCATTGCTTCCTTTGACATGTACGATGGATCCTGTTTAAATATCATCTTGTACACAGGGGTGAAAAAATGATTGGACAACCGTATGATTACTCCTCTGAAGCTACATTCAGACAGCAACTTGAAATATGTGTTCACAACAGTCTCTGTCGGTGACCATGCCCACTCCAAACCCAGGAACTCCTGTCAGGCACAAACTGCATCTAAGATGTAGGCGGACATATAAATATCTGCATGCATACCTTCAGGTGACTGTCGAGCCTTCGTTATTTGTTCCTTCAGTTGGTGAGCTAATATGACAGACCAATTACATGGTTTTCCTTCTCTAGCCACTTGGTCTAGTGCGATCACCCAATTTTGTGGGAAGGTTTCCATGCTTTCTTGGCCATACAGTCGATAAGAAAATATGACCAAGTATTGTTATGCCTTCTTTAGTATCTTTGTCTTGTAGATCTAGTTGGGTGTCAACCAGAATCGAGCCGACTCCTTTACCCAATTCTTCAGAATGTCTCTGGAGTTAGCACTGTTGTTGGGTAAGCTGAATGGAGTCTTCATGACAGTCATGGGATCTAACATCTGATACATCTCATCATTATCTCGTGCCTAGAATGTCGCAAGCTTCATCCCACTGACACTGCTCAAGGTCAGCGTCTTGGGATTAGTGTGAGAGACAATCCAGTGTATCATGTCCGTGCATGGGAACGTGGGGCATCTGCACACAATCCGGTACAAACCAAACTTGTGAATGTTCATGTACACCATAAGGTCTTTGAGGCCTTTGTCGAAAGTGCCTACAAATTTTTCATTGACCTCTTGCCACTTCAGCTTGATGTCCCTATCTAGATACAACTTTGTATCTTCATAGATTGGTAGACTCGAGGAAACTCGTTGAACTGCTGCTCTAGCTGCATTTCCATCAGTGTCCTGTGATCCCGCTCTCTTAGAAGCCATTGATCCAGTACTGCTAAGAGACGGATGAACACCTGAAAGATTTGGAGACAAGCAACATGCATGGCAAGAAATATGTTAGCAAAAACCAAAGAAAATTCAGGGAATGACACAGTGCATACTTGGGAAACTGATGGGCAAGATTGCACAATTTCTTCTGGGAGGCTTGGTGACTGGCTTCCAGAATTGCGCAAAAGGAAGTATGTGTTGTCTGGGAGGAAAGAATGGCTGCTGGATTTGCGCAATGCGCAATCTAGACTAGCCGTTGGCTGCTGGGATTACACAATGCGCAATTCTAGATGGGAGTGACTGTAGGCTTAGGGACTGCATTGCGCAATTTTCTGGGCCAACAGTCACTGTCCCTTAGAAATGTGTAAAATAGTCTTGGAGGATAGTGTTGAGCAAAAATTCACATTTTTGGAGAGGAAGACAGAGCCTTCCTTCCCCAGATTGCATAATGCTGTCTCAGTGAAGGCAGAGTCCGGGCCAAGGTTGGCTCGACTCGCCGATGGGCAACTGAAAGAAAATATTTTAGTGAATGCATGGCGACACTAAGTGAAAGCAGAAGTGATTGATAGTGCATGCAAACATGAACGAAAAATTTAGTAAACAGATCAACATGCAAGTGGGTGAGGCGAGTCGCCGAATCGGAGACCATTTGTGCAAAATAGTTTCATGCATGTGAAAACAGTGAGATAGAAATGAAAATTGAAACAAAGCTAGGACAAGCTAGTACACATGAAAACGATAGCAAGCGTTCAAAGAAATCAAGAAAACAACAATCACACAAGCGAATACACAAAAAGCGACGGAAATGCTGAAAAAGACAAGTTGAGGCCACTTACCCATGAATAGCTGAGCCGGATGTGTCGAAGAGTCATGGATGTCAGAGCTCCAACATCAATGTGAAAGAATGAGCTCTGATGCTTCGAATAAATAAGTTTCCAGCTCATGATGTGCATGCTACAAATCTAGGAAAAGGCGACACTTGGAGGAAAGTTTCTAAAACAACTTTGCATGTAACCTCCAGCTGCTAAAACTAGCTCCCTAAATCACCTTTTTCATGTTTCCTTTTGCTATTCTGGGAAAAAAACAAGCCATGCATGCAAGTCAAGTTTCCTTGGTCCTGGGTGGAATTGGTCAACCAGACTGCTCATGCATGAAGCTGCTCAAATGCTTGAGAAAAATGTGCATTTCTGGCTGGGAGCTGAGCTGGCTGCCCAGGATATTTGTGCAATTTCTAGGCAGAGCAGCTGATTGTTGCCCAGATTTGCGCAAATTTGGGGCTAAGAAGCCTTGCCGGGGAAAATTGTGCAATTTTCACTGGGAGTGATGACTGGAAGAATTGCAAAATTTTGGAGCCCAGCAGGTTGCCAGACAGGATTGTGTAATTTCTAGAGGGAAGGTTGGTTACCCTCCATAAATGCACAATTTCTTATGGGAGTTGCTCAGCCCGCAGCTGGACCAAGTCTGGGTGATCAGCGTGTGAGGGGAATGCATCAAGCTGTGATCGACAGGCTGCCTTTGTGCAATCAAAACACTAAAGCTTGTGTACTTGACGAAGCAAGACAAGGTGCTATGAAAGGCTAGTAGGGAGACTCCAAAACGAAGCTAAGGAAAAATTTTGGAGGGTGGTTGTAGCTGCTACAACAGGACACTGTGCATGTAGCACAACATCAGCTATTGTTGCCATGACCATCTCGGAGCGTGGTATTGTCAATGAAGCTAGAGCAGTCATCATAGCTTGACGTTGAGACTAGGCATACCATTTCAAATAACATGTAGAGGACATTGGCCATTTCACATGTCACATTGCATGAAGAGATGAGAAGACCACCTTCATTGCCTCATGGCCCACCATTTGTATTACATATATAATGATTCATATCTCGAGAGTCTAGGGCATGACCAACTTTTTACATATGCAAGTACATGTCGTGATACCATTAGTGACACCTGGAGGGTGCACAAACCATGTGACACAAACTAGGTACATATATACAAAAAAAATTTACTCTTTTCGTCAAATTTTACATTATTTATATTAATAAGTTTGTATCAGATTGTATTTATATTAATAATTTCATGATAACATGCATGCACAACCCAACAACACAGGTGATCTTCTGAGGTCATCTAAGGGGGTAGTTGACTAGCCAGAGCAACCTCCTCTAGTGCATGTTTCCATGGCTTAGTCTCCTCCACCTCCACCTCCACCTCATAACACTCATGGACTAACAATTGAGGTGAATTTTTTTATTCTTAAGATTTCAACATTTTCTTTTTTTAAGTTACATGTATGCATGCTAATTAATTCGTAGACTAATTATAATTTGTCTTTGCCATTGTGTACACAAACTTAGATGCAAAGGGGTGTCGATGTTCTAGTTATGTGGACACATGAGTGGGATGCTGGGTATGGAGGCATTGAGCCACAGGCAGGGGAGCACCAAAACTAGATTGATCAGACCCCCATCCCACCTAACTTCCATTTGCACTCAATTGAGTCACAGGTAGGGGACTATTTAAATGCACAGTTCAAAATCATTTATTTCCATATTGTTTATTTTGTATAAATAATGTTTTAATTAATTTGAATTTTAATGTGTTATATTGCAGTATCGTATTATGGATGCTCACTCTGTGCAGTGGAACACACATAAGAGTTCTAGAAGTGATACTTTCTAGAGTGGATCATAGATAATTTGTCTATTTTCATACATGGACAGTTTATGGATGCATGAACATTATTTCAATTTACGGATACTTATTATTTCCGTTTGTGGATGTTCATGTGTATAATGTAATTTGTATATATTTTCATAGGGTTAGTTTATTATCATACATAGCTAACAAGATAACAATTTTGACTTATCAAGAAATAAACCAAGAAAATAAGTACAATCTAAGACTATGATGCAAGTCATTTTTATACTTAAAATGGACTAAAATATATGTTCATGGTTCAATTAAAATACACAAATAAGATTGAAATACATTTTAAATTCAATTTTGAAAAATGTCTTCCACTAATTTGTTTTATTAAATTTTATGCCTTTTGAGGTCATCTACAACACCTTAGTCATAACACTTGATATAAGTAACATGTATTGGAATTTAATATACCAAAAAACAATTAATGATAATTTTATATAATTTTATGAACTTTCCTAAATTTAGCTCGCTATCAAATGTTTCAATCAATTCCTTAACTTAAGACATTCAATTAAGAACATTCAAGAAGTAAAATTTTACAAAATAATAATTTCGAATTCTAATTTCATAGACTAAGGAAACAAGTACAACCTTACTATGATGCAAGTCACTTTAATACTTAAAATGAACTAAAATATATCAAGTACATCAATTTAATATAGATTTTGTAGAAATTGTCTTTTAGTGCAGTCAATGTATGTTAATCTAAATAATTAATGATATATTTTTATAATTTTATGCACTTTTCAAAATTTAGTTGTCTATCCAAGTATTTCAATCAATTTTTTATCTTAAGATTTTCAGTTAAGAACATTTAAGAAGTTAAATTTTACAAAATAGAAATTTTAGTTGTCATGTTGCCTTGTAGAAAGTGTCCTTTAGTGCACAATCAATGTATGTTAAATTACAATGATTTGAATTTATATGTCAAGATGTAAACTACTAATAAGTTTTATTTGATTTTATTTCTTTTGAGGTTATCTAAAAGAGCTTAATAGCCATAACATGATATATATATATATATATATATATATATATATATATATATATATATTGCACTTATTACATTCCAATATGAAGCATGTATGTAACTCTTTCCATGTTTTATATCAAACTGATGCATGCCATATTTATTATTAATAACATAAAAATATTTCAATGTTGTCCATAACCTAGATTGTTGAATTTCCATTTTAAGTAAAATAACATATCAACTTGGTTGTTACATATTGAAATGGATTTTATAGAAACCAAATATGTATGACATGTATATAGACTATAAAATTTCTTGCATGCTCAACATGAATACTATACACATGATGTTTAAAAAATTTAAGATGAACATTTTTAATTAAATCTAAATCCAAATCACTATTGTTTTAAAGCACCTCCTTGAAATTTGGTGTAATTTAGAAACTTAAGCACCTCAAGGAAACTAAAGCTTATATAACATATATGTACACCATTATGAATTCATCCTAGATAAGAGGGAAATATTTCTCTATTCGAAATTACAAAATTACAAGATTACTCAACTGTCACATTTATAGATTACAAAAACCATACATTTGAGATCTCTTATATTAGATTAGATTACGCTTGACTTCTAAAGACTCAACCCTAGGGCTTTCCATTTCCATCATCTACTCATCTAGCCAATGTCTCACAGGAATGCAAGTCTCCATAATACGTTCATGGTTTGATTCTGTCATCTTCCATATCCTTGGTTCACCTCTCTTTGTTTTGTTTTCTATGAGATTGATTCAAGATTTTATGACTAGATGGCTATATTGACAAGATATATATTCAGGCATAAAATCTCTATAAATTATGTGATCAGAACATGTTTTAACCTTTTCAAAAAAATGGCCCATCACAACCATGTCACCAGTTTAGTATGTGAATTGTCCATCCCCATATCATCTTACCAATCTACTTTTAACATGTGTGCATCACATCAAATAGCAGGCCATATTCTCTTCATTTTTTGTGGGGGTAGTGACAACAAAAGCATCGCCTTCAACCAAAATACAAAATATGTATTAATTAAATACGTCAAAATTTCAATTTATAGATGAAATTGTTAATGATAAATGAGCCACATACCTTCCCTTACAAGATTAGAGACTCGATCATGGTCAAGTGAAATGATGGCCTCTTCCTCGTGCATCTCTTTCCATGTTAGAAATGGATGAGGTCCCTTTGGATTAAGAGGGACATCTTTCCATCCTTTCATGTACCCGTGGTTTTGACAGCGGTCAAGTCTACATCCATCAACACCAATGAAAAAATCACAAAAACATGTGAGTTTTCTTGTCTTGATGGAAAATATTCCCCCATGTCTTTGCTCGCACTGAGTGTAATTCCCTTCTTCCTTCTACAATATTACAATACCAAATAATGTATCTATTCACATCGCCAAGTTCAACATTCTAGAATAACCTATGCACAGGCCTTATAGATTCGTAACCTTCATGTCCTAAATGGGATCTGCACCTATTGACCACTTCTAGTGATGATTTGAGTCGATCTGTATCATGAATCCTTTGATACCTCCTAAGTTCTTTCTTCACATAAGCACCTGCACTATCATGCTCACCCTTTCCATGTATTATTTCAAAGTAGCTCCAATTATGCTAAATTTTTGTCTTCTTGTGTAATTGGCTCAATCAATAAAAAGTGCATGTTCACTTGAACTTCCCTGTACAACCATATGACCATATCCAATGCTTCCTGAATGATACACCATTTTTTATAATGATTCATAAATCACGTCAAAACAATGTTGCACGAACAATGTGTCATGCTCACAATCATCACTAATGTAAAAGTGTTACTCCTTAATCACATCACCCGACTCATCAATGTTATCCCTACCATCAATGTTTAATTGTGCATGTATGTGCAAAACATGTACTAATATGGACACTTGGTATGAGTGATAATACTCCACTAGTACAAAATGGCTAATTACTTACTAAATAAATGATTAAAATTTGCATATAAACGACCATTTTTCAGTCGGTGACCAATAGTAGCTAATTTACAGTATCTTATAAATCAACCAACTTTTAGTCATTTTTAGCTTAGCCATTAATTGGTTATCTCAATTTTATATTCTAGCAGTATATTTAGTCATTAATTTATTCATTGATTTCCACAATTAATCACCAAATGTACAACAAAATATATTACTATATGATCACCTGAGAAAACCAATTAATGACCAAAATATTAGTCTTGTTATAAGATACTGTAAATTAGCTACTAATAATCATATATATATATATATATATATATATATATATATATATATATATATATATATATATATATATATATATATATATATATATATATTCAAATTTTAGTCATCATTTGAAACCAATTAATGACCAAAGAAATATGACTAAATTTTGGTCATGTTATAAGATACTGTAAATTAACTACAAATAGTTGTATATATGCAAAGTTTAGTCGTCATTTGTAATAACAAATTTATCATTTGTAGTAGTCATTTTTTTTTTGGTAGTTTCATATTCATTACATAAATGAGTAATTTAGTAGTTTATATTCATTTCATTTGCTTTCATTAATAATCATTATAAACAACTAATTTAGTTATATGTTCATTTTATTTATTTTAATCATTAATCAATATAAACTACTAATTTAGTAGTTTTAGATTGATTTTATGTGTTCGTTATTAATCAACATAAATTAATTAGTATGATTTTGTGACTAAATTAAAAAAAAAATACCATACAATGTGCATGTTCATCTAATATGAAAACACAAAGTTACATATGTTAATTACAATACCAAACAATATCAAGTGCAACTATAAATAATTTCAACCACATAAATTATATTATATGAAATGTAAAGTATTACAATATGAGTTTCCAACTTAATATTTGTTAGACTACAATTTATGCATGAAATGTTGTTTCAACACTTCAAAACATTACCATTGTGTTGCCAAGGCATTGCAGGTGAACTCACCAACTCTAAAGAGTTGACCATCCATCTCTATGTGTGTGTCTTATGTGTGATATTAGCTCTAAGGGTGATAGATTGGTTCTCTTCTCTCTCTTTCTCTGTTTTCATTTGTCACTCCAATGTTATTGGTCTCCTCTTTTTTCAATTCTTGCTTCTTACCATCAACATTGAGTTCCTTTTTTGAAAACAAAAGAAGTTATAAAGTAGAGTGTAAGACATGAAATATGATGAACACTAGAATATAAACTAAAGTAGACTATAAAGGATTTATATGACATATACCTCAACATCAACAATGTCAAAGCTATTTTCCCCCGTAAAAGCAAGAAACTCGAACAAGTTTTCTTCAGTTGGGAAATAGTGGCCACTATGTGGCCAAATGACTGGTATAAAAAAACCAAATAAAACATCACCATAGAAAAGAACACCTTAGTAACGTAGTATTCAACCTTTAGGGAAGGCTTAGGCACAATCATGCCAACTAAGTTACATGATAAAAAGCTCAAGTTGTAGATAACGTGTGAAAACAAATAATATGAGGTGTAATGTCTAACCCTTATTGTTTTAATCACAACAACATTTCATTCTCTAACACATGAACTTGGTCAAGTATATAAACAAAATGTGCCCATATAACAACATGAAAGTAAATTTTTTTAATAGTCATGAAAATCTTTTAACAATAAACAACTAAATTGATTTCAATCAATATTGTGTAATACTAATTTCATCTTCAAGCTTTGGTTGTTTAATGGACATGATACCAAGTATTTTCAATTTTATAGTTAAAATACAAAACAAAATCAAGAGAAACTTTCAAAATACAATCAAACAATAAAGAGAGGATATCATGCAATGGACATTTCAATTATAAAAATGTGTTTACCTGTCCACTGATGTCTTATCTAGCATTCCTAAAACATTTTTTTTCCCAAAATAACCATGAGGTGAAAGAATCACAACATTAGAAACCATAGGAATCCCTAATAGAAACATTACCAACTTCGATGGCTTATGTGCCTGAAGGATCACCAACATCAAATGAATCATATCCAAGACATGCTCTGCATTGTCTCCCCATCATTTTTCCAATCACATTTCCTGTAACATGCCCACACCAGAGTCAAGTAACAATCAAATGAAAGAATTTCCATTTTTTTTATCTGTTATATCTATAAAATTTGAATCTAATTTGTTTTAGGAACATATTAATTCATACTTAAAGACTTCCTATCATGAGAAGGTATTAATCAAGTAGGACATTAGAAAAATTGACCTCAATGAGGTACTCAAACAATTTTTACAATATCAATATTTTTCTTGTTGTTATATCTTGGGTAGAAAAAAAACCATATCTACAAAAAAAAATCCATATTACTTATATTCAAACTCTGTATATGGTGTATTCTCAGGAAACTTTTTAATATGTTCCTTTGACTTTACCAAAGTAGAATGTAGCTTGGTTGAAATTTATATCCTTTCATTCAACAAAAATTTATGCAAGATAAATGTCACACATTATTCTTTCCTATTTCTCAACATGCTACATACGATAAATTGAAAGTCACATAAAACCAAGAGCAAACCCTTTTCTAACGAAAACAAACAAACAAACAATGGCTCTAATAAACCTTCACACCTCAGATATTACTCCGCCACGTGCTTAGGATAAAGGTGAGAGTTTTTGGATCATCTTTAAGTCATATTTAATGGAATATTCGTATGTTTACCGTGATGTCAATTTGGTACTAAAATAAATATATAAATCCAAGTTATTATTAGTGAAATTCAAGTATAATTAAGAACAATAATGTCATTGCAAGGTAGTGGAGAGAGAAACATGTTCATAATTAGGCTTCTCTATTTTAGTTTGATTTGAGTTGAGTTTGTATTTGAATATATTGTTTTCTCTAAAGCAGTGAAATAGAAAGATGAGAATTATTGGCTTAGGGGGTCTTGACCCAGGTTTAGAGTTAGTTGCGCCAAACAAATCCCTACACTACCGGCCCTTTTGACATCAATATGCAGAGCGCAAATTGAAGTCTCACCCGAAGCAGTATGGGGGGATGCTGGAACCAAGTTTCCGCACCCAGAGATCAGTGTGATGTCCTTTTGGTGACCTAGATCTGCCTTCACGCAGACCTCTATGCTCCTACGGCCTAGTGCTGTAACTTCCCTTAATCAGCCTCTAGACCTCCGCGAAGGTCTATGACTGACTTTTGCGGACCTTGAACAGGCCAATTAGCTACTTACGTGCACCTTATATTACCCTTAGTTCAGTAACTACTCGGAATTACCTAAGTGTTTGATAGCTTTAACAGAAAGAGTTATGGTCTTCACGTAATCAATTAACATTAATTGCATTCAGATAACAATACAGATCAAGTAAAGTCGCGCATCAATACATCATTATTTTATAAAACCATCATTCATCACAGCATATAGCGCATTCATACATAATAGAAGTAAAGGGACTAAACATAGGAATTTATCGAACAATCTTTATCGATATTCAACAAAGGCTTACAGACTCAAAACTTCCCTTCAAACTCAGCTGCAGGGGTCTGGACACTCAGCTGCAGAAACTACTCTAGGCCTTTGCGCACTCAGCTACAGAGCCTTTCTCCTCTAAGACTTCCTTCTCAATACTAGAATTCTTCCTTTGTACCCATCAACCAAAGTATCTCTACCTGCCTTAGAATCTCTAACACACACCTATTTATACAATCCCATGGTCCGCGGACCATGGGTAGATCTCAAAAGCCAACTCAACTTCACATAAAGGAGGCTAAAAACCCTTTTTGAATCTTAACTAGCTACATGCTTCACAACCACAATTTGCAGAGAATTTTCATCTTTTTACATCAAAACTTGGGCTTTTGCCCCAAAACTAACCCAGGGGACCCCGTCCCAATAGGCCCCCAACAAAAAGGTTGTGACTTGCACTCGAGTCACTCGGCTGGTGCAGTGATCTTGTTGCAAAGGTCCCCCAGCTCTACCTGCACAACTACAACTTCAACCACGCTTTGCGTGGCGGCCTGCTTCACTTGCTCTACCAGCTGCTCTATGGTTGGTCCTTCACCGACTCACTTGATCTTCTGCTATGTAGTCTACAAGTTCACCAATTTTTCCTGTATGTTGGCCAAAACTAGGTAGGCTTCGTCCAACCAAGGCCCCAACCTGGCCTTAAGGACTTATTCCTTTTTTTGCACTGCTTCCACCCGTGTAAGGAGTTGCTTCACCTCCTGCAGCTTGGCGAGGTGTTGTGCTATAGCAATGGAGCGTGCCATCGTCCTTACTTCATCATGCTACTACTGCAGCTCATGGATCTCTGTACTTAAGATCTGTAGGGTGGGATCTTCCTGCAGGGTCGTCACCACTTCCATGGCCTGTTCAAACAGAGATGTGTAGTCAACAACCACGACATCCACAGTAGAAATTCCTTCCTTAACAACAGCTTCGCGATGTTCCTAAACTTCTAGTGGAGTCAAAGGTTGTGACTTGAGCTCCAGTTCTGTGATTTTCATATTCAATTCAAACTAAACTCTGGCCACCTCTGCCTTAGCATCGCGGATGCCCATAGCTAGCTTCCAGATCTTAGCTTCAAGCAGTGCCTCCTTAGGTATGTGCAACTATAGCACTGACCTGCATGCCTCTGCAACCGCGGCTGCCAGCTGGGCGCTTTGCGCGTGGATCATTTCATTTGCCTTTAGGGCCTCTGTCTTCTCGGTGAACATTTTCTCATTATTCACCCTATATTCACTTATTAAGCTGAGAGCGCGCTTCTCCCACGCTGTTAATTCCATCGTCACACCTATCTACAGTGTATGAAGATATTCATTGGGGAGCGCTGTGAGGTTGAGGCGAATTTTATTCAAAGTACTTACGATGACCTTGTCATTGGCCGTTTCCACACTCAAGGATCCTTTTGGTAGCGTGACTTCCCAAAGATCCACTGACTTGACCATCTTGGTAGCCTCACTGGTCCATAGTGCCAGAATCATCTATTCGGTGCTCACCTGTCCTGTGCCCACCTATATCCTACTGGTTTTAGATCCTTCTGAATAGTGCCTAGCGACTGCAGGTGCTGTTGTTCGAACTGCTGCAACAGTTTTGCAGTGGTGTCACACACTTTATCTCTGATCTCGTCGAGATCGCCTTCTGTGAGCATAATGGGATCGAGTGGTGGATTCTTCGCTTTTGACTTCTTTTAGGGCCCCTCCTTTTGGTGTTCCCTATACCTGTTCACCTAGAATGGATTGATTTGTCCTTCATCATTGCCACTGCCATGCTTTGACTATATTTGTTCCTCGGTCTGGGGTGAAGGGGATTTTCCGCTTCGCTTGAAGTCACGTTGTTCCTATTCAGTGTGTTGTTTTGCAGTGCACTCCTTTTCCAGTCGGGCCTTCTCCTCTCCCTCCTTCCTTTGCTGGGCGGCCAACTATTGGACCACCTGCTTTCCTGCCTCCTCCTTCTTCTTCTCCACAGAAATCCTCGTGCCTTTTCTGGTACTCGTGGCCAGATCAAATGGAGAGTGCCAATATGCTGGCCAACGCTTGATGAATTCCTCAATGGAATCATCTGTGGCAAGATAGGGCAGATCAAAAAACTTCTGCTGTGGATCCTTTCGCGCCTTGATATACACGTGGTGGAGGTCTGCCTTGAACTCCGCATACTCCGACAACTGCTCATACACAATTGGTGAAAACTGAGGCTGTTGGTTGATGGCCATGCGAATGCTCGCCTCCATCAAAACCCAGATTTTTTTTGTCTCTGTGACCTACGTGGAGTCCTCCGTGGCCCAAAAGGAGGCAAACTATGCAGCCTCTGGAAATCCTTTCTCTAAGGGAGGAAACTGACTGTCCTCCAGCATATCCCAAGAAACTAGCACAATGGATAGTAGCAACCACTCTTAGTGGAAGGTCTTGCTCTTATCCTAAGCCTCGTGACAATTTGCAAGGAACTTGTTGTAAAGGTAGCGTGACCAGTTAAACTGCATGGCCTCCATGCATTGTGCAGATAACGAGATCATGGGCGCTGGAACCTTGTCTGCGTGGCATTTCCTCATGACTTTAGTGGCTAATATCCACGTGGAAATTTATACCACGGGGTCGTTGATGGACATTATGGAGTACCCGTGCGACTTCTTAACTAGGTCAAATTTCTTCTTCATATTTTCTGGCAAGTCGCGCTCACAGGTCTTTCTGCCAAATTCCTTCACCGGATTCATGCCTGAATGTGGCAGGAGCATGATCCGATGGATAAGCATGTCCGTGATGGGGATAGGTGCACTCATCCATAAACACCCATCATGCACCAGAGTTAGTAGTTACTTTATGCAGGTGATATTGATGTTGGTGCGGTGAGAGTGGGGCACCCACAGTAGGTTCAACAACCCCGATTGATTTACTATGCGAATCCACTCAACTGGCTCCAATGCAGTGACACTCAATTCTTTGAAATACACTCGCTTAATGTAAATCTCTGTTGCGAGGTGGCGGAACCTCTAATGGTTAGCCAAATCTCAGTCTTCCATTTTTAAATGGGGAATCCGTACCAGGCGCGGGCCTTCAAAGGTGATGCTTTCTGGTAGTAGGGGCATATGAATGAGGAATTTCTCCATGTCTAGGTCCTTGGTGACCTTCACCTTTCCTTTACATGGAGGGATATAAACCTACAACTTGGAGATGGGCTCCAGGCCCTTAGCATCTATATCCTTCGCGCCCTCTTTGGCCTCTAAATCTACCACCTTCTCCTTATCCTTCGCTAGTGTCTTATCTTTCTTCTGGGATTGGGTAGCAAAGTGATTTATTAATGACTTGCACATTGGCATCAATCTCTTCTTCTTGTCTTTCTTTGGCTTTGGGTTTTCACGCACTGGTGTAGGCTTCGGCCTAGGCGACCTCGGCGCCATAAGCACAGGAGCCGGAGCCTCCATGCTCACAACTTCTAGAGCCGCTCCTTAACAGGCAATAGTTACTTTGGTGCTTGCAGTCTCACCTGATCTTGACATAGTGCTGCGAATAAACTACTGTGTATCCTTAGGTAAAGTATCAAACACAGAGATTGTGACCAAATCCTTGAAAAACTGGTGATTCATATGTGACAGACAACTCAATGTAAAAATTCTAAGAATGCAAAGTGTTCTCTGCTGGACAACCATGCGTAATGTATAGGAGATTTTGAATTTGAATCTGACCATTCCCCCAAAAATCTGTCCATAAATGCTGATTTGGCAGAAGATCTTCAAATATTTTAGCCTTAAATGCCACCCCCTACTCCTCTTAACCATCTCTTGGCTGTCAAATCATGAACAGTGACTGTAATGGTCATTTTTTGGTTGTGTTGCGTGGCATCTCCCCTCATAGTGCAGCTCCCTGTGCGCACCTTCTGATACTATGACATCACCCTTTTTCGTGTAGCTGCTCTGTTGCATAGCTCTACAAACCAGGCAGTGTAGTTTATATTCCTGCGCTCCCTTGTAGTTTCCTAGAGCACTAAGATTGTCCTGACATTATGTAGCCATTGAGCGGGTCTCTTGTATGAGGCTTCAATTGGCTCCCATTCACTTTTCCTGGGAAAGGTTCTCTGTTCAGCTTTGCGAGCTGACCGTGCCCCCATCTATGATTTCTTCAATGACATATGGTCCCAACCAGTGCATCTGAAACTTTCCTGGAAATTTAGCAAATTTACTATCATATAATAAAACCAAGTCATTTACCTTAAATGTGCGCAGCTTGATGTGTCGATCATGCCATGCCTTTTCACGTTCCTTCTGTACTTGTTGATGAAATCCAGCCAAGAATCTATCCTCTTCGAGCTCCATCAATTGCATGATCCATTCTTCTAAGGCTCCACGGTCTGCCATCCCTGTGAAGGCTACTATGTGTAGACTAAGAATGATATATTCCATAGCCATCACAGCTTCTACGCCATAGACCAACTGGAAAGGTGTCTGACCTGTTAGTTTTTTGCAAGTATTCCTGTACGCCCATAATACTGTCAATACGTGCACGTCCCAATCATTCTGATGCGCGTTGCAAATCTTTGTCATCACGTTCTCTAATATATTATTGAAGGCCTCCACTGTTCCATTAGCCTGGGGGTGATATGGTGTACTCTTCTGACGATAAACATGAAATTCTTTTGTTAGTGCATTGATTGTTTCATTGAGGAAGTGTGTACTGTGATTGTTCATCAACACTTTTGGGCACTCGAACCTAGTTAGCATGTACTCAAAAAAAAATTTAGCTATTGGAGCCCCTATACAATCCTTTACAGGTTGTGCCTCTGCCCATCTAGTCAAATATTTTGTCACGGTGATGATGTAGTGCACACTTGTTTTCTTGCCTGGGGGCTGAATCGGCCCTACAAAATCAATTGCCCATTTCTCAAATGGTTGTAATGGCACCTAAGGATTCAAAGGTAGTTCATCCCTTCATGATGGCCTGCCCGTTGTTTGATTACGCCCTACAGTATGATTTGGAATCTTTATGCAGCGTAGGCCACCATAACCCAGGGCGCAAAATCTTCTGCATTGTTTCCTTTCCTACATAATTCCATCCTGCAACCCCCCCATGAGCCTCCACAAGGATTCTCTTTCTTTTTAAATTAGGCACATACCGTCAGAGTATCTCATCTGATCCCATTTTATACAAATGTCTGGAAATTACTGAGAAATCAACCACGTGTAATACCAATTCTTTCTTCTATTAACTGGTGTAGCTTTCTGGAGTTGTCCATGTGGTCAAAAAATGGATAATATCTGCAAAGTGGTTGTCCTCTACACGCACCGTGAAGAGTTGCGCGTCAGGCAACCCTTCCTCCAAATTGGTAGGCTCCTCTCCTGTCTCAAAGCGTGACAGATGGTAAGGTCCTGCATTCAACCTTCCTAGTTTCACAATTACCTCAAAATCGTATTCTTGAAATAAAATAGCCACCTGCATATCCCCCCCCCCCCCAACACAGGCTTATTAACTAAAAACTTCAATGTAGAATGGTCTGTGTACATCTTGAAGTGTCTGCCCAACAGATAGTGTCTGAATTTTTGGAGCGCGTACACCATAGCCAATCCTTCGTGCTCTGTTGTTGAATAATTCTTTTCAGATTTTGACAACTTTATGCTCACAAATGATATAGGATGATCCATCTCTCCTTCACCAGCCTGTGTTAGCACTGCTCCCAACGCAATACATGAGGCATCAACGTGCACATGGAATTCCTTCTTCCAATCCGGGAAGACCAATATCAGTGCGGTGACCATCTTTTCCTTCAAGACATCCAGACTGCACTGACATTCTTCATCCCAACAAAATGTAGCATCCTTCTTTAGCAACTTCTCCATGGGCACAGTAATCTGAGCATAAGCCTTGATGAACTTTTGATAGTACCCAGTATGGCCCAGCGTTGCGCGCAACTGTTTAACACTCCTTGGGGCTTCCAAATTGATTATTACCATGATCTTGGCAGGGTCCACCATGAGTCCTTGCTTGCATACCACATGACCCAGCAAAATCCCAAAGGGGACACAAAACAAGCACTTCTTCAGGTTCAACGTGATCTGATACCTTCGACATGTATCCAACATTAAGTGCAGACTGGCTACATGGCACTTTACTAGCCCAAACACTGTCCAGTCATCAAAATATACCTCCAAGAATTTGTGAATAAATTCTTTGACCATTGTGATGAATACACGAGAGAATATCGCCGGTGCATTCTTGAGTCCGAAGGGCATCACTGTGTACTAAAAACACCCCCATTCCATCGAAAAGGTTGTTTTAGTCCTGTCTTCTAGTGCAATCTTGATCTGATGGTATCTAGAGAATGCATCATTAAATGAGTACGCCTCCTGCCCTCCAACATTGTCTAGTACCTCATCAGTAAATGGTGTCGGGAAAGGATCATGAATGCAGGCATCGTTAAGCTTTCTTAGATCTACGTAAATCCTTATCTCTCCCTTCTGCTTATTTTCCTGAACTACCATTGGGCTCACCCAATCAGATTCCTCCACTGGTTCAATAATACCTGCCTCAAGCATCTTATCCAACTCCAAGCGGACTTTTTCCTTGTGTTTGGGATTAAGGCGATATGGCCACTGCTTAACGGGCTTCACGTCCAATTTCAAAGTTATTTTCATCACTACCAAATCGCCTATGATGCCTTTCAAGTGCGAACTAGGAAAAAGATCCTGGTACTCGCGGAGTAACTCAACAAATTTATCCACTATGGCATCATCCCAATAATCTCTGATCTTTGCAAATTTAGGTTTTTCTTTAGTACCAATGTTAACCTACCTAATCTTCAGTGGTACGGTGATATCTAGGTTCTCTATCTGTGGACCTTCAACCTTGTGCTGGCGTTCTACTTCTGGGATATTGATATTCCTTGGATCCTCATCCTCTGCTTCAGCAGTCATATTATAGCATTCCAGTGCATGACACAGTTGGGTGCTCCAATCTGGTTAAATGAATTCCAAAGGATCATGCGAAATTCAGAAGATCACTATCTTAACCTCCTGCAATGCCTCATCAATGCTTTCGAACCCGTCTTCAAAGCTGAATGTCCTCAAGAACCCTTCTCTTAAGATATCCCACTCCACGGTGCCGTGGCGGAGCTCTATTTCCAAATACAAATTCATAGGGATTATATCCAGAGTGTGACAGAATAAATGCACCCATTCTGGTTGCGGCTTCATTCCATACACTTTAGTCCATTTTTCTAGGTGATCACGCAGATCATTCCTCCCATCATATTTCTCGGTTAACCATACTTTAGGGCGACCAAATCGCATCCTCATCATCCTTCTATAATTGCGCCACTCATCAAAGCTGTCTTTGTGCATACCCCACCACTAAGCGGGCATAGTGCGCAGTGCCAAATCCAGCGCCTGAAAGCGGTGATCCTCTGGAACTTCTCTTTCAAAAGCATCCAAAAATTTATCTACGTCAGTTAAACCATTGTAATAAGGTAAATTTCTTACCTCTGATGACACACAGTGCAATGATTTGGTCATCATGTTGCAGCGCAGTGTGGATACTTCATGCAACTTGTTTTGCCAATGTTCCAACTCTTCGTCTGAATCTGAGGTACAGGAACTTTCACGGTCCCATGCAATTCGTCCATCAACTATCAGATTAACCCAGTCTTGGTCTCGCACTGTTATTTTATAGATCTAATCCAAATCATCATCACTTTCCTCATAGTCATGGACTGGTTCAGTATAGCGCGGTCCTTCTACAAGGTCCAATGGTACTACAACACAGAGTGATTTCCTTTCAAATGAAATTATCCGCTTCTTCAAATTGATGACCCCATTCATGTCGATAGCCCAATCAATTCCCAGGAGCGCGGGGTATGGATTGCTATCATTAACAATCTCCATCACTTCAAAATTAGCTAGCGCGCTCACACCTTCTATATCTATGGTAATTCCCTCCAATCGTCCCATAGGGATAATATTCTATTGGTTTGCCATCCTCAGTTGAATCAGAGACCACTGCAGTGCAGGTCTCCCCATTCTCTCCCATGTCTGTTTAGGCAATACGTTCGCGTCAGGCCCCAAATCCAAAATAACTTGGTCCATCTCATAGTCTCTGATTTGTGGGGTAAGCCTCATCTCGCACCCTATTCTTCCCTTATTCTTACAATCTTTATGACTACATGGTTACCATTAGGAGCATTATCCTTACCAGCACATTTTTTTATCAACTCTTGTAGTCATTTCATAGCCTTGCTATCACGCAGTAGTTTCATACAAGTCTTCAATAAGGTGGTAAGCACAAAGGGGTCAACCTATATAGGTAGTTTGTCTTGACTTCCTGAGGTAGAGGCCTTAGTGAAGCTTTTCCTCGCTTCCATTAACGTTTCCTTTGCATGCTCCAAATCAAACCCAACCTCCTTTTCTGGATCCTTGCGGACCCATCCACCTTCTTCAAGTTATTTTCCCTTATTTTCATCAGTCGTGATCCCGCTTCACAACATGATATTCACATTCGGGTTCTCTTCGCGGGGCTCGACCCTCCTCATTTGTAAGTTTTGGGTAGGATGCCAAGGCTGCGCTTTCTTCTTCAGTGTCTTGGCCATCATCATAGGACATTCTTTGATTGTGTGGTGAAAATGAGTGCAGTATTAACATGACGGGCATGTCTGATTCGTACACTCCCATGCGTAGTGTCCTAGCATTCCACAATTGTAACAAATGACTTCCCCACGGCCCCTACCAGGTCCTCCTCCTCCTCAGCCTCATTTGTGCCCCTGATATCCTTCGCGCATTCCCCCAATGCCATAATCCAGAGGTCGAGTTTCTACTTGCATTTGATACGTATGCATCCTCTCCATCATTAATTCATAGCTTCAATAGTGGCGCTCATCGTGGTCCACCGATTTGCAGGTATCGCAGAACAATTATTGTGGTGTCTACACAAACTTTTGCAGTAAATGACAATTATATTTTACATGTTTTCCGACTACTTGACAAATAGCGCACCATAGCACGGGCCCCGCACTTGGTCCTACTAGAGCTTCCTGCCTTAGGGGCATTAGCCCCACTCTTGTGATGTAATTCGTGAAGACAGGGCATTGATCTTTATCGTGCCCCTGGTTTTTACATTTGAGATGCCAAAATTCTTCGCACACCTCCGGCCAAGCCGCTTTTTCCTTTTTCAAGCTCTGCAACTCCAAGAAGAGGTTCTGCAACTCTGCATGAATCTATTAAACTCCCAAAGAAGCATCCTAGATAGATGTCTCATGCAATCTCATCACAATTTCCAGGGCTTTCACTGTAGTTCCTATCTTTTGCTGCGACAACGTAATCCTTAGGTGGGGCAGGAGCGCAGCTATAAACCAATCGCGATGCTAGCTATCTGTGAGATTCATATTAGCTTCAGGGATCCGACACTTCAGTGTTTGATCTAGCTCCCATGGCATTTCACCGGGTCTCATCATGATTTCCTTAAATCCAATTACCGATTGCGAGGCAGATTTAGGCTTACTGAATTCCTTCTTCAAAGTGGTCTGAGTATCTTCCAATGACGTGAATGGATTATCAGTGCAGTACTTAACATACCATGTTAGTGCGTGGTCCTGCAGAGCAGTGAATAACTGCACCTTCTTGATATTATCATCTATAATATGTTGTGCTCTCAACACAGCCTTCACAACAAACCAAAACTGATCCAGATCCTCACTTCCTAAGCCCTTGAAAACTGGCAACTTCATCGTATTCAACATGTTGACTAGCAGCGTTGGTGGTGGCAGTGTGGGTGAAGGTGTATGTTGTGGAGGTGAAGGTGGAGGTGGTGTGGATGGATGAGGTATCCGCGGAAAACCCTGCCTTATCAACTGGACAACGCTCTGCGGTGAAGCCTGTGCTGCTCCCACGTCGTCACTTGAAGGAGGTCCAATCACTAGTAAAAAAATGATGAAATTAATGACTAGGTGACTAAAAAAGTTAGTCATCACAATGATTTCAAGTGAATTACTACTAAATTTGAGAAATTTTAAGTGACCAAACTAAAAATGACTAACTTAAATGACTAATTTAGTCTAGGGATAAAATATATAACTAGCTAATAAGTGACTAAACTAAAAGCGACTAACTTAAATGACTAATTTAGTCTAGGATTAAAAAATATGACTAGATAATAAGTGAAAAAATTATTTCATGATGAGACTACCCTACAAGCCACCAAATTTCTATCATATCCATGAGGTCAACAACAATTTGTGGTTCAAGATATAACTAATTTGGAACAAACTTAGCTTTAGAGCCTAGGATTTTTTTCCACCTCTAATGTTTATGGACAAAGAGATCAATTTCTAAAGCATGTGGGAGCCAAAATATCACCTTTCCCATGTTGATTCCTTCTATTGAACATCATGGAAAATATCCATAGATTAGTTATCCTTACTAAAACAAACATTTAATTGGAAATGGTCATTAATCCTACGACATTACTACTTCATTATACTTTTTGACCACACAAATCTTATTTTGATGTCTACCCTTCTTATTTCATGACAAGACTACCCTACAAGCCACCAAATTTCTATCATATGCATGAGGTCAACACCAATTTGTGGTTCAAGATATAACTAAGTTGGAACAAACTTAGCTCTAGAAGCTATGTTATCCCCCCCCCCTAATGTTTATGGACAAAGAGATATCAATTTTCTAAAACATGTGAGAGCCAAAGTATTACCTTTCCCATGTTGACTCCCTCTATTAAACATCATGAAAAATCTACATAAATTAATTATCCTTATTAAACAAACATTTAATTAGAAATGATAATTAATCATTACACAAAACTTGTTTTGATATCACCATAATTCACTTTTGATAAATCAACCAAAATCCCCTCAAATAATATTTGGTAACACAAATACCTATTTTTTTTTTCACAAATTAATAAATATTTATAATTACAAATACCTTTTATTAAAAAAAAAACCAGAATTTTATTTAATAGAATTTAATTCCCTTAAAAAACACACTAACATTTAACAATAGCCTTTCATTTAAGTTCCATTCAAAGTTTCATGGATTTGTTTCTTTTAAATATCAAAATTGTTTATTTCCCTCCATTTGAAAGGTTTGTCCATGGGGAAGAAGGAGAAAAATTCTTTATTTCCCTCCATCTGAAAGGTTTATCCACGGGGAAGAAGGAGAAGGAAGGGTGCGACCATTCCATCGCACTCTAACTTCAAATTTGATGTATGTTTGCAATTTTTTGAATTTTTTACTAGTAAAATCAGTTTATTCCCAAATAAACACATCAACAATGGCTTCCAAACTGACTCTTGTTTGCAATTTTCTGAATATTTTGCCAGTAAAATCAATTTATTCCCAAATAAACATGTCAAAAGTTTCATAAAGACGCAATACACAGGCCAGCAACAGCGCTTCATGGATGAAAAATTCAATAAACTTAGTTTATTCCCAAATAAATACGTCAAAAGTTTCATAAAGACGACATACATAGGCTGGCAATAGCGCCTCATGGATGAAAAATTCGGAAAGATCGAGGGTCGAGGCCACTTTTGGCTTCGCATGCCTGCCAGATTTGAGATATATTCTCTGGGAGGGGCTCCCAACGTCCCATAATGACTTGCTGGGACAAGCATCCTGTGAAACACATTCCCCTAACAAAGTCCTTGTGTTCATGTTCCTCTTTGTGGTGGATTTCATGTGAACAGAGGAGACCGACTAGTGTTCATGTTCCTCTTTTTGGTGGACTTCATGTGAACAAAGGAGACCGACTAGTGTTCATGTTCCTCTTTCTAGTGGACTTCATGTGAACAGAGGAGATCAGCTAAAGACATTAATCTATCAATACAACCCTCATCTTTGGTATGGATCCTTTTCTCATTCTCGAAATCCCACTTTTACCATTGACCAGTGACAAACTCAAGAGTCAGAGTGGTTTCCTTTGGAGTTCCTGCTTCTTTCGATTTGTGCATTGCTTTCTATAAATTTTCTGGCATATCTTCAACTACCTATTGTTTAAATGCCACATCAACATCATTGGAGCCTTTCACTATCACTAGCTATGTTTGTCTTGGTCCCCTCCAGGTTTGCAAGTATGACAAATTTCTAGTGTGCTGCTGCGGTTTCAAGCCATGTTTGATTGCAAAAGTGGACCCTATGTGATTTGGGTCAACATTTTTTGATGATTTGATGTGGGTTTGAGCTATGGACAATTGGCCTTGCTGTTCTTTAGATGTGGGTGTGAGGTGGGGTGGATGAATTTGATGTGGTTATGAGCCATGGTGAAAGACAAGCTAGTCCTCAATGTTTTTGGAGTCTCACAATCTGAATCCAAAAATAGCAGTATTGCATAGAATGAGGATCCTCCTGTTTGATCCTCGTCCTCACAACAACAACAGAGGGTGAAATCTTCTGGAATGAGTGCCTTGAAGGATTATTCTGCTTCCAAGAATCATCCAATGTATCAAAATTCAAGTAAGTCACCTTCTCATGGCGTAGCACAACATATGGCAAAGACCCACAGTAACAATAATAATAGCAGCAACTATAGCAGTCACAGGGATGCGGATAGGGTAGTGTTGCTTGTGAATGATTTTTAGAGCCTAGTTCCCTCTCCTGGAAGTGCCCACCAATAGGCCCTCCAAAAACAAGTTCTGCATCAATAGGCACTCCACCAGCAATCCATTAAACAACATGGAATTTAATCAGTTGGGTTCTAGACCCCACTCGAGCCCAGTAGACCGAGACAAATGAAGCAAACTTCGCAGCAGACTCAGCAAGAAAAATGCATAAAGGTAGAGCCAATGGATGCTTATGACTTTCTTAATTTGGATAAAAGTAGGACAATGAAAGAAATTATTGAAATAGACTATGGGAAGGGCAAGGAAGGGGCAAGGAAGGGGCAAGAGAGCATGCCCATGGTAGAATACATGCACAAGGGGAATGAATGTAGATAAGTTCGGTCTCAGTCTACATTGAGGACGACTACCAGTCATGAAGCGATGTTTGTAGACATTAATGCAGAAACTCCCATGAGCGATGGCGAGGAACCTAAAAAGAGTGAAGGAATCAAAATTGCAGCCTGAACTGCATGTATCAGGTTTTAACTTGACCATCCTCACACTTATTTTTTACTTTTCAATTGCAACTTCTTCAATGGTGAATTGTTTCGAAGTTAACATTTATTTATTGTTAGGCACTAGTAGGTGCTATCCCAACACTATCCAATCGGCACCTACTATTACAGTGAGTAGGATTTTAGAAATATAAGGCCATTCACCTCAAAATAGATAGTTTCAACTGTGGTTTCACTGATTAATTTAGCCAACCATTCTAGTGCCTTTTGCTTATGCATGGATAATAAATGCTTCTCATGGACACTATTTCATGATATTTCCTTTCATGGTTAATTTTTTCCAAAGGAGTGTCTCCGTTACTTTCTATAAAGCGTGAGTGGTGTCGCTTTGTTTCCAGATTGGTGTTACATTTTTTTAATAAAGTGACAGTCCAAAAACATACAGAATATGAATTTGTATTTAGATGAAGTCAGAAGACTACCTTTACATACAATTTTCCTTACCAAAACTGAAAATGGAAATGTCCTAGGCAACTAGTCTGACCATTCATTATTGTCTTTCCTATAAAGTATTTTCCCTTTTAAATTTTATCAAATGTCAATTAAATTTTATCAATTTTATTTTTTAAGGATTTTGATTGTTTCTTGGTTGCTCCCCAAGCCATATTTGTTGATACTGTTTACTCGATAAAGCACCATTCTATTGGAAGAATGTATTTTTGCAAACTGGTTATCTCAAGTAGATCTTGATTCCTCTTTAATAGTAGACAAAATTGCAAATATACTCTTTATTTTAACATTGAATTTCCAGAAACTAAATTGAATGTATTAGGCTCATTAACGCACAATTCAATACTAGATAATATTATAATATTAGATAAGGTGGTTTTGTTTATTTTCAATAAATGATCACAAGAGTAGCTTAATGGGACTAAACAGTACATCCAACAAACAAAAAGATAATGTGGGAGTGTGAAAGACATTTCCTAGAACAAAAGTAGAAATAATTATAAGTACATGAAGGAATCTAAGTGCTAAAGTATTTGTTAAAGTGATAGAGACTGAGATCAATGCAATGCAGTTGTAGATAAGATAAGAGAAGATTATGTTTAATGTCCAACTAATGACCACAAGAGTTACTTAGTGAGATTTAAAAGTAGAATTAGTGCAAGTACATAATGGGAGTGCAAAAGAAACTCCTAATCCTAATCTACATAAAAACAACCAAAAGCTAATCCTTAATACTCCAAAATATACAAAACAAAACTCATGTCAAACATAAGATGCAGACATTAGAATCTCATTGGATGTATCATTAGAGCTAGGAGTAGGATGAGAGGAGGAAGAAGAAATAAACACAACACAAGAAATGGTTTTAGAAGAAATGACTTCTAAAAACGTGTAAATGGTAGAGCTTTTTTCAAGACACACATCCGGAGATGTGGGCCCATATCTTATCCATTGTATATTTATATTTATTTTTAAATTTTTTGGTTTTTTTTAATGGGATTTATATCTTTAAATCTTTCAAGTCAAGTCTTCATACCTAGACTATCAATACAACAAATTTTCATACAATGTGTGATGGTACAGAACATAGGTGTAGGAAAGACCTATACGATCATCTCAAATATGAGCAATAGTTTTCCAACTGAAAGTTCAACTCCCATAAGGTTATGTTTGATTCTATTTCCCCTAAATATGTTTTTGATTTGTAAGGGTTTAATTCTTTTATCTCAAAATATGTTTATGAAAAAAGGAATTAGCATAGTTTTTGTGATTTTGTTATTTTAGACTCCTTCATTTTTAAAGGCACTGGCTGACTAACAAATTGACAATCCTTATCTTTTTCATAAATTTTTTTATCTCATTGATAATGAATAGAAAATGATGAATTTTCATTGATTATGTTTTTATATGAAAAATATTATGTAGGGTAAAAGTAAATATTAAAAGTTCTGTGAAGGGAAGTTTAAAAATAAAACTGTCATAAAAAAATTCCATGATGGGTAAGGGGACCCATCAAATTTAACCCCTGATCTCACGTATGATCTGATTCATTTGGTTGAATTCATGAGATTGGATTCTCCGTGCCTCCAATCGTGGTGATTTGGTTCTACCGCGGGAATGTGCACAAGGTTGTCCACACTACTGGGCGATGGCCCATACCCAAGCCCTCCATCTCTTTGAGCAACTTCAAAATACTTCTAGACAAGCACAAAGAGGCATTCAACCAAAGGAGATCTATCCGGGTGGGTCAGAAATGTCAAGAAACTGGGCTATGGAAATAGGTCTTGCACCTAATAAAGATAGCCATATTAGGGTTCTACCATCCATTAATCAAGCTTTCCAGCTGGATTATGTATTGGGGCATGGAGGTAATCCCAGCTATTGGTGGGGTTGGGAAGGCACAAATAGGGGCCTAAAACGAGGATTCGAAGATAAAGCCCATGTTTCATTAGGCTATTTCCATCATCAAATAGGATTGGATGGAGAAGTTGTTTGGTTGGTGCACCTCACACTACTTATGAATCATTTCTCTATCAGTGTAAGCTCAATCGACTATATGTTTATTTTTCTCTCTTGTCCTCCTTGACTTGTATTATGAGGCTATATGTCCAGGATTCCATGGAGGAAGATGAACCCAAAGGCATAAGCAATAATGGCTTCATCAAAGAAGACGACAGGTGCCTTTCTGAGACAAAAATCAACCAAGAAAATAAGAAAATAAGAGAGCAAGAATGCATTGATTATGATAAGGAAATCAAATATCCTAAGACCATAGGTGGTCACAAGGAATATGCTCTAGCACAGATGGATTATGATGATCCAATCATCCCTAAAAATGACAGAGACCCAAAAAGGACCTCAGATTCACCTGTACCCAGGCTTTTGAGAGTCCCAAAGAAAAGAAATCGGATGCTGAGGAAATGGATGTGGACTCAGACAAGAAAGATTGAGGCTTTGTGCCAGAGGAGAAGCTTCCAGAGGCCAAACCCACTCAAAAGGTAGCTAACTGCATTTTATCTTTATTTTTTAATTATAATAATTACTGTTTCTTGCCCATGAGGAACTTTTGTTGGCTTAGGTGTCGAGTCTGAATGGTAAATATTCTGCCAAAATCACCTGGGGCTTTCATGTTATGCCATCTAGGTGGCGTGGACCGTAGTGACAATGCAACCTATTGGTTGGGTTAAACTTTGCTGACCACAATAGTGAACCAACGTTAACTTGGGTGTCCTAGGTCAATCAATTGGGTTTCATAGCATTCTCATTTGTTCACTACTTTAACTATTGCTTTGTTTTCAATCCTTCTTTCCTAGCCTTTTCCCATAATTGTAATTCGTTGCGGCCCTATTAAAATTTTATGATTACCAACAGAGTGTATTTTTTCTTGTGGTGTCATTAATTTAGGATGTTGTAAACACAATTTTCTTTTTAGATGTAAATTTTATTCTAATAGGAAACAAGTGGAAAACAAGAAATATAATGACTTGTGCCCTAAACTTTGTGCCTTGCTTGGCATGGGAAAAGTTGATAGAGGATTGAATTGGCTATAGTTGATGTTGTTTTTGTGATTGATGATCTCAAGTTGAATGACATGTATTGATTGAAAGTGACTATAGTTGATGTTGTTTTTGTGATTGATGATCTCAAGTTGAATGGCATGTATAGATTGAAAGATGGCATCATAGATCAAATGACAATGGAATCTTGAAAGCTAAAAGAAAAGTTGATAGACTCAACCCAGAAAATGGAGTAAGTGTTTGACCAAGATTCAATTAAATCTATGCAAAACTCTGTTAATAGTGAATTCACTGGGGTTTTTTTTCTCCCAATGGAGAAATATGCCTGAGATAGAATCACTATAGGAGAGTTATTAGGAATCCATTCTTGAAATTCTCTTAACTTGCTTAGAATTCCAGGATGAGGTTCCTTCCATGGAGCACTCTTCGACGCTCCATAGACATAAACTAACGCCAAAATTAGGTTATTGCCTAGCCATCTTGGTCAAATCTTTGTCATATTTTCCCAAAACAACATACTTTCCCTCAAGACCTCGATCAATAATTTTTTTTGAAACCCATGAATTTATTGTATAGCACTTGTGAGATTCTTCAAAGAAACCTCAAGATCATTAAACAACTATTGTCGAAACTATTTATCTCATGTGAATGCGAGAAGTAGATGTCCCATAAACACAAAGGAATCTACTTATTCTTTCATCAAATCCTCTGTCCCATTGACATTATCCTTTCTTGTTACTAAAACAAATACATCTCTGAACATGGGAGTTTGCTTTATTTCTATTTTCTTATGTTTTCTCCTGGTTCCATATCATGGACCATAAACTATCTAAATGGACATTTTAGCATTCTTATAGATAGTGGCTGCTCTACCCCCATTCATATTTTCTCCCACCTGGGTCCACATTCCCATTCTGGGTCCACATAGGGCTAGCCTCCCTATCCTCTTGCCCCCACCTTGGGTCAGGCCTAGAATGATTCCCCAGAGGTCGAAGCGATTAAAAGAAAAAGTGAAAAGCATAAATGGCCACATTTAACAAGATATTGTACCACAAAATGCAAAAGATGGTTGGGACAAAATAATTAGCATGTGGGCAAAAGACGACACAGGAGCTCTACCCCATCCATGGCCATCACCCTAGTTCCATAGGCCCTAGATGAGCCTCCTCTATCATTTAGGAACCCATGATTGTCCCAACCCCTAGAGGGAAATGAACTGCCCTACCTCAAAAGGGGTAATCACTGCTATATTATACACATCATGCTCTTGTCCTTTGAGCCCCGAGCAATTAACTAAAGAAAATTTCATAAAAGGAAAAAGGAATATAAATAAGGGTGGAAAAATGAAGGTCAGGCACCTCATGTAGCATGACTACTCCCTCTTATACATTATATACCCAGGTATGGGCTTCCCCTTATCTAGCTACCCCTATGCCCCATTATGTGGCCCAGGGATGCCCCTCTCATTCCTTATTCCATATCACTTATTTGTCACTTGCCACCCCCATTAGAAGGATGTAACTTGGACATACTATCCCCTCTAGGGTCTAAAGCCACCTAATAAGGTCCTTAGCTAACCCCCTTTGGAGTTTGGAGACACTAGCACATGCCAAAGCCCACTACGGAAGGGCATGCCATTATGAAATTCCCACTTTGTTATCCATGGTCTATAATCTCCTTTACCCAATTATTTTAATGACTGATTGTACTGGAATCCTAGGGGATGCATTGGATCTTATGCAGGATTGCAGGTGGTTTCCATTTGGGTTTGGTCTGCCTATATGGGATCTTGACCTCCAAAGGTCCACATTTGCACATGTAGGGTGTGCATAGAGAGCCATGGGAATTTGCAGCAGTAGACAACACTCCAAAGATGTTCATGGATGTTCGAAGACTACTAGTGATCCACTTTTGGGACGATGGTGACCCAATTGGTACAATATGCCCAGTAGGCCCCCATAGGAGCCCCACACTCTTGAAAGGTGTATCACACTTGTACGATTTCATGGAAGCATTCATGCCACCACCTAGACCATTGCAGAGGATTTACAAACATCTCTGATTCATATGGAGACCCATGGGGTCATTGATGTGCCCTCAAACCCATTAAGAGCACCACATGTCTACTACTTGGAGAACAAGGGGCCACCCCATTTTCCATCATATTTTGAGGAATTTATTCCTCAATATGGATCTTCAGGATGTTATTGAGCCTTTGGAGGGCTCTACGACATGCATACATCATTATTTGGCCCCTTATGAGGCTTATTTCTACATTATGAGCTAGTATGGTGGGCTTGTCACCATTACGAGTTATTATTTGCACATTATTTTATCTTTAGGGGCCCATAGGCTAATTTGAATTACATTAGGAGGCTATATATTGATGTTAGATACATTCATTTGTATCATCACTTGATTTGGGAAATCTCTAGCCTTAGAGAATTTTCGCACTTTTTCCTTGGAGGATATTTGTCGGAGATGGATGAATTTTGATGTATGGATTTGGGTTATCTTTCTTATCTTGGAGCTTTGTTATGCAAATGAATTGTTGGTTGGATATACTCTATAACGTTGTAAGTGCTTTTTATCGTTGTTATTATTGTTTCCGCATACAGCTAAAATTAGGGCTAGTTGCTGCATTATTGTAATGTGGAATTGAGCTATGTTTTAGTTATTAAATGTATGGGCCAATGTTATATGAATGAAATGTCCTAGAGATTATTTTATCTCGAGAAGCTTGCATTATTTGCTTTAAAGTATAAATTCTTGAAAGTCACTTTTCTTTTCTTACTATCTACATTGGATGAAGTTGACTTTCTGGGCCTCCTTGATCAAGAATCCAAGTCCTTACTCATTAACATCCTTGAATCCATATCCCCAAGTGGATTAGGCACTAGTTCCATAAAAAGGGTGATCATCTCAACCATCATTTTACCACTTTTCCCCTTTTTCCCAAGTCTAGCCCCATTAGGTCACCTAGGGCATCAATTTCCCGACAATTGAGCCAAGGAAAAATTTTGATCTTCCCTAGGCTACTGCATTGGTGGGTCCCCTCCCTCTCCAAATTTGAGGCCATTCTGACAGTGGAATCTCTGGGAATCTCAAGCCCTAGCTCTAGGACTAAATTTTGCCTAGGTATCCCCAAGGCTAGACCTTAGTAGGATCAATTTCTCTTACAAGCTAGTGCACTTTCTAGAGGTTTCTCTACTGGTGCACTTTCTGGAGGTTTCTCTGACACAGGAACCAACTTAGAGGAAATGGAAGTTGTAGCATTTTGGGTAGCAGTTCTGATAGATTGTGAAGGAATTGAACCAGACAAACTTGCTTGTTGGCTATTGGGACAAGGCCCTGTAGATTGATGCAGGGGTTTTTCCCTGAGATATTATGAATGGTGTTGGTTGTATATTGATTAGTTGTCTTTTACCATATGATGGAATTATGAATGCTATTGGTTTATGTTTCATGTGGAATTGTGAATATTATCATTCATAATTTATCATGTATGTTTATAAGTTACTTGCACTTGAATTTCCTTCACTTTGTGCATTTAACATTTTCATTGTTTTAGGCTTTTACATATTTAATTTGTAATAACAATTTCTGTATCTTTAATTTTTTTTTTCAGCCCCCATTCTACTGTCCATTGTTTAATTCTAGGGTACCTTCTATCCATCACCAAAATCCCTTCTCCTTGGCCCCCTTCCCCTAAAACTTGGTGTAACATTGGTCAAGACAATTCTTCTTAGCAAGCTCTACTTTATGTTTTCTTTTGTGATTGGACTTACAGGCAACAAATTGTGCTTGAAGCTGGGAACATACAAGACTTTTGTATCTTTCTGAAACCACTGTTCCTCCTTGCATTCGATTTTTCATTTCAGAAAAACTAATCCCTACTGTGTTAAATAATATTTTGTACATGTATAACATGTACTTCTATCTATTATCAATTTAAATTGTCATTATTAGTGTATTTTGGCTTCTTTTATGGAAAGCCATGAGATTCTCAACCAAAACATATAACTTAACTGTAAAATCTTAGAGTTTAGTTCTGACACATTTTTGAATGGAAATCCAGTTCATGTTTCCAAAGATCCCCTCAAAGATGAATTCTACAACCATACTTGTCCATTTACTGACACTAGTTTTGCTGACCATATGGAGAGAGGCATGGAAATATCTCTAATCTCATGAAGACATGTCCCCATTTGACTCTGTGGGATCAGATTTTGTGTTGTAGGTGAAAGATGGCACAAGCCAGCCATTCACTTTTTCCTGTTCAACATAACTTGAAAACCTTTCCCTAGCTTTGGGAATATCCAAGGCCAAGTCATTAAGCTACCCTTGTGAAACCTTTCATCATCTGATTTATTGCAATAAAACCTTCACTTGAACATTCCTGTAGTAAATTCAACAACCTATCATTTTTTTTCTCCATTGCCATAACCAAAGCTTTTTTCACAACCTCATTGGGGAGAATGGCATATTATAGTCCCATATACATTGGCATGCTTCTCCAATATCTGTCCCTATCTCATATTCCTCCAACAATTTGTTGATTTTGTCCTTTGCATCCTCAAATGTCCAATCAATGCCACCATGATGGAAATGAACTCGAGGAAAACCATTTTGAAATATGTTGTTCAACTTCTGAAGCTATCCTTCAATTATCTATGCAATTATGTGGCCTAAATATCCACATAAATTTCATGTCTTTTACCATTCTTTTAACTTCTCCAAGGCAATAGAAAAGGACTTCAAGTAAGGTATGTATGTAAACCTACAAAACTTGCGACTTTTATGTGTTGAACTCAACCCAATGTTCAAACTGAAACTAGATCTCATACCTAGACCCATTTCAGATAACACATCCCTATTTAAGGGCTTCTAATTGTCACAATAGAATTGTGTAGATGTGTTAATGTTGCAGAGAATAATCTCAAGTCTTAGAGGAAGCTAAGATTTTCTCTTCACACTATGATAATATAGAGACTTGTGCAATGAATGAACGTAGATTAAGGCCTTCAAAATTAACCTCATTTATGATGTGGCTACTCAACATGACAAAACATGTATAGTTTGACAAATAAGAAGATGCCACATTTAATCCACGTTGGAAAAATACCCATAAGAAAATTTGTAGCATCCATTCTTTTTTACATGAGGTGCTTACATTAGGGGGTTTCATTGCAAAATTTAGTGTATGTAGAGGGAGTGGGAACCAAAGGAATTGAACCTGGATCAAGGTTTTGATACCATGTAAAAGTTTTCCATTACACCAAAACCTGTAGGCATTAATAGACACCAAAACCTGTTGCCATTAATAAACTTCCAAATCAGTAATGTCATCTTGCAGGAATAGTTAATCCCATGTTCCCAAGATAACAATTAGTCTATGGGATAAATTCCCAGAGGTGTGGTAGTTATTCCATTTTTTTTGTTGATATAGTGTCTAAATGGATCAAATTTAATGGAAAAACCTATAAACATTGTGTGGAAGTCAGAGTTATCCCGATGGAATATTTATTGTTTTTATTCTCAAATCTTACAGACAAAGGCTTACCATTTGAAGAGAATCCATGGATGATAGGATTGGTTAGTTAGGTTTCTTTGTTTATGAAACTATAGAGCTTGAGATTTTATCACTTTGAAGAGTTGTCATCTTCTTTCATAGTGTGAGTTAGCCTCCCTGGCCTACTGTTAGAGCCTTGGCATGAATGTGTATGTTCTTATTTGATGCCAACAACGCTCACAATAGAGTGAACCAACCTCTTATACACAATATTGGGTGTGGATTTTAAGACGGACTTAACATTTATCGAGTTTAACTCCACTTGAAGCTAAAGGACTATTTGTGGGAGAAACATATTTGAATATGAAAACGTCCCTTTGAATTGTAAGATCTTCTCTGAAACATGGCATTTGGAAAATTAGTGTGCAAAGGGATATGCACCCTTGGCAATCATTAGGGGTGTTTGTACAAGAAGTGTAAGGCACATAATTCTGGGTAGTGTACAAAATCGATTACAACAGTCCTTCCTTTTGGCTAAGTTGCAGTAGTTGAAGTGTATTTACCCTTTCAAAATCACCCAGGATTTGCACCTAGTTTCGATTCTCATCCGCAACACACTGTTGGACATATCACATTTGTCTATTTTTCTACACAATCTATTATCATTATTCTTGATAGCAACCTCATACTCTTGGTGAAGCCACAACTTACTACTAGATCTTATCATGTGTATTGATATCCTTACTGTCCCTTTCCTTTTTGGAAGGAGTATTTTTTATTTCTTTAGTTGTTTGACTTTCAGTGGAATTAAGTGGTCTTTCCAAGGTTTCATGTTTTTGCATTCTTCTTTCCTTTGTTTTTGCCTCCTCTCTGTGTTTTTTACTTCCCATTTTATCTCCTGGTCTTCACTTCTCTAGATATTTTCTTTAATTCCCTTCGAATTACTTCAAACTCTTTTATTATGTCACTAGTGCTTAGAGTATGTTTGTACAAAATAGTACATGTCTCAAGTGAATCACACTTGGCAAGCTCTTTCCCATGTCCATATCAATATAAACTTTGGCACATGTAATGAAGGCCTCATCTTTATAAATATTATGACAGAGAAAAAACTACCAATAGACTCCATGGTTCCTGGTAGCTACCAATAGACTATTAGTTGATATAATCATGAAGACCTTGTTCATATATGATGACCAGCCATCTCAAGCAGTTGTGGAGGATTCCATATCAAAAGCACTAAGAGAACCTGCATTTGTAAAAACATTTGATGCTCCTCTTGTTCAATCTGCTAAGAAACATGTGAAGGTTGGGTTGCTTTTTAGATTCCTTAGCATTGTTATTCATGGGAGTGAACAAGCAGCCAACAACTTCCACATTAGCTTCAAAAGTATCATGAATTTCATCGTGAAGATTGTAAGCTCACATTTTGTGTCCCAAACCAATACTACTATCCTCATGATCACACAAGTAAACCAACACTCCTCTCCCAACTAGCTCAATCTGTTGCATAGTTCGTGCCAATTGGTTTTCATAGTCACACCTAGCCGACCCAAAGATATCTCCCATGAGACATTCAGAATGAACCCTCACCAATACATCTAGTCCATCACCCATGTTACTCTTTACCATGGAAATATGTTCCATGCCATCCAACTTTGAACTGTAGAAATATGCCTGAAATGGTCTCGACATTGTAGGCAACCTAACAATAGCACTTAGTTCAACCAACTTTTCACATTTCTTCCTATACCTAACAAGATCTGCAATGGATATAAGTGGTAAATTATGCTCCTTTGAAAATTTTTGCAACCTTGGTAAGTGAGCCATTGAACCATCATCATCAACTATCTCGTAAAGAACTGGAATAGGATTTAATCTTGCTAATGTTGGCATATTTGCAGATGCTTCTGTATGACCAAATCTCTGTAGGACTCCCCCTTCTCTGTATTTCAGAGGGAAGGTATGACCAGGTCTCCTAAAATCACCAGGTTTAGAATATGGAGATGTGAGGGCCAAAATTTTCTTCGCCCTGTCTATTGTTGATACCTCAATACTTGTACCCTCTTTTGCATCCACAAATATTCTAAATGCAGTAAGAATCTTCTATTCATTTTCTTTGTCCGGTACCATAAGTGGCAATTCAAGCATTCTTAGGACTTATTCCTTTATGGAAGATGATTTCTACAATTGATTCAAGCTAGTTATAGTTTCCACTTTAGTGTAAAGTTCTATATTCTTCACTTCTCTATTATCCCTTTTGTTTGATTCCTTTTTAATAGTCATATTTTCTTATGACACCAACATACACATGAGCTGCGATGGAGTTTCAAGTTGTGTTGGGTTGGAGCTTACTCGGCACTTAATTGTTGTTATGATTGGATTCATTGCAGCACATGGGTGACTTTATCCCATATTCTCATCATCTTTCTTTAAACAATCGTCTAACTTGTGATTATTACTAGTTGCCTCCCAAGGATCCATATCAGGCATATCAGGTAAAGTTGTAAGGACACTATTAATTTTTCTTGCCAATAGATATTCTGGGTCTCTAACAGAAGAAACAACAACTAGTCTCTGTTCAAGGTTACTAGATGGACTCTTTGTATGTAACATAAGAATAACAGGTTCATACATAGGCAGAATATACACATGCTTCCCATGCCTAACATATTAGCATTCATGAGCCTGCACTGCATCCCCTAATCTTATTTTAAGATATTATCTAACAACTTTGTTCCTTCTGACCTTATGCTCTTCACAAGTGTCATCAACCAGAACAATGAAAATCGTATCCTTTCTCTTTTCACTCTTAACAAGGGTGCTATTTCCCCTGAAAAATTGCACTGCTTTCATAGGCTCCTCTTACTACAGTCCCCCATTAGATTCATTACCTGAAAGTACTTCAAGAAAGCATTCAAGATTAGAAACACATGTCAAAATCTAGAAAGGATTATCTTTAAAAATAATTGGCCTGTCGAGTCAGATAAGTGTGGGTCTTAAAAGTGATTCTAGTTGCATATGTGTTTTAGGCAGATCACCTAATGGAAGAGGCTTGTCTTGAAAGTCCTCATAAAAGTTTGCCTTTATGATAATGAAATTATTGAAGGGATATACACCATGGAACATTTTAGAGGCCATGATTATTGATTCAACAGTGGGCTTTTGGGGTTCCTTCTGAAAACTAAGATTTCTGTTATTCTCCTCTTGAAATTGATTGATTCCATACTGTCCACATACATACAACAATTGCTCAGGGTCTTTTCTATGCATGCAGAGAGGAGCTTCAATTGTAATGGGAATAGAAGACAATGTCTAGGGTGCATATGTATTAAGGCTTCCTCTGCTCTACTACATCTCATTCCAAATAACACCTCCAAGGCCGTGAAGACAATTAGAAACACTTCCATATAAAGCCAAAAATTCAACTAAGATGTCCCCTTCACTAGAAATAGGGTCATCTACCCTTTCAGTTGGGAATAATAGTAATGTTAGATATAGCTCCCTTTGCTTTCAATTTGAATATTTCAAGAGTGGATTGCAATTATTCAGGGTATATTCTCTTTGGAAAACTGAAGGAGATCCATTGGTTGGTTCATACTTCAAATGATCACCCTCATCCACTGTAAATTTTCTTTCAACATACGTTGAATTTTTGCAGTGTTCAAAAAAACAATGTAATTTATAAACAAACAGGTCAGATTTACAAAGCCCACACCAATCTTTGCTAAAAAACACTAAGGCATCCTTCACAGAATAGTGTTGTTTCCTTCATTACAGACTAGTAAAGGTTTCATTGGACAATGTTGTTGTTGCTAATTTCTTCTTCTCAAGTTTTGAGACACGCTTGACCAAAGTCTTATTTAGACCTTCCTCATTATTTCCACTATGGAGGTTTTGCTTTATCTACAGATTTTGGTTTAGCTTAATGACATCAGGGCATTCTTTACCACATGAATCTCTTGTTCAAAATCTGAGCCAATACCATTTACATGATTCACATCAGTTTCCATATTCTATTTCTTGGGAAATCCTAATTTTGGTTGATGCAACTTTGTACATTTTTCTTTAGTGGGAGTTAATTGTTTTCTTTCTGGCACATGGGTCTTTTCAACCAGGATTGCACCCAAAAATTCTGCATTTTGTTGTTCTGTTTCTGCTACTTTTGCTGGGTTTTATGACACTTGGATCGTTAGCTTGTTATGCTTTACAATTTCTCTTACAAGCTAAGGATTTGTTTCAAAATAAATAGTCTTTGTTGAATTTTCAAACAAACTTTCACCATCTTTAAAAGAGTTCACATCTTATGCGGGTAAAGACATTTGAACCATTTTATTGCAAAAATCAGAATCCTTGTATGGGCTACAAGAACCTTGGTCACCCAACTTATGACATCCCTGGTCCTTATGGCCACTTGTCTGCTTCTTGTATAGCCATGACCATGCCTTTTCCTTTGCTTCAGTTGTGGAATTTTTGTTGAATTCTTCTAATCTTCAGATCCTTTTTGCTTGCTTCTCTTCTAGCCTCTTCCAAGACACTGCTTGTTGTTCCCAAAACTCTGCATACTTTTCCCAAAAAAATTCTTGTGGTAGTTCCATTTTCACATACCATTCAGGATGGCAGGACTTCTGCTCTTATACCACTATAACAATCTAGGGCAATTTTTCTGACTTTTTTATTTAAAAAGAACTAGTGCTTCCAGCAATTGTAGCACCACAAATTTATCTTTTTTTCAACTTTCCTGACAAAATAAATCTAATTTTAAAAGGAAGAGATAGGTTTGTATTCTCTAAATCCTTCCAATGCATGATTGGATCTAAGGACCCAAGCCTTGAGGTATTCCATGTCCATCCAGATAGAGTTGTTAAAATCCAATTTTTAATGGGAAAAGATAGGTACGTGGACTCTAAAGCTTTCAAATGTGAGATTGGATCCAAAGCCCCATGACTTTGGATATCTTGTGTCCCTCCAAGAAGTCATTTTATCCATACCCTTCTGGAACTACTCTTTGATGGAATGTCCAAGGGGAACACAAGACCTGCAGGTGCTAGGGGCGCCAACTAAACCTATCTAGAAATTCCATCCATAAGTTATCTTGAGGATGACAAATGATAACAAACAAAATTGTTGAACCTGCTGATATCTTCCAGGGGCTTGTCCTTTTCCAAAACCTTAACAAGAAGTAGATTAATTATGTGATGGATTCTTTGTTGAATGTCTCCACCCTTTAAAGTGCCCCAGCAAGACAATTTTGTGTGTGGACTATGAGGACTGTGTTGCTTTTGTAATCCTTTGAGGGTTTAGGGTGATGCAAGTTACAAAAAAAAAAAATAGGGAGGTTGATTTACTATAAGTTAAACTTTGGTATTGGATGCATATCCTAGGAAAATTATGAAATGGATAAAAATGTTCCTTGACAGAATAATCCTACCCCCCACAACCCCCCCCGCGCCCCCCCTCCCCCCTCCCTCTCACATATGTTTCCTTGAGAATCTCCATCAAAGAATCCAATCAGGGGGGTCATGTGAGATGCCAGGAAATTCGATCCTTCTCAGAATTTTCTAGTTTGAAGAGAGAAATATTCCTTGTAGAGAGAAACAATCTTAGAAGATTGAAGAAGAATGAAAATACTCACATTTTGGAAGATTACCATGTTCTTGAGCAACCAGATACCCCAGGCAACAGAAATAGGCAGAGTGCAAAATGTTTTATACTTCTCCCCCTAGTGAAAAAGAAGGACCTCAAAGGAGATCTGATCCAAATTCTCCCTAATGCCCAAAACCAGAAGAACTACATGCCAAATTTTCTTAGTAGTAGGACAACAAATAAAAATATGATCAACAAATTCATCGAACTATTTTTAGAGGAAACAATAGTTTGGTCTAGTGAGGCATCTTTTTTGTAGGTTCTCCTAGGTTAGAACTTTGTCTTGAAGAACAAGAAAGGTGAATCATTTTAGGTTGTTGGGAATATTCTAATTCCAAATAAATTTTTTCCACCAACTCTAATCTTGGACCATTGCAAAATGGGCTATTGCATCATGTTAAGCAAGACCAACCATTTCCTTACCTAAGCAGGAATACAGCTCCAGACTTGGAAGTCCTTGGAGCTACTTAAATAAACCCCATTGATAATTTAGCTCCTTAATGAAAGATGTTATGAAACCAGCTCAAGAAAAGATAGAAAAGATAGATTAACGCCTTAGAATTCAGCCTCTTCGAGGGGGCAACCTCCTTTACATTACATAAATGAACAATTCTTCGATGATACAAATGAAAATACCTCCTTTCTATATATAGGAGTCTAAGGGGTCATAACATAATCAGAGCCGACATAACAATAATAATGTAAGGGCACAATAATAACAATAGTGGGCTTCTATGGGGCACAAGAGTAACAATATGGGCACTACATGGGTACATCAATATAATAAGTGGGTTGTACTAATAACAATAAGGGGTTACACTAGTAGTATAGGGGCCTAACATGCCCCTCTCCTTCAAAAATCGTTGTCCTCAACGCTTGAGTAGTTCTTGATGCTTCTGTATAAAATTCTTGTCCTCCCATGTGGAATCTTCAGCAGGTAGGTTCTTCCACTTGATGAGATACTCTAAAATTGATTGATTTCGTAGCTGTCGGGTTCTTGTTTCTGTGACTACTCCAGGTTCCAATATGATTTTTCCTTCCTCTTCAATTTCTGGCAATATTGTTTGAATTGGGATCTTTTGCAACTTTTGAATAAGTGGCCATACTTCTTTGTCCTTCTTCCATTCATCCCTTGCTTCGTTTATCCAATCTAGTTGGATAATAGAAATAGCACAAAACAATGCTTCCACATCCTCATCCTTGAAGAGTCTTCCCATTCGGTAAGGTCGCCATTTTTTAAGTGCATGTAGTATTGCCAACATTTCCTTCTCGTAAATAGCTTGCTTTAGATGTAGCAGTAAAAATACCCAATCGTCTACATCAAAACATTTTTCACTATGATGTTGATCTACCTGTTGTTTCATTTGATTTTGCACCGAAGTGGTGTTATCCTTTAAAAGTTGGAGAACTTGTTGTTGATGCTCGATGTGATCTTTCACTGCTTGAACCTTTTTCTCCTTGATATGTCCTTCTATCTTTAGAGTTTGAGGCGTGGTAATTTCTTCCAATCCTTTACAAGATATGGTCGGATTCATTTCTTGACGCTCGATGTGATCTTTCACTTCTTGAACATTTTTCTTTTTGATATGTCCTTCTATCTTGATAGTTTGAGGAGTGGTAATTCCAACCAGTGAATTACAAGATATGGTTGGATTCATTTCTTCTTTCTTGATGTGATCTTTCACTTCTTGCACCTTTTTCTTCTTGATATGTCCTTCTATCTTGAGAGTTTGAGGAGTGGTCATTCTTGCCAATAGTTTACAAGATATGTTCTGATTCATTTCTTCTTTCTTTGGGGTCGGGTCCTGGCATATATCCTCTTCTTTTGATGTTTCTTGATCCTTTTCTTCCTCCTCTTCATACTCTATGTAAAATAATTTCTTCTCAGCACACTTATGACCTTTAGTGCATTTGCTATCACAATTGTAACAAAGCCCTTTTTCTCTTTTTTCTTCCAATTGTTGTGGTGTAACCCTTGTAGGTTGTGGAAGGCTAGGAGAAACAACACGTCCATCTTTATAGTTGTGAGGGGTAGACTTCCTTGTTGCCATAATTTTACTTTCAAATATGTCACAAAGCCTTTTTACTCTTTCCAATTGTTGTGGTGTTGCTCTAAAGAAGGTGTTGCTCTTTGTATCCTCATAATGTGCTATCATTTCCTCCGTGAGAATTGACCATGTAACAAGTTGTTTATGAGAACAAAGCCCTTTATACCATAAAAATTGATCCGGTTCTAAATATGAAGATGCAATACATACCTTTTGTAACAGTGGTACACCATGTAGATCAAAATATTGCTCCATCTGAAGTATCCAATTTACCGGATCCTTGCCATCAAACTTCCTCATATTGCTTTTTCTTGATTTTAGGACCTCGATCTTGAAACGACGATAACTCTGTACTTTTCGATATTTAAGTTCTGAAATTTCTACCTATAGTAGCCCTCTGTGTCCTCCTTCCAATGTCACCAGTCTGATCCAAATTGGATTCTCCAAGAAAGAGTTATGCACAATCTCCCAAGATGACCTGATTATAGACCTTTCCAGAAGAGCGAACTTGTATGAAGTGCCACGTGTCAATTTTTCGACCTTTGGCTCTGAAAAAGATATACAAGAAACTACAGTCCGTCCTCTTTCTATACCTTCTTACGAAATTTCAATCCAATGCTCAGAGAGAAAGTTATGATGATTTTCCCCAGGTCACCTATTTGGAATGTAATTCAGGAGTCTGCAAAAAGACCAACTTCCTCAGATCATATCTCCGCAAATATAGCGCGAAAAGCTCGGAAATTCAGACCTGAGGTTCAGCACGATTTACTCTCAAATGGGTTTTTTGTGCAACTTCTGAAACACCGCAGAAAAAAAGTTATAGCGAAAATGCCACGCTGACCTGTTTGGAGTAGCAAAACCCTAGAATCCAAAGCTCTGATACCAAATGTTATGAAACAAGCTCAAGAAAAAATAGAAAAGATAGATCAACGCCTTAGAATTCAGCCTCTTCGAGGGGCAACCTCCTTTACATTACATAAATGAACAATTCTTCGATGATACAAATGAAAATACCTCCTTTCTATATATAGGAGTCTAAGGGGTCATAACATAATCAGAGCCGACATAACAATAATAATGTAAGGGCACAATAATAACAATAGTCTGCTTCTATGGGGCACAAGAGTAACAATATGGGCACTACATGGGTACATCAATATAATAAGTGGGTTGTACTAATAACAATAAGGGGTTACACTAGTAGTATAGGGGCCTAACAAAAGAGTTCCACTCCTCTGCAAAGAACCATCGAGTCCCAACTTAGCAGAACTCAACCAATAGTTCTTAGAAGATAGAGCAAAGACCATTCTTTAGCATTATGGAGGGAGAAGAGGCATTTTTCATTTAGGCATTGGATCAAATCAAAAGATAATTTGAAGACACAAGAACCACCTATAAAAGGGTCCTTTCCTAAGCTCTCTTGCTTACCATCCCCAAATTTCTAGGAAAGCTATTAAAAAAGGAATAGGAGAGAGTAAATAAGGGCCTTCCAAACAATGGATCCCCTCTTGACAAGTTTCTTTGCTTCTCCTCTAAGAACTTCCATCACCAACATTCTTTTTAGATGATTTTCCTTCAAAAATTGGCCCCAAAGTCCCACACCAAATAGGCCTCTCCACATAATTTTTAGGGCCAAAGCTTTACCAAACCAATGTATATTTTTAAAACCCCACCCACCAAGAATTTTGGTTTAGACAGGGAGTCCCAATAGGCTAGGTGAATACATTTCTTACTATTTTACCATTCCTCCATAGAAAGCTCAACATTTTTTGCTTGGGATTATTTATAATAGAAAAAGAGATATTAGCTACAGACAACCAATAGACAAATGTTTTGTAGCACATATTTTACTAAGACTTGAATGGAGTAAAAACAATGGAGAAATAATTTCTTACTGGTTTCCTCTCTAGATCTACAAAGGAGACATATTCCAGGCCTTATTTCCACTTTAACAAATTTACTACAAGTATGGATTTTACCCATAATCAATATTTTTGTTTTAGCTCATGCAATTGTCTTCTAAAGATTGGACCAGGACCACTTATAATTTACTTCTAAATTTAAATCTTATTTATATCCTAACTCTATTGTGAAAACCCCTCCAACTTCATTCAAACTCTATATTAAAGAATCATAGTCTTGTGTTAATATAAACCGATCCATTTCTAACTCACATATAAATGTATGCAAAGTAGGAATAAAATCCCCAATCAGGCATGATATTTAGCAAAGATCCACCCTTGTGACTATCAACTTGTGAGATTTAGTTGTTGATTTGATTTAACATGAAATAATTGGATTCATGTAGGTGACAAATTAGGTTATCTAACAAAAGTATGTATTGACTATAACACATAATAGTATCTTTTCCCAAGCTAATTTTGAACCATTCCCAACCCTCTAGGCTAGAAATTTCTTCACAAGAGGGAACACTAATGAAAAATATTTCCAATGATTAGAACCTCCCTAAAATCATTTTAGCTCCTAGTGGATCCAGTCAATAATTGAACCAAGAGAAATATAATTTTGCACAAGAATTTTTTCCAAAGTATTTTAGAGGAAATGAATAGATTTAACCATTAATGAACACCCAAAGGTAAAATATCCTTCAATCCCCAATCTCCCCTAGCCTTAGGTTTTGTTATCTTTTCCTAGCCATCCCAATGATACCTCTTAAAGTTTAAGCACCCTTTCTAGAGGAAACTGTTACAACAGTTTCTAATGTTTTTTCTACCACTCTTTGGGATTGAGGAAAGAGTGTTAAAAAATAAGGATAGTTTCTAGAATGTTATTGACAAAAACCAACCTACCTCTATGAGAGAGCCATTTGTGACACCAAAGACTAATCCATTGTTCTAAATTTTTAACAATCCATTTCTGGTCGTTTCATCTATGAAGCAAACCCATGGCACATCTTCGTTTTTCCAACGTTATTCACCCTCATCCTTATGAAAAACACCTTCCAATGTTTTCAATGTTTTGAACACTTCCTATGATAATCGTTGTACCAGAACTATCTCCCTTGAAGTTGCAGGTTCCTTCTCACTTAATATGGGTCATATCTCATTTTTTTCAACCAATCACACTAACCTGTCTTCCCATGAGTAGTTTTTTTCCAAGAGGTTTTGATTTCAAAGGAAACACACATCATGTCCACAACTTAGTGAGTTGTCCTATGTAGCCTCCCACACACATCATGTCGACACATGCATATCATTTCAAATTGATGTCAAACTATGTGTCACTTTCTTCATTGCAATACCACCTGGTTTTTCATATAAGTCATTCTACCATCCACCAACATCATGTGCTCTGCACAACAACCAGACTGTAGGCATAACTTGTCTAATCAACCTCCATATGACCCCCTTGGAACTTCATACACCTAATATTCTCCCCTTTCTCATTACATATATCGATTGCTTCATCATGTATCAAGTGCACTCATCCACCTAGTCCATAGTTGTTCTGACCATTTGTCTAAGAACATGTTGGTTACTCGATTATGGTCATTCCTTTTCCTACCACACAATTTGTGTTGATGAGCCTTATATAGGTCTGTCACACAATGTATGGGCCTAAAACTAATATTGATACACCACATGATATGTGCATCCACAACCCTTTTTTCAGTTTGTTACATGGTGTGTGCACCCAAGCCCTAGTCTCGACTTGTCACATTGTATGTGTGCCCAATATGTCTGACCATCCCCATGAAAGCCCCTTAGCATGTCAGATTCCCAAGGTTTACCAACATCCATGTTATAGGGTCCATCTCAACCTTTTTCATGTCGAGCACATTGTGAAAGACTGCAGACATTCATGCCATGACTCAAGCTCTTATGTTTCCCTTGACAAGGGCTTCAAAAACTCCATTTCCAAGCATATATTTTGATTTTTTTTAGAAATAAAATAAATGAAAGGAGTATTACCATTTTTATCATGATTATAAATAATAAAAATGAAAAAACATTCTACCCATTCTCATTAAAGAATGTGAAGTATTTGACAATATATTCAACCTTGTGATGTGAACAACTATACTCTTGGGCCTCCTATCTCAACCAACTTTGAGTGGGCCATGACAAAGTCACAGGTTTGAAACTGACCCCACATTTTTTACCACTAACAACTCTACAAAATGAGAAATTTTTCATTGGTTGGGATTTCAGAACATGGATATTCCTTTCCTCTTCACTGTTAAGTAATTGAAATATCTCAAAACTTCCACGACTTTGTTAGTTCCATGAAGATGTACCAATATTACTGGCTATTCTTCTATTTCTGCAAAGGTGGAATGAACTTCAATGTTGATGCCTCATTAATTGATAATAATTTCTCCAAATTCAGGTAATCATTGTTGCTAAACAAATATTTCCAAAACTTCTTGAAAATGTTCTAATTGTTTCTCGACAAGTCCATTTCTGAAATTTAGGAAGCCCATGATGAAGATGATGACAAATACCAAAGACAATGCCAATTGTCCATTCAATTTCGATCCAAACTGATTGAGTTGATGAGCAACCCAATCTGGCCATTGGTATGAAGCTTGCAATGTAAGATGATGGAAAATACTACTTATAACTAGATAAACAATCATTAGAAAATTGGTTTATTTATTGATAGTTCACTATGACTTTAGATGCAAGCACCTGGACCCCTGCATATTTATTATCCCAACTAAATTCGTTCGTGTCCTACATTTTCCCACTAAGTGGAACTGCATTGTCAATCATCTAGTTCAAGTAGTATTGGTCTTATTTTGCTTCATGAAGCCATGTTGCTGCCCATAACAGTTCATCTTGTACAAGGAAAACCACAACATCCAAACCCAAGTTAGAGATCTATCTCTTCATGTACGTAATTTGTGCTAACTTGCTTTGATTTGAAAAGAAATTATAGCATATATAATAATTGACCCATAATATTCTCTGAATTGTTTAATATTGCTATCATACTTGAGCATTTGTGCTAGGTAAAATTAATTGCTTAATACATAAATAAAACAACTAATCACCTAGACATTAATTATCAACCCGAGGAGCATCTTTTTATTTCAAGGCAATCGACAAAATATATGCATAACAATACCAATAGCTAACACTGGTTCTATATGATTGTGTTCTATACTATCAAGCTCATTCAACAAGAAATAAAATGTAAGACTTGAATAATAAAACTAAAATTAAAAAGAAGAAAGTAAATGACAGGAAAAACAATTATGCTAATCACACAACTTGAATCATTGCTAAATTAAACCACACATTGCTGAATTGGAAATTTAATCTATTGCACCCAACATAATTCAAATGCTAATCTAGAGCAACAAATCAAATGAAATCTAGAAGTTGCAGGAAATAAAAAATCTGGAAAATGCAGCAACTTAACAAATTACTTGATTAAAATGGAAATTTACTTTAAAGAACAACGATTGAAATTCAAAGAAACAAGCACACAACTAAACTACTGTACATGTTCAAGGCAACACCTCGTCCAAGGTAGTGGGCCCAATTGCCCAAGACTTAGTTCTGCCTTGATAAATAACTCACATCAGATTATAAATAACAGATGTAGAACTCAATGGATAACTTCCTTCATTAAAATATATGAGAGAACTAACTACAGCATAATGAAGCTCTTAGCTTTGCCTCAAATTTAACAATTTTTCATCTACCATCTCTCATCTCTTATCTTTTCTCCTACATCCTATCTAAGAATTTTCCATCTCCTATCTCCTAATTATCCTTCCATTATCCCCAAATTATCCCCCCCTCCTCTTTGATCTCTGCTTTCATTTAAATACACAGAGAGAAAAGGGAGGTTACAACAAAGTTGATTACAAACTGATTTCCATTACAAATTTGGATTGTACAAAACAAATTGATCAGAAAGATCATATTTGAAAGATCTTTCCATCAACATTCAGCAAGAACAAGTCGATTTTGGTATTGCAATTGACAGAATTTGGAAAACAACTGCAATAACAAATCTGAGAAAATCGTCTTCAAAGAACCTTTCGTTTATCTTAATACAGACCAAATTTTGGAAAACTTCTTATCACAAAACTAATTTGGTCTGTTCTGGACAAAACCCACGTTTCAGATTTTCTAGATTCTCCTTCATTTATCTGAAACGTCCAATGCAAAATTATTATTCCAGCGAATTTCTGAGTTGGAATATTTAATTATGAGCTGGACATCAAATTTGCAATCTGGAAAAGATCTTGGAGGCTAAAATCGTGAGTGATGTTACAAAAAATTCATTAATAAACCATCATTGGTAAAATCATGCATAATAATAATCAATTTATTAGAAATAAAGGAGAAGAAATAATATTTATCTATAAGGGCATAAATAATTACAAAATGGAATTATATGATAATTTATGATAAATGATGTGATAACGAATGGTAGAAATGGATGAAATAGACGTTAAAAAGTGATAATAATAATGAAAAATTAGTGGTCCAACAATTTGTATGGTTGAAAATAGACTCATTCATCATATCTTGTATTGCTGATTTATTTTACAGCCTTTGTAGGGCTAGATAGTTTGCATTTTAGGGCTTTTATATGCCCTTTTAATTTTAGAATTTGTATGTTAATTAAAATATAATGTAATTTTTCTTTCCAGCCCTAGTTTTCATTGGGATTCAAGTTCAAGGGCTAATTTATTTGTTGCTGTAATAACTTGTGTTCAAAAATATACTATCTTAATTGTAATTTTTTCAACAGCCATAACTTTTTGTTCATTTGTAGAGTTTGTGGTTTACTCTTTGACTTATGCTAACTTGATAAACATCCCAAAATGGTCATAGAAGGTTTATATGGTAAAATATGCAGAATCCCCTCACAAACCATTTTATTTCTTACCTTGAAAGTTAGGTTTAAGTTGTAGTAATAAGTAGTTAGTATAGAAGGCCCTAGACTTGATTTTGTCTTACCTAAGGATTCCATGAGGCTACAAGGGAATCCTCCCTTGTGTTAGATTTATATTTCACTAAAAAGAGGAACTGGTTAGCTACGTGATAATGGTAATATTCCCAAGTTACATTTTCTTAGCCCCTTGTGAATGTTGATTTTTGTGTAGCATGGGAGGTACTCCAAGCCTTAACATTTGAGGGTTGGAGGTCAAAGTGCCACAAATGGTCTCTTGGGCTTGAGGACCAAGCTTGGGAATTTTGGCACCCATCATGTTTTGGGACAAAACCATGATGAATTCACGGCATGTGATGGATGAGGATGATAGTGCTTGGAAAGACGATTTCAACACATCAAAATCATTTGAATACGAGTTGTTGTTTGGGAGAAAATGAAATTTGAAGTTGAGATGGTAATTATGGATTTTTCAAGTAGGTTGACTTGAAGTAAATAAAAATAAGAAGTGTCTGTTCAAGTTGTTTTCATGGAGAACTTGAAAGGCTATATATAGGATATGTGATGTCTCACTTGGAGCATCCATTGTGGAAAATAAATCTTGGGAAGAGATCTGAAATTAGAGGAGTCTGAGACACAGCTAGAAAGGGCCCAAAAGGACAACGTAGAGGAGCTTAGGGAGCAGTGTAGAGTTCTGTGTGGGGACTGTTTGCTGTAGGTGGTAATAAGGTTGTTTTTGGGTTGTCTTAGGTGTGTTCTAAGGGCTGTTCAAGGGCCGACTTTACTAGGCAAGAAGGCCGCAGTGATGGCAGAAGCTAACGTCATTGCTTGAAGGTTGTTTTGGAGAAGGTTGCAGCTACAACAAGCTATTGTGCTAGGCCACAGGCCTTATAAAGTAGCTGGAGGTATCTTTAGGGCATCGTTAAGGAGAAAAAAATCCTAGAAGGGACAGCAGGGCATGGGAGGTGCCTCTCCAAGGCAAGCCGCAACCCTTGAGGGCTTATCTTGCTAACTGCATGGAGGATTAAGGGCTGCATGGTATGCCCTAACCAGAATTGCAGTGGAAAACAAGTGTAGACAAGGGACAACAGTGTTTTGAGGAGGTTTGTCGGTCAAAGGTGTTGACTAGATTTGGATCAGGGTAAGGCAATTGTGGGAGTCAAGGAGAGGGGGAAAATATGTTGATCATATTCCCTAGTGATAGATCCCACAGAGATAGTGTAGCATGGTGAACAACAACATGCTTAGAGTTGTATTGGGTCAAGGGTTGACTCTTGCAAGGATCTGTTTGATGTGCCGATTGTAGCAACCCTTAGGAGTTGTTTGGTGGATCCCACGTGGACTGTTGGGAGGCCTACCAAGCAGCCAAGGTGACAACAGTCACATTAGATCAAGAGGCAAGAGGAAAACAACAAGGTATGTTGTAGATCGACTCATGTACGATGGATTGATGGTGTCCTAGGTGAGGACACATGGCAGATTGGTGGAGTCTGTGGGTAGCCATGTGCAAGGGTCTCCGAGGTGTGGGGATGCCATAACTAGGAGCAGATGCTACAACATGGACTTGGTCTCTTGTGGACTATTGGAGGGCAGCGTGAGAGAAGACCAAGTGTGGATGAGATTGGACACTTATGGTCTACCAGAGGATAGTGTGATAGTGTCGAAGTTAGGGATCAGTGATCAACACCTTGATCGACAAAGGTAGTTGCGAGAGAGGTAGTTGTAGAGCTCAAGGTTAGACGAACCAGAGGAGAATTTGTGGAGCCCAAGACTTGTGTGTGGAGAAGGACTTCAACAATAGAGGATGGGCAGTGCTCCTAGCCTGTGTTCATTGTGGGAGATGAACATCTTGCAATGATAGGTGGTATCCATCCATGCCCTATGTTGGTCTTCATCGGTGCAACGCAGGAAGACCATAGTGGGTTGAAGTCCCTGAGTAGCTAAGGAGCAACAATGGGTAGTTGAGAGTTGTTCACAAGTGGAGCTGTGAACAACTTGACAAGAATCTCGATGTGTTGTGGCCATGATGTATGAAGGCACAACTAGAGAGTAGATTGGATAGTCGAGGTTCAGTGGCCAGATGGACTTGGAGCATTGAGAGAGGTAGGAGCTACAAATTGGGAGCCGAAGGACCAGGCAGGTACAGGGTATGACCAAGAGGAGCTCAGGGAGAATGCAACAACCAGATGGTTAGGGTATCATATCTTGTAATAGTGGATGTATGAGGGCCATTATCCTTGGTACAGGAGCCCTAGATTGTTTTATTATAAGTTGTTAATATAACAAATTTGGGTTGAAAAATAAAAAAAGTAGTTTATTATCTATGCATATGTGATTCACTGCTTTATATTTCCACTGTTCAAAGTAGTTTATGGTTGAGATTCTTGGTTTGGTAGCATCTGTGATTTTAAGACTCTAACCTAGACCCAAGGTCATGGAAATTTAACAGTGAAATGCTTTGCACTAAGGTGAAAGATTTTGTCATAAAAATCCCATAGAAGATATTTATTCATGGTTGAACGGAACACTGAGTCCTTGCACAATCTATCTGTAGCTGAGCATTTTGATTTTTTTGTAAGTTTACTATTTCTAACATCTTGTTGTACCAAGCACTGAGTCTCCTCTTGTAAGATCAATTGGCTTGTCATTATAAAGTTGGAGGAGTGGATCTTGATGAGTTTCTTTCTTGCTTATGATTTATCTTCCATCCATTAAAATATAGAGTGGTCATTGCCTTGTGAATATACTTTCTTGATGTTTGACACCAATCCCTAGAGAAGGAAGGATAAGGATTTGACATACTTCCTTCCATATACTATCCAGTAAGAAGAGTTTCAGAATATTTAGAAATGACAATACAAAAACCCATTCAATAGGTCAATTCCATCTACATTTGCCATTATGGAGCTAACTGGCATGTTAAAAACAACATTCTCCAGTATTTTATGGTCACAAGCTTGCAGGCCTCTTCTTGTCTTGACATATGAACTGTGATATTTATTTTCTGTCTTGCACATTAAATTTTGAATAAATCATAATTAGAGCTCATGGTATAGGGACAATGAGGAGTGATGTTCCTTCCATTTGTAACTAGTTTTCTGGCTTGTAGGAAAGATGCTGCATTTGTTGAGTGATCTACCTTCTAGTTTAGTCCTCTTAGCACATGGTAGAAATCAATGAAATCAAACATTTTTTCCTATCATTTGATTCTTGAGATTATTCTTGCATGATTAAGAACCACTGGACTGGATAAATTTGGCATGTATCTCATAATAAGAGAAGAATCTCCTATGATGACCAGTTGATCAATTATTTGATGCCTCCCTAGACCCCACCCACAATTGTTTCTATTTCCCCCCAAGATCAAGCACATTCCCCCCCACCCCCCCCCCCCCCCCCACCCCCCCAACACCGGCCAGTGGATTGCCCTTTGAGTCTGTTGAGAAAGAGTATTTTTTCTTAGATCTATCATTTTTTGGATTCATCCTCATCCATTCAAATTTGCCACATCTCCACTGATCTGGGTTTCTCGAGGATACATTTTGGATGTGCCATCCCTCTTGGCAATATATCTTTGATCCAACTCTTTTCCTTCTGCTCTAGTATCTGGATATTCTTCCTCTTCATTCCATTAGCCTATATTGTTTCCATCAACATCCCTAAACTTTGGCTGCTACTTTTTTGACATATTGTTTTCTTGATGGATGATAATTATGGTTCTATCCAACCTCATTTGCAGACATATGAATTTAGGCATGACGACAAGGTGTGTCTTAGAATTTGTTTGTATTTTTTATGCCATGAAGTGAACATCTCTACTCACGTTGAAGGCAGAGCCAACCAGGGAAAAATTTAATGTGGCCATGCCAATGAAAGGTATTATTATTGTTGTTAGTGTGTTTTTTTAACTAGTGACACTCAGGCCTCAACCATAACCCCATGCTTCCCACTTACTCTGTTGTGTGGGAGTCCACAATGGCCATTTGTGTAAGTTGGGGCATTCCTTAAGTTTTTCCTCTTATTACAGGTGAACAGGTAGTTAAAGCTTATTGAATTTCCTCTGATGTCATGGAAAGGGTGGTGTACACTATACTTACAACAATATTTGCTCATTTATCTTGAGACAACCATTTGTGAAAGATGTAATAATATTTTTTTCATAAGATGATGGCTTGACTTCTTAAAGCTTTAGAATCATGGGATTTAGCAATGTTTATATAGCCATTGGTCATAAGACACTTTTGCTTGTTATTAATATGCTTGTCAATGCTCAACGTGTTGGTTGTTTTGTAAATATGAAACTACTACCATGCTATGATTTCCTCACCTAGAATCCAATGCATCCAAATGGATTTATGGGTGTTATTGTCACTTCCCATAAAGATTGTTGCCCACATATGGATAAATTCTAGAGCCCACCATGTGGCACAAATGATAGTCTCCTTGTAATTATGTTGGAAGATGATAAAGTGAGTATTCTATTCTTAAAAACACCGTATTATGATGTAGTTGCTTTGCAATTTGCTTGTTTTGAAATTCATTTGCTAATATTTTACACAATTTTTTATGTATGATTTTTGAAATTTCTACCATCATATGAATTTCATGAATAAAGGATTTCTTATTGTTGTTAAATAGATGACTGTGCAAGAACTACCTCCAAATTCAACTATGAAGGATTTTCTAGACAAAATAGCTTATGGCAGTTCACTTTTTACATTATATGGTTTGCCAATACAAGAGGAGCTAAGGCATTTGAGCCATAGACTTTGGAAATGTTTCTAGTAGGGATTCCTATGGTTTTTAATGTTGTGATTATTTCACCTCATGGTTATTTTGGGCAAGAAAATGTTTTAGGAATGCTAGACAAAACACTAGTGGATAGGTAAAATCTGCAAAATGTATCCCTACATTTGAATCTTGGGAAAAAAACATATGATTGTTATCATTTAAATGATCCATATCTCTTGGAGCCCAAAAATCCATTTTATTTGGATAAGCTTTATCTATAACCTCAAAACAAACCCTATTATAAGCTGAAGGACCATTATGTCCTCTTGAGTCTTGAAAAAGTATGATGGAATGAAACTAGGTGAGGACCAGATCCAGGTTTACCATGTCAGAACCTAGGTTCATTAAGATGACGATCTTGGTTTGAAGATATCCACTATACAAATTAGGACCACCCATACTTATCGTTTCCATCTCTCTTTCATCATCAAGACTAACATACTGAGGACCTGTAACCTGTGGAGGCCCATGGTAGTCATTGCAATGCAATTTATTAGAATACATGCCATGTCCACAAGTTTTTATATTTAATCTCTGCATCCAATGTGACCATTTCTTATTATGAGATTTACCACATCTGAAAATGGAAACATTCACATCATTTTGAAGAAGTCTACAAAGGTCAACATATTTTTTTTCACATTTACAAGTTCCCTCACATTTGTTGGTTTCTGAAGCTCAAACACTTTCATAACAAAAATAGGCAAAGTCAAGCAGCAAAAATGGTCCACTCTCTTTTCATCTACTGATATTAGAATGAAGTTTTACTAGAGGCATTGTTTGTTTGTTTGTTTTGGTTAGAAAAGGGTTTTCTCTTGGTTTTATGTGACTTTCAATTTATCATATGCAGCATGTTGAGAAATGGGAAAGAATAATGCATGAAATTTATCTTGCAGAAATTGATGCTGAATGAAAGGATACAGAGTTTAACCAAGCTACAGTTCACTTTCATAAAAGCGGAGGAACATCTTAAAAATATGTCTAAGAATACACCTGTTATAAAACCAGCTCACAAAAAGATAGAAAAGATAGATCAATGCCTTAGAATTCAGCCTCTTTGAGGGGGCAACGTCCTTTACATTACACAAATGAACAATTCTTGGATGATACAAATGACAAGAACTCCTTTCTATATATAGGAGTCTAAGGGGTCATAATATAATCAGAGCCGACATAACAATAATAATGTAAGGGCACAATAATAAAAATAGTGGGCTTCTATGGGGCACAATAATAAAAATATGGGGACTACATGGGTACAACAATATAATAAGGGGGTTGTACTAATAACAGTAAGGGGTTACACTAGTAGTATAAGGGCCTAACATGCCCCTCTCCTTCAAAAAGTGTTGTCCTCAACACTTGAGTAGTTCTTGATGCTTTTGTATAAAATTCTTGTCCTCCCATGTGGAATATTCAGCGGGTAAGTTCTTCCACTTGATGAGATACTATAAAATTGATCGATTTCGTAGCTGTCGGGTTCTTGTTTCTGTGACTGCTCCAGGTTCCACTATGATTTTTCCTTCCTCTTCAAGTTCTAGCAATATTGTTTGAATTTTGATCTTCTGCAACTTTTGAATGAGTGGCCACACTTCTTCGTCCTTCTTCGATTCATCCCTTGCTTCATTTATCCAATCTGGTTGTATAATAGAAATAGCACAAAACAATGCTTCCACATCCTCATCCTTTCTTGAGAGTGTATCTACAACAAAATTTTGCTTCCCTTTTCTGTAGATGATGTCAAAGTCATAACCCAACATATTTGTGACCCATTTTTTTTGTTCTTCTAAAGATAACATTTGTTCTAAAATGTATTTAAGACTATCATGATCCATTTTTACCTTGACGCGTCTTCCCATTGGGTAAGGTCGCCATTTCTTAAGTGCATGTAGTATTGCCAACATTTCCTTCTCATAAATAGATTGCTTGAGATGTAGTCATAAAAATACCCAATCACCTACATCAAAACCTTTTTCACTATGATGTTGATTCACCTGTTGTTTCATTCGATTCTTCTCCAAAGTGGTGTTATCATTTAAAAGTTGGAGAACTTGTTGTTGATGCTCGATGTGATCTTTCACTGTTTGAACCTTTTTCTTCTTGATATGTCCTTCTATCTTGAGAGTTTGAGGAGTGGTAATTTCTTCCAATGCTTTACAAGATATGGTCAGATTCATTTCTTGATGCTCGATGTGATCTTTCAATTCTTGAACATTTTTCTTCTTGATATGTCCTTCTATCTTGATAGTTTGAGGAGTGGTAATTCCAACCAATGCATTAAAATATATGGTTGGATTCATTTCTTCTTTCTCTATGTGATCTTTCACTTCTTGAACCTTTTTCTTCTTGATATGTCCTTCTATCTTAAGAGTTTGAGGAGTGGTAATTCTTGCCAATGCTTTACAAGATATGGCCAGATTCATTTCTTCTTTCTTTGGGGTTGGTTCCTGGTGTATATCCTCTTATTTTGATGTTTCTTGATCCTTTTCTTCCTCCTTTTCATAATCTATGTAAAATAATTTCTTCTCGGCACACTTATGACCTTTAGTGCATTTGCTATCACAATTGTAACAAAGCCTTTTTTCTCTTTTTTCTTCCAATTGTTGTGGTGTAAACCTTGTAGGTTGTGGAAGGCTAGGAGAAAAACACTTCCATAATTATAGTCATGAGTGGTAGGATTCTGTGTTTCCATGATTTCGCTTTCAATTTTTCTTGCCCACCTGAATGCCTTCTCCAATGAATCAGGTTTCCAAAGATGAACCTCATGTTGAATGTTATCCTTTAAAGTACCTATTGTTAGTGCCTAGATTTACCTCAGGCTGAAAAGGTAGGATCCAGGGCCAACATCAAACCATGCTCAGCCTGGTAGCTAGCCCTACCAGGTCAGGAGAGGGCTCTCTCTGGGTCAATCTCAGCAAATTATGATCGACGAGGGCTTGAGATGACTGAAATATCTTCTAACCTTATGCTAGGTATATGTGCAAGAGAGTTTGATTGAATAAAATGATAATTTTGTTGGCTCAAATGGAAAAGCAGATTTTGGGTGCGAGGAATGAGGCTCAGTTTTGTAGAGATATCAATGGGGCAAGGTAGGAAACTGATTTTGGCACTTAAAATTGAATTAGGTGGAAAGGATAGATAGGTGAGGTGTTTAAGAGGGCAAGAGCAATCATGGATCCTCCCCAAACAGTTAAAAACATCAAATAACTAAAGCAAACTTCAAGTAGAGCACTGCAATTTCAATGGATTCTACTTACACTCTTGTTTGTTTAGTTAAGAGGAAACAAGATAAAGAATGGCATACATAACACATAAGCAAATTCACAATTACAAAAGAAATCACTGTACCAAGACAAATTGCCACATGGATCCCAAAGAGTGCTGCAAATCCTAGTCTCAATTCCTTAGCCAAAATGCTGATATGAATGTACAATGGAGCTCAAGGCTTTCTCAAAAGTCCAACCTTCTATCAAAATCCAACCCCTACACTATGAAATTCATAAAATATATACATTTTCTCATCCTTGTACTAAGGGATTGAGCTCAACCATTTTCTTCAAAATAGAATTAGTTACATTAAACTTGTGCCGAATTTTTGAAAATAGGTGTTGAAGATGAACTCGTATCTCCTAAACCATAGCACCTGTTACAAAACTGAAAGAGGTTTTTGTAGATAAGGTCATTTTGGAGAAAAAATTCTCTCAAATTTGGGAAATTCGTTTCCAGTAGCTCGCAATTTGTTCCACAAAATCATCTCTAAAACAGAAAATCATTAAAAATTTAAATCTGTGAAAATGTGCTGTAAATATCTAGTCACATATCCCAATTCGTGACACCTATGAATAAAATGAAAGAGGTTTTTGTTATATGGCTAGTGGTTAACAAAATCCTCCTTGGGTTTTGTAAAATTACTTTCCATCTGTTGTAAAATGGCCCCGCACTAAAATGACTAAAACAGTAAAAAATATGAAAATTTTGCTTTGTTTTAATGTAAGCTCCAAATATCACTATATATCTCCCACATAGTAGCACCTGTGCATAAACTGAAGGAGGTTTTTATTATTTGGCATGTGATGAACAAAAACCTCTTTCACTTTTGAAAAATTACTTACCATTATTTCAAAAACTTATTTTCACTAAACTTGTCATTATGTGCAGCAACCGACCTCAAAACATGCATAACCAAGAATCACTCATTCATTTCGATCATATCTTCTAATCCAGGAGCCGGTTACGAGAGTATGATATACCGTTGGAAATATTTTTCTGGGCTTCTTTGGATGGAAACATTTGTGATATGTTTTGTGCTTAACATCATGTGCAAAACATCTAAGAAAATCAAACATAGTAAGAGCTCATGTTGATCCCTAGTGACAGGCTGCGAAGACTGGAACTAACACCTATGAAGACATCACTCCTTTGCTTCTCTGGAATATCATTTACCCTTATATTCAATTTTTGAAAGTCCTCAATGTGCTCTTCCATTGAACACTTTTGTTTGAGATTTATCAATTGGCTAAAGAAGGTGTTTCTCTTTGTATCCTCATAATGTGCTATCATTTCCTCTGTGAAAGTTGACCACGTAACAAGTGGTTTACGAGAACAAATCCCTTTATACCATAAAAATTGATCTTGTTCTAAATAATTAGATGCAATGCGTACCTTTTGTAACAGTGGTACGCCATGTAGATCAAAATATTTCTCAAACTGTAGTATCCAATTTACCGGATCCTTGCCATAAAACTTCCTCATCTCGATATTTCTGTATTTTAGGAGCTCGATCTTGAAACGATTGTAACTCTATAATTTCATATCTGCAAGTTCTAATATTTTATCCTATAGTAGCCCTCTAAGTCCTCTTTCTAACCCTGAAAGTCTGATCAATATTGGATTTAGTAAGGAAGCGTTATGTCAAATCTCCCATGATGACCCAATTATAGACTAGTTCAGTAGAGCGAACTTGTACGAAGTTCCACGTGTCACTGATTCAACCTTAGGGCCTAAAACCAATACACAGAAAACTAAAATCCATCCTATTTCTGCAGCTTCTTACAAAATATCAATTTGATGCTAAGAGAGAAAGTTATGATGATTTTCCCAGGTCACCTTCTTAAGATGTAATTCGGGAGCCTGTAGAAACCCTAAATGTCTCAGATTATATCTCCGAAAATATAGCGAGACAAGATCTGAAATTTGGACCCAAGCTTCAACACGATTTCACTTCAAATGGGTTTTAATTTAAGAGTCTGAACCTTCGTAGAACAAATATTATAGCGAAAATGCCACGATGACCTGTTGGAGATGAAATTCTGGAGCTTGCAAAAACCCTAACTTCCTCAGATCATATCTCCGAAAATATAGCGCGAAAAGATCTCAATTTTGGATGCAAGGTTCAAACCAATTTCTTATAAAATGGGTTTTTTTTTTTAGCTTCTGAAACTTTTTAGCGAAAAATTTATAGCGCAAATGCCACGATGACCTGTTTGGAGCAGCGAAACCCTAGAATCCACAGCTCTGATACCAAATGTTATGAAGCCATCTCACAAAAATATAGAAAAGATAGATCAACACCTCAGAATTCAACCTCTTCGAGGGTGCAACCTCCTTTACATTACACAAATGAACAATTCTTGGATGATACAAATGACAGAACTCCTTTCCATATATAGGAGTCTAAGGGGTCATAATATAATCAAAGTCGACATAACAATAATAATGTAAGGGCATAATAATAACAATAGTGGGCTTCTATAGGGCACAATAATAACAATATGGGGACAACATGGGTACAACAATATAATAAGGGGGTTGTACTAATAACAATAAGGGGTACACTTGTAATATAGGGGCCTAACATTGTAGGATATTAGAATGAAGTTTTACTAGAGGCATTGTTTGTTTGTTTGTTTTGGTTAGAAAATGGTTTTCTCTTGGATTTATGTCACTTTCAATTTATCATATGTAGCATATTGAGAAATGGGAAAGAATAACGCGTGACATTTATCATGCAAAAATTGATGTCGAATGAAAGGATACAGAGTTTTAACGAAGCTACAGTTCACTTTGATAAAGGCGGAGGAACATCTTAAAAATATGTCTAAGAATACACCATATACAGAGTTTGAACATAAGCAATATATGGATTTTTCTTTTGCAGATATGTTCTTTTTTCTACCCAAGATATCATAGCAAGAAAAATATTGATATTGTAGAAATTGTTTGAGGACATCATTGAGGTTGATTTTTCTGATGTCATGCTTGATTGATACCTTCTCATATGTCAGGAAGACTTTAAATATGAATTAATATGTTCCTGAAATAAATTAGATTCAAATTTTATAGATATAAAAGATAAAAACAAATGTTAATGCCTTCGTTTGATTGTTACTTGACTTTACTGTGGGCAGGTTACAGGAAATGTGATTGGAAAAAGGATGGGGAGATAATGCAGAGCATGTCTTGGATATGATTCATTTGTTGTTAGAGATCCTTCAGGCACTTGAGCCATCGACTTTGGAAATGTTTCTAGTAGGGATTCCTATGGTTTTTAATGTTGTGACTCTTTCACCTCATGGTTTTTTTGGGCAAGCAAATGTTTTAGGAATGCTAGACAAGACATTGGTGGACAAGTAAACATATTTTTTATAATTGCAATCTCCATTCCATGATATCCTCTCTTTATTGTTTGATTGTATTTTGAACATTTCTTTTGATTTTGTTTTGTCCTTTAACTATGAAATAGAAAATACTTTGTATCATGTCCATTTAAACAACAACCAAAGCTTGAAGATGAAATTAGTATTACACGATATTGATTGGAATCCTTATAGCTATTTTGTGTTTAAAAAAATTCATGACTATAAAAAAAGTTTACTTTCATGTTGTTATTTGAGCACATGTTGTTTATATACTTGACCAAGTTCATGCATTAGAAAATGGAATGTTGTGAATAAAATGACAAGAATTAAACGTCACACCTCAGATTATTTTTTTTCACAAGTTATCTACAACTAGAGATTTTTAGCATGTAACTTAGTTACTAAGTTACTAAGGTGTTATTTTATATGGTGACATTTTATTTGCTTTGTTTATACAGGTCATCTAGCCATATTATAGTGGCCACTATCACCCAACTGAAGAAAACTTGTTCGAGTTTCTTGCTTGTATGGGGAAAAATGGCTTTGACATTGTTGATGTTAAGGTATATGTCATATAAACTATTTATAGTCTACTTTAGTTTATATTCTAGTGTTAATTGTATTTAATATCTTACACTCTGCATTGTATATATATATATATATTTTTTTTTTATTTTTTTTTTCAGAAAAGGAACTCAGTATTGATAGTAAGAAGCAAGAATTGAAGAAAGAGTTCGAGAGCAATAACACTGGAGTGACAAATCCAAAAAGAGAGAGACAAGAGAGTCAGTCTAGTGATACTGTTAGAGACAATATCCCACATAATACACACACATAGAAACTGATGGTCAAGTCTTCAGAGTTGGTGAATTCACCCGTAATGCCTTGGCAATACAATGATAATGTTTTGAAGTGACGAAACATCATTTCATGTGTAAATTGTAGTCCGACCAATATTAAGTTGGAAAATCATATTGTAATACTTTAACGTTTCATATAATATAATTTATGTGGTTGAAATTATTTATAGTTGCACTTGATATAGTTTAATATTGTAATTAACATATGCAACTTTTTGTTTTCATATTAGATGAACATGCACATTGTATGACATTTTAAAATTTAGTCGCAAAATCATACTAATTAATTTATGCTGATTAATAATGAACACATAAAATCAATCTAAAACTACTAAATTAGTAGGTTATATTGATTAATGATAAACACAAAAAAAATGAGGATAAGACAAAATTAGTCATTTATAATGATTATTAATGAAAGTAAATGAAATGAATATAAACGACTAAATTAGTCAGAGTCAATATCCCACATAAGAAACACACATAGAAACTGATGGTCAAGTCTTCAGAGTTGGTGAATTCACCTGTAATGCCTTGGCAACACAATGATAATGTTTTGAAGTGATGAAACATCATTTCATGTGTAAATTGTAGTTAGACCAATATTAAGTTGGAAACTCATATTGTAATACTTTAATGTTTCATATAATATAATTTATGTGGTTGAAATTATTTATAGTTGCACTTGATATTGTTTAGTATTGTAATTAACATATGCAACTTTGTGTTTTCATATTAGATGAACATGCACATTGTATGACATTTTTTAAATTTAGTAGCAAAATCATACTAATTAATTTACGCTGATTAATAATGAACACATAAAATCAATCTAAGACTACTAAATTGGTAGGTTATATTGATTAATGATGAACATAAATAAAATGAATATAATATTAAAGTAGTCATTTATAATGATTATTAATGAAAGTAAATGAAATGAATATAAATGACTAAATTAGTCGTTTATATAATGAATATGAAACTACCAAAAAAAGATAAATGATTACTGCAAATGATACATTTGTGATTACAAATGATAATTAAATTTTTCATATATATGACTATTAGTAGCTAATTTACAGTATCTTATAACATGACTAACATTTTGGTCATATTTCTTTGGTCATTAATTGCTTTTCTCGGGTGATCATATAGTAATATATTTTGTTGTATATTTGGTCATTAATTGTGGCAATTAATGACTAAATCAATGACTAAATTTATGACTAAATATACTACTGGAAGATAAAATTGAGACAACCAATTAATGACTAAGCTAAAAACGACTAAACATTGGTCGCGTTATAAGATACTGTAAATTAGCTACTACTGGTCACCGACTGAAAAATGGTCGTTTATATGCAAATTTTAGTTTTTTTAAGTAATTAATTAGCCATTTTGTACTAGTGAATCAATGGACTATATTCAAGGCCTACTTTTCCTTGATTTCTAAAGCTTTGTCCACTTCGCTTACATCCAAACATCAAGGTAATGGAATAACCCGCTTTTCACACAAGAGCATTGTAATCCAAGTATTCAAAGATCTCAAATACTTACCTCACGGTCCCTTGAAGAAGCATCGCTCTGCTTTGATGTAACTAACTAAGGTATCAATCACAAACTTTGTAACAAATCCTCCGATGACTCGATCAAGCCAGTGATCAATTACGCGCGCGATCTTATCTTCGGAAGCTTCCAACCTCCAAACGAGCTCCGGGGTCCACACTATTGGACCATCAAGCCTCCACCTTCCTTGGTCATCTGCCAATTTAGCGATCCACTCATATAGTTCGATCAGGAAGGCACAAGAGAAGATTTCATGTATTTTTGTGTATAAATATTTGTCCAACCAGTATTATTTTGTCAGGCGCGGATTTCTATTTTCTTGCACCACGAATTCGTGGACCTTTCTATCCAACCACTTCTCAATTTCCTTCTTAGTCAGATTCCAGTGATGAAACATCACACATCTCTTTATGTAGATCCCAGTCCCGGCAATGGAACCATTTGTTGTCTTAGGGAGCCCTGACCCAAGTTCAAAGTCAGTTGTGCCAAACAATTCCATACACTATTGGCCCTTTTAGCATCAATCTATAGTGCGCAGACTGAGGTCTCACCAAACGTAGTATGGGGGGATGCTGGAACCAAGTTTCCGCACCCAGAGATCAGTGTGATGTTCTTTTAGCGACCTAGATCTGCCTTTGCACAGACCTCTAGGGTCCTGCGTCCTAGTGCTATAACTTCCCTTAATTGGCCTTTAGACCTCTGCGAAGGTCTATGAATAACTTTTGCGGACCTAGGTAATGCCAATTAGCTCCTTATGCACACCTTATATTACCCTTAGATCTGTAACTACTCGGAATTACCTAAGTGTTCGATAGCTTTAAAAAAAAGCGTTATGATCTTTGCGTAATCACTTAAAATTAATTGCGTTTAGATAAAAATGCAGATCAAGTAAAGTCACGCATCAATACATCATTATTTTATAAAACCATCATTCATCACATCATATAGTGCATTCATACATAACAGAAGTAAAGGGACTAAACACAGGAATTTCTGGAACAATCTTCTTTATTGATATTCAGCAAAGGCTTACAAACTAAAAACTTCCCTGCACATTTAGCTGCAAGGGTCTGCGCACTCAGCCACGGACACTACTCTAGGCCTCTGCGCACTCAGCTACAGAGCCTTTCCCCTCTAAGACTTCCTTCTCTGTGCTAGACTTCTTCCTTTGTACCCATCGACCCAAGTATCTCTATCTTCCTTAGAATCTCTAAGACACACCTATTTATACAATCCCATGGTCCACGGACGATGGGTAGATCTCAAAATCTGACTCAACTATAGATAAAGGAGGGTAAAAACCCTTTTTTACTCTTAACTAGCTACGCGCTCTGCGACCACAATTTGTGGATACTTTTCATCTTTTTACATCAAAACTTGGGCTTTTGCCCCAAAACTGACCCCAGGGGACCCCATCCCAACAAGAATCTAAATGGACCTGTCAATTTTTAATTAATTCATATTATATATCTCTAAAATATCCAGACCATCCTTCTTTGTTATTTGATAGGGATTTATTTTGCATAGAAGAATAATGAATTAAATATTAAACATAATGATGCAATATATTAACCAAGGAAAGAAAATTGAGATGGTTGTGGTATTTGTGTGCTCAAAGGAAATCCAACAATGGTTGTATGATTTATTTATCATGAAATAATCTTAAAGAGAAATGTCGGTTAAAAAGTTGAACTCCATTACTAATGAAAGATGGTCATGTTGGGCAAGGAAAGGATGCATTGAAGGGCTCAAGGTCTAGCTCCAATACATATTTATTCTTGTCACTGCAAAATACAAAGGTGTCATCATTTTCTTATCCAGGAAAAAATAAGAGTGAGTATGTATTTGTGCATCTGTTATAGTATATGGCATAGAGAGCACTAGTGTACCCTAAAGCACCATATCTCTCTCCTCCACAAATACTAGTGTACCCTCAACACTATTGTATATACTACTAAAGGATGGCACTGTTTATTATACTTAACACTATTGTACAGTGTTCTAACTACAACCCTCCTAAAGGAAGAGCACTATTGTTGGAACATTATCCAAACCACACAAATAAACTAACTCTAAAGACATGGGAAAAAAAAAAAAACCCTTAAAAGCCATGAATTTTTCCTAAGGGACATGAACAACACCATTTTGAGAAGCAATTTACCAAAGAAATTATTTCCCATGGCCTTCTTCTTAATTCCCATAATTATCCTCTTTCTGAAAATTCACTAAATCCTACTCCCAATGCTCCAAAACATAATTAAAATGGTTGTCATGGTTGTTGAAGTTCTTGTTGTCAATAAAATGAGTGATAGGAAGAGGCTTCTTGCAAGAAAAAAAAATAACTAAGAAAACAAATGTTGATGTCAGTGATAGACTCAATTCAATTCATTTCTAGATGAATGATTGAACAACATAAAGGCATATTAACCTTAGATTTTTTAAACTTGGAGAGAGACAGAAAACCAAGATACAAATAATACTTAATATATATCTATATAATTTGTTTGTTTATCTTTTGTGGGAGTATTGACTTCAATTTTTTATTTTTTTTTAAGCTTTAACTAGTGACATATCTCAACTATATTGGCCATAACATGTACCTATCCTCTTTAAATCTAGTTATAGAACCCTCACCTAGTTACATCTTTTATCCATATTGAGTTGTAAAGAGGACATGACTACCCTAGGTGAAATTATAGATCCTTCATCAGACATAACTAACATTTGACAAGGGAAAAGTCTAACCTGTATAAAGGCATCTCCTGTGTCACAAATGTAGCATTACAACTCACCATTCTATACTCTATTCTTTTGTGCACATATCCATTAGAACTAACCATTCAAGTTATACTCTTTAATAAGTCTATGCATTTTTTCAATTTCAACAACTTCTTCTTTGTCTTTGGACTTTGGTGGGTCAATATCACCAGCAACCACAATAAGGTTTGAAAACTTAAGGTACTACAATGTTAGGTAAAATGTAAAGACAACAATTAAACTTCACAGTGAATGAGGAATAATATAATCTGATCATATTATTAATATGTCATCAAGATGTGATTAGAATTGTCTTGCATGCTCAATTCCAGCTGCTTTATCCTTTTCTAAATTATCATTCAATGGAAAACTATCTAAAACTTCTTTGAAACCTATATAGAAAGATAAATAATCCATTCACAAGGAAAAAAGGACTGAGAGTGTAAGGGAAGTAATTCCAATACAAATTATACATCAAATTTAGTATTTATTACTATGAAATAGATGTTATTTCTACAACCAACAACTATTTAAAATCTACGTGTAATAAGACTTGAAAGTTAACTATTAGTCATTAAATCGATTCAAATATGTCCACATACAAAGTAAATGATCTCATTGTGGATTTTTCAACATAATTGTTGCATTTTCTCTACAACCTATCTCATCATCTTAGGAAAGTTTAAAATGTACCATGTTTCCAAATCAGAGGTGAAGCAAAGAGCTAAAAATAAGCAACATGGCATTCTTTCTTTGTGTGGTTTGTAGAGTGAAATTACCAGGAATTACTAAGTTCAAACCCAAAGAAACTTAAAAAAAGAAGAAGATGAAAAATAGATTTGGAAATAATCAAATATTATAAGAAGAAAACATACAAATCTAGATGCAAATAATATATGAAATTACTTAGTCTCCCATTAATCTATTATTAAAGTGCAAACTTAGAAAAAGAATCCTATTTCTCCCAATGAAGCAAATACACTCTACCATTGTCCATAATTTCTTTGATAATTAGATGGAAATAAATCAAACCTTTTGTATTAAACTACAAGAAGTTTTCTTCTCAAAGGGAAAACAAAGAGCTAACTTGAAGAAATATGGTAGTCATTGTCTATGTGGTTTGTGGAATATGATTTCCAAGAAGTACTAGGTTCAAACTCAAAGAAAGTGCATAACAACAAAAACTGAGAGATATATTTGGAAATAAAATTGTTTGATGAAACATGAAATTTCATATGAAATTAAGCTATGAAATGACCTTGGTCTCCTATTAATTTATTCCTAGAAGTGGAAACTTACAAAGTATCCCAATTCTCCCTTCCAAAGAGGCAATTGCAATCTACCATTGTCCATAATTTTATTTGATAAATTAGATAGGAATACTTCAAACCTTCTGTATCAATAGGATGATTTGGTATGTACTCCACCAAAGGTTGTTGAAGTCCTAAGGTTACTTTCATGATAAAACCACACAACAAATCTAATGGGCCCCTGGTTTAATGGTGAGGTCAACAAGTATTAAGTTCTAGTGTGATTTTATGGAAAACCCTCATCATCAAAGTCCACCAGGGTTCTAATATTGTTGTGGTTTAGCCCACCAAAATTGCCATGATTTTTGAAAAGGTGATGTTGGGTGCATGCACAAGAAATTGTAGCAGAATAGCTACCCCTTAAACCTGGCACCTAAACCACCCCTCAGGGCATGTTTCTTAGAGTAGTTTAAACAAAAAAAGAGGGAAAACAAGCAGTAAATATTAAAGGAATAATGATAACACCCAAGACTTATTATTTTATATAAAAACATCACTAACTTGTTGCAGGATGACTTTCTAGAAAAATCAAGACCATCAAAATTGGATTTGAACATCTTATTGAGCAGGTGAAGGACCAAATATCAAAGTTTGGCTCATGTTCCTACACTCATTTTTAGATAAATTGAGCAACATAGTGGATGAATTGTCCAAACAGGTAATTGATGGCCAAGAAAGATCATTGAGATCGACACCATCTTTCCTACTAAATCGTTGTTCATATAATCATCAACGGATTCTCTATTTTGTTTCTAGATTGTTTGGTGGTTTTTGGATGGAAAATTTGGGAAGGCTCTTTGATTTTATCACTTTTATTCTCCTAAAATAGATTATGGATGTTACATACAATTTTACGAAAACCAAATTTTTAGAATGTTTGTAATAGTTGAGAAGAGGCAGTAGTGTTGCCTTTACTTGAACTTCAGTTTTCAGGAGTTCTAACAATTCCAGACACTTGATACATGTAATGAAATTATTTCATCTAGAAATAAAGATATTAGGACTTTCTCCTTGAAAAAGAAAAAAGGCATTCATATAATCATTAATCATTGATGTGTTCCACATCTTGTGGCTCCCATGTGGCCTGAAACTCGATCTGTAGGTGCATTCTCCTAGCTTTCATCATTAAAAAAAATACGTTGACGAATGCCCATAAGCATTTAACCATAAACAAGTAACTAAATACATCACATGGAAAAATGACTTGATCAAATCAATTGGGACCAATACTTATTCAAGAAATTAGAGTCCTATAAATCGAAGAAAAGGCAGATCAATCAAAGGCAAAGAATTTTGCTGAAAAGGGATAGGTGTCTATTGGGAATGTTAAGATGGGCAAGTCACCAAGAACATCACCCAAAATAGTGAGGATAGAGAAGCCTATAGGAAAATGTATTTGGGACTTCCTGCAATGAATGAATATTCAAATAACCATTGAAAGGATCACCCAAGTGAGATTCAAGAAATCAAAAAAATGAAGCTTGTTGAAATACAAAAAATCCTCCACGTCTTGCAAAACTACCTCCTAAACCAACAATTTCTTCTTCCCTTGGGAAAGTAGCCAAGAACATCGCTCCAAATAGTGAGGATAGAGAAGCCTATATGAAAATTGACCGTGGGACTTCCTGCAGTGAATGAGAAGTCAAATAACCATTCAAATCATTACCCATGCGAGATTTAAGAAATCAACAAAATTAAGCTTGTTGAAATACAAAAAAAATCCTCCACGTCTTGCAAAACCACCTCCTAAACCAACATTTTCTTCTTCCCCTGGCTCTAATATTGTAAAAGATACCAGTGGCATACCCATTCCCCCACCTTATCCACAACCTCTACTAGGTGCTCCTCGTGTGCCTCCACCTCCACCTCCACCTCTTGGAGGTATGCTAAAATCACAAGGACAATTAGGAAATAAATTACATAGGGCTCCAAAGCTTGTCGAATTCTATCAATATTTGATTAAACAAGAAGCTAAGAAGGAGGCTACTACTATTGCATTTGCAACATCTGATGTTTTAAATGTTTGGAATAACATGATTGGAGAAATAAAATTGATCTGCATTCCTCCTATTTGTAAGTGTCACATTTGGAGTTCCTACTGAAAATAAATAGATTCATTTGTGCATACCCTTAGCAAAGTACTTGTCTTTTAAAGCTTGAACTGCATGATAAGAGAGGTGTAAAATTATACATGAATATAAACAAGAGGAATGGAATGTATTAATACCTTAGCTGACATATTCTTGGTCTATCAGGTCAAAGCTGAAGTGGAAACCCAAGGTGAATTTGTCTAGGCCTTAGCCACTGAGGTTCGAGCATGTGCATGCAAGAATATAGAAGATGTTGGGGAATTTGTGAACTGGTAGGATGAGGATCTATATTTCTTGGTATGTATCTTGAATTCATATGACATTGAAAACATTTCATGAATTATTACTAGCATTTTATACCATCGCATTTGATCATTAATGTAGACAGATATTGCTCCCGTATTGTTGATTTTATCATTGTGAAGCATATTTTCATTAAACAGAAAAAAAAATGATACAAATTTGTATCTTAAAGACACTAAATAACCAAGTCACAAATTCTACTAACCATGTAATTCAATGGCCTAAACATAAAATAATCAAAAGAAATGTTGACATCTCATAACCTTGCTAGGACTCTGAACAAGAATAAATCCCCAAAAATGGGAATAAAATTAGTGATTATAAGTAGGAATATGTAATCCTAAATTAACCAAATTAAAGGGGATTACATGAGAGCCTAAAGTGAGTGATATATAGTCATTATTTTGTGGGGATCCCCGCAAAAAACTTATTTTTTAGGGAGCCTAAGTTTATGCTGACTACCATCTTAGCTCCTATGGGGAATCCCTTAAACATAATAATTTTTGAACCAATCATTCATATTCCACAATAGCTGATTGCACTTTCCAGTGTGTAATTTCAGTGTGTTGGTATGTTTGAAGCTCCTATTCAAATTGGGAGTCCAAGTCAATGTCTCCAACCATTGTGTCCATAGGGAGGCTTTATACAGTTAACTATTTTTTTTGGTTCTACATGTGGCCCAATTAAACATCAAAGCATATTCCATTTCTCAACTGAGAAAAAAACATTCATTTCCACATGCCTTTCCTTGTCTTCTCACTTTCGGTATTATTAACATATCTTTTACCAAGAAGTCTTGCTTCTAGTGTATATCTTGGTTATCTTCATAATGGAAAGACACTGAGGTTTGGAGATAGTGAAAAATGCATTATTGAAAGTGGAAAGAAATTTTTCCCTACTACCATATTTTATCCAAAAGAGACAATGCTTGGATGATCCAAAAGGCACATTGTTTGTAGTTCGTGGTTATTAGAGAAATGGGGTTAAACTGCCACTACTAGATTAGACAATTTATTTAATTAATCCCATCACCATGGTTATATATTCTATTCACCCCATCTATGAAATATTTGTTAGTGGGAGCGTGAGTTTGAGCTAAGTGATGAGTGGTGTGTTATGTTTGTGTTATTAGCATGGATATGGCAGGATATCTCTCCATGGCACAACTGCATTCAATCAATAAGATGTCACTCGATGGAATCCTTTGCCCAATTTTGCGTCATATCAAATTTGCACATAACATGGCCTAAGTATAGGATAAACAATTCTATTTCATGTCATTTCAATCCAATGAAAATATGGGCCACTTTATTCTCCTAGAATGTTTGAACATCTCATTTGTATCCAAATCTTACACAAAATCTTTTATTTTTCTTACAGTAACTACCATTGTAAACTTTTATTAAAAAAGATGGAGCATTCTATCTATCAAAGATGCATTGGTTGGTTTTGATAACATCTCTTTCTTACACTAATTTACCTTCATTAAGAGTTGTTAGCATTAAGCCAAGCTTTATGTCATTTGCAACAATACACTAAGAAATCATCCACAAAGAAAAGATTGCATTAGCTGATCGAGGGACCTGAAATTGTGTTTCCAGTAAAGATGCTCGAGTATATGGTCGAGAATGAGTTCAAGGTAAATACTATGTACATATGTTGGTGATGGGAGCCCTCGCTATCACTTTTTCTATAGAAGTGTACACATTTCAACATCTCAAGAGCAAGCAACAATGTTCAGACAATTCTGCAGGTTCTCAATTCTTCATCCATTTGTTATGCATACTCGTTATTGAATTATTGCAAATTTCCAAATTTGAGCATGGTTTTGATTTTGTCATTTATAAAGGGATTGCTTGATTCAGATTTACCGTGAAATATGAAGACATCACACTTGGATATTTAAGTATTTCATGTTTATTGTGAATAGATTTAAGGATGGGCTTTGATTTTCTCTTGTGACGTAGATCTAGAATGTGAAGATGAAAAGGAACAACAAAATGAAGAGTGAAAGGAAGACTTAGATGTGCACAATGATTTCGATTTAGCATAGAAAGAGGAAGTATGTTCATTATTAACCATTTGAGATTTATAACCTAATATTTGTGAAAACTAAAATGATTTGATGAGTATTCTCTAAAAAAATATAATTTTGACTGGAAATTACAATACAATTTGTGCATGTTTATTTATTTATTTACAGGAGTAAGAAGAGGAATTCAAAAGAGTTAACAATGTCATCAACCCATATTTGAGTAGTAAGAGCTTATTAGATGGAGAACAAATCCTCTTACCTGAATTTGAAGACCTATTATCAAGCATTTTGGAGTTCACATCTCAAAAAGGAAGCCTTACCGAGACAAATTGTGAGAAGGCTAGCTTATCATATGACACTACCATGGATAATAACTTAGCTGAACTCAATAGATTAAGGAATCTGGTGAAGGAATTGGAAGAAAGGGAAGTTACACTTGAAGGTGAATTTATTGAGTATTATGGTATGAATGAGAAGGAGTCAAGCATAAGGGATCTGCAAAGACAACTTCAAATAAAAGTAGCAGAAATTGACATGCTTAATGTTATCACAAAAAATGACCACCTAGCCATTTCTCACTAGTGGATCAAAATACACCATGCAGATTTAATTTTACCATAGTAAAATCACTTTCACTATGGAAAATAATTTAGTAAACCACTTTTCTTCAATTATTTTCCGATTTAAATCAAAAAAGCCCATGAGAATAATTAGATAAATCATTATTTATTTAATTTTCTCTAGGAATAATTATTAAATCATTATTTGAATCATTGTTCTTTCTAACATTTAACTAAATCCCTTAGGAATATTTAAATAGATCATTATTTATTTAAATTTCCTTATTCCTGTTATTAGAATAATTATTAAATCACGATTTAATAATTATTTTGATTTCACACTTTCTTGTTTCTCGCAAAATAATTAATAAATTTTATTTGTTAATTATTTCTAAATAAAGGTATTTAACCATTTTAAATACTTTTTCCCTCTCCAATAAATATAATAAAGTATTCCAAGTAATTAGATATGAATATGGTTAATAATATTTTATTATTCTCCATTTTCGAGATTAACTCCATACTTTGCTATATAAAGGATGGATTTTCATTCATTCTTCACCATGATCATTATCATTGTCAACATTATCGTCATTTTTCTTGAGCTCCCCTTTTGAGTTCTCCACTTTTGTTTGGGTTTTTCATACATTGTGAGAGAGAATCAGTTTTTGAAGCATCAAGGATATCAAAGGACCCATCCCATGGAGGGGGGATTATAGACCAATCGGTAGATATCCTTCACCAGGTGTTATCAATACAAGATTTATTCATTTAAATAGTCTTTCCAATTGGGTTATTATATTAGATACTTTATATTGTTGCTTTCTGTTTTGGATTATATCTTATTTTACTGCAGGTTTTCTATTTCTGTTTCAGATATAAGACGACAACGACCATCAACTTGTTGTTAGGGTCACTTGTCACCTAGTGACTTAAGTGATGCATTTTTGGTACATCTTCCAAGAATTTTCACACTAACAAATGGCGACTCCATTGGTGTAATAACATCATTCTTGGGTTACTGAATTTTTAGAAAATTTTAGGGTTTTCTTCATATATTTTTAGCCTGTCAATTTCTATTTATAGTATTAAACCCTATTTTGTCAAATTTTCAGATTTTGTTGTGTTTATGGTCTTTTGCACAAGTCATAGGTACCAACGGAGTAGGAGATGGCCAAATATGTCTAAGATATGCCGACCGAGACTCTCGAGAATAGAGCACAATTTTCAGCCCCATAAGTGAGTTGCAGAGCACACTTTTTGGCCAGAAATCTATGTTTTCCTCAGAAACAGGTCAGTACCTATGTTTTGTACCTTTTCCAGAAAATTTTCAATTTTTTTACAGATTTGCCCAGAGTGTTGTCAGCAGACTAGTTCAGGTACTGCATCTCTATTTTTCAGTCTCCCTTAGTCCTAGATCCACTTTATTTGTCTCTTTAAGAAAGGAAAAAGCCCCCCTAGGGTTTATAGTGCACCTCCACATTGTTAGGAAGAGATTTATTGAGTGAGGAGTCTAGGGTTTTCAGCATTTTCAGCCTTTTTTTTTTCAGATCTGATCCATTACTCTTTAGATCTTCTGGATAGGTTTATTTTACCTTTTCTCCCTTTAGAGTTTGGGTTTTCCTTTTTCCCCTTAGGATCCCCTTAAGCATCCTATGTCTTTGAGCTTCACACCTGTCCTTTGCAACATTTTTCACTTCTAATTTTTTTTGTTTGTTTGCATCATTTACAGTAGATTAAAGCCTTTAGATTCCAGTCCCTTGACATTAGATCTTTTTGGTCTATTTTTGTGTCTTTTAGTTTCTTGTTTGCCTTCTCTTGCTTAGCTACTTAGTAGTCCTTGTGGGTGGGGTTTTGTGTGCATGATTGGCTGTTTATTTTTCTATCATTGTCAGATTTATTTACAATATTTCAACATTTTACTTTTAGCATCATATGGTGTCATGAAACATGCTTAATTAACTCATCCACTTGACACATCATTTTCACACACTCACACCTTAAGCAAATGTGAGCTTTGTTAACACCGACAAGCCAAGACTTGAAACACTACACCTTAATAAATCAACACACATAGATTAAGCCCACTTGGGCATTAGTGCCAAACAATCTTTGTAGTGTAGGTGTAGGGTCGGTGGGATAGGCTTCCAGTAACATCCATCATCACTTTCATTGAAACATAGAAGTTGACAAATTAGGGAGCTTAAAATCCTTTACCATCCCATGGTCAAAGTCGAAATGCGTTAGAAACCCGATCCAAAGGGGGTTAGGCTAGGTCATCATGTGAGCAATTCTCCTTGGGGCTACCCAACCCATGGTAGGGAACTTCGTGCGGTGGCTGACTACCAAGAAGCTCAAGAGTCGACCGCCCTCATGGGAAGAAGGTAATCGTAGTGACCAAGCTTAGGAAAAAACCTTATAGGGCTGGTTGCGGGAAGAATTTGGTCCTCTACCCCACCTTTCTCTGGACAACTCTTCTTGCGGGGATGAGATTCCGTCAAGTAAGAATTTCTTTGGAAGGTCATCTAAAATAGTAGATCTAGCATTGCTTGAGGATTTAGATCACCTATAGGCTAGAAGTAGTTTTCTTTGATAGGACATGTTTTATTGTACTAGAGTAACTGTTATCACTCCTCCGCATCACCAAGGCTGAGAAGGAGTCCAACTGAGGTAACCATAGACCAACCTTTTGACTTGGTAGCTAGCCCTACCAAGCTAGAGAGAGCTCTCTCCAAAGGAATCATAGCCAAGAGGGCTGGATAGATTAGGGCTTTAGGCTAGATGTAAAGAGCCGAGGGTGTTTGATTTGATTTAGTGGGGTTGTTGGAAGAAGATTAGGTCAAAAAGACTAGGTCAGGGCAAATGAGGGTATGATTGCAGACATCTGATGGAGCATGGTAGGTAGGCACTCAAACACTTTAAGGTTATGGAGTGAGATGGATAAGACTGATGAGGTGTTAGAAAGAGCAAGACAAGCATGTATTCTTTCTAAGTTGAAGATAAGGGACAAACTATGAAGATTTCCCCAAAATAGAGCATATAAGATGTATTCTGCTCATCAACTTGAAAATAAACATATCATAGAAGTGAAGTGAAATATGGGAGTACAAAACATTCAAACATATGCAACATAAGAAGAAACTAAGTCAAAATTCCATACCACAGGTATTCCATCAAAATAGCTACAACTCATTCATTAAATTCTACCAAATACTGATTACACTAGTGTCTCTGATCAATAGCCAAACATCCAACTGATTCCAACCGTTTCTAAATTCAAATGATGAAGTACTTATACAAATTCTAAACTAAAATATCTTGATAAAAATCTCAAGATCTTTTTACAAATAGCCTAAACAGTTTTTCACAAATAGAAATAAAATGTAGGAAATTAAAAACTAATGTATCTACTTGGCACTATCATTATGGATTTTTGTTGACAAGGAAGAGAAATTTGAATTTGATTGCAACTCTTAGTTGATGAGGTGGCTAACTCTCTTTGAGCATTTTCCTCCCGTAATTATGCAAAATAGGGTCCATTCATCCCTTTGTATATCTCAATCCGAGATAGATCTGTAAAAATTGAGATAGGTTATTGTAGATAAATATATTATTGAGATAAATGTCTCTCAGTTTCCCAAAATTCAGCTCCAATTGTTCCCAATATTCTCTGCCAAAACGTGACTGAAACAGGACTTTGCACAGTCCAAAAAATAGGCTGTAAATATGTACTTGTATCTATAATTTTATAATATATGTGTAAAATATGAAGTAGGTTATTGTACTTTGGAATATTAGGAACATAAACCTCTTCCAATTTCTCAAGAGTCATCTCTGATTGGCCACAATATATTCTGCAAAAATATGACTAAATAGGAAAATTTGGGTAAATATGTCTGCAAAGCGTCATCTGTATATCACAAACCATAATAGCTGTTAGAAAAATGAGAGAGGTTTTTGTACACGAGGATGTTGGAAGAAAAAAAACTCTTTCAGTTTCTAAAAATTTGTCCTCATTGGTTTGGAAACAATGTTTGAATTCAATGTAGCATATAGGAAAAAGCATAGTTTCAACTGATCATGAGACAAATGAATGACGTGGATGCGGGAGATGACATGGAAGTTAGGGAATGGAGGGTAACATAACTAGGAGTGCATGGGAAAAGGTCATGGGAGGCAGATGGAGTGTAGGTGGGTGAGATTTTTTTACTAGGGCTACCATCAGTGAGTAAATTTTTGAATGAGGACGTAGGTGGAATTACAAAAATTTATGAGGGAGAGCCTAATATGAATATGAAAAGAGGAGTTTTGATCATTGATGGAAGTATGCAAATACTAACTCTAAAATCAGCCTTATTGGGTATGGTAGCTCCTTGGAGGTGTCAAGAACATCGTAGACCAAGTGCCTAACCATGTGGGCCAATACGGTAAAAAACTTACAACCAAACTGAACATTGAAAACACACACACTGCAAACTGTAAACTAGATGCTGAAGGATGCTTGTCCAAAAAGCTTATTGCATACTTATCCTACACTAATCTACTACAAAATCACTGAGTCAAGTGATACTAAAGTTCCAAATCAATCAATCAAGCACCTATTGTAATGATGAGGTTGTTTGATGGTGCTTGAACCAGAACATAATTGGAAATTCTACGAGCAATATATACACATAGTACATCTGGCTCTGTCAAAGGAAATATGGTTTGTCATTAAACTTAAGAAAATATTCCATATATGCTGCTATAGGATCATAAAATCTAGATTTTATCTACTGCCCCAACTCATTAACATATGATCTCGGCTAGAGATTGTCACATCCTTGCTTTAAATCAAAACATCCTTCAATCCAACCATCCAAGGGCAGCCTTACCTTTTCTTCTTTGGGAGGAGGGAGAGTTTCCAAGAACAATTTAGCATCTTGGAAATCATATGATTCAATTTGAAAATCCAATAGTTCAATTTCATTTTCTAATCTTTCAGCAACTAAACCAAGAAAATAATTTTTACCTTTAGGTGTGAGTCGGCTGGATTTCAAACAACGAAATACTAATGTTGAGAAATTATGATCAATTTGAAATTTTGCTAACTCATTCCTTAAAGTTAGTAATATTTCCCCAGATAAAGGATTTCCCACATACCTTGTCATCGGTGATTATCATCAATGCTCTAAAATCTGGATTCTTTGGCAGTGAGGTCACTCTGAACTTTGAAGCTCAGGATCTTGAACAATGGAGTCACCGGGCAGATGATTCAATCTTCTTGTGTCCGACTGTTGTCCACCATCAACAATCGGATCTAAGTCGTTGTTGTTCTTACCCAAGGAAGATACAGTTTTCATCCTCGGCAACGGCGCCAGTATGTTATCACTCCTTCGGATCTCCAAGGCTGAGAAGGAGTTCAGTTGAGGTAAACACATAGCAACCTTTTAACTTGGTAGCTAGCCCTACTAAGACGGAGAGGGCTCTCTCCAAAGGATCACAACCAAGAGGGCTAGATAGATTAGGGATTTAGTCTAGATGTAAAGAGCAGAGGGTGTTTGATTTGATTTGGTGGGGTTGTTGGAAGAGGATTAGGTCAGAAAGACTAAGTTAGGGAAAATGAGGGTATGATTGCAGACATCTGATGGAGCAAGGTAGGTGGCATTCAAACAATTTAAGGTTATGGAGTGGGATGGATAAGACTGATGAGGTGCTAGAAAGGGCAAGACAAGCATGTATTATTTCTAAACTAAAGATAAGGGACAAACTATGAAGATTTTCCCAAAACAGAGCATATAAGATGTATTCTGCTCATCAACTTGAAAATCAACATATCATAGAAGTGAAGTGAAATATGGTGTTAGGATATTCTGACACATAGGAAATAGTTAAGTATAACTTGGTCTAGTGTAGAGTTAGGTAAAGTGTGTTTCTTTACTATGTACTTTTGTAACTACAATCCAACGGTCACGATATGTTCTAGACATGAAGTGATCTGACGGTTCATTCTCTCCTCGGTATTACTGACACTTGATCCATGGCTTAACACCTGATTGTTCCATGGTCTCTATTTAAAGAGCATGGAGGGTCATTTGTAGGTTAACCGTTCATGAGAGAAGATTATGTAATTTCATTCTTTTATTAATAAATTGCCTAAAGTGGTCATGTTGGCTCAGGCCGTGGACTGTTTCCCTCTTTGAGGGTTTTAACCACATCAAGAATACTGGTGTATTGATCTATGATTTGTTTATGAGCAGTGTCTTTGGTGTTATTTCTAAGGAACTTACCCTGTAAATTCCTACAATGTATCTTCTTCTTCTCATTCTCATGAGTGGCTCATTGATTTTAGAGCTTCTTATCACATAGCCAAAAGCAAAGCCATGTTTTCTTATTTAAATGATTGTAACACCAAAAATATATATGTTGGTGATGATAGATCTCTTAGTGTTGTAGGGACTGGAACTGTTCATCTAGAAAATGGTCAATTTAATGATGTATTATGTGTTCCAAGCTTATCCTGCAACCTTCTATCTATATATCAGATAACTCATTTAGGTGAAGGTAAAATCGTTGAATTTTCACCTCACGATGTTGTAATTAAGGACCTAAGAGATCCAAGATAGATTTTAGCTACTGGCATTGCTGATGATTCTACAAGGTTGTATAAGTTTAACAACTCTGGGTCATCAAATCTTTCCTCGGTATTTGTTGCTCATAATGATGAAGTGAGCAAACTTTGGCATGAGCGATTTGGTCACTTAAACTATCGCTCCCTACAGAATCTATGTAAAGAAAATATGGTGATAGGTCTTCCAATGGTATCTTGCAGAGATGGTGTTTGTTCCGAATGTGTACTTGAAAAACATCATCAGGATAGTTTTGAAAAACGTGCCTTTTGGCACACCTCAGCCCCTTTATAGCTTGTGCATAGTGATTTATGTGGCCCACTTCTAGTTGTTTCATTCTCTGGCTACAAGTATTTCTTAACTTTCATTGATGATTTCTCCAGATGCACTTGGCCATACTTCTTAAAACTCAAGAGTGAAGTATTTAACATGTTCTTGGCCTTTAAGGCCTTTGTTGAAAAACAATCTGGACATCAAATTCTTAAGCTAAGATCTGATAATGGTGGAGAATATGTTAACAAAAAATTCATCAACTTTTGCACTGAGAATGGAATTCAAATGCAACATACTGTTCCATATACTCCACAACAAAATGGTGTAGCTGAAACGAAGAATCGCACCTTAAAGGAAATGGTTAATTGTATGCTTAAATCTAAAGGACTTATTCTTAATTTTTGGGCAGAAGCAATTAACTGTGCAAATTACATAGTAAATCACACTCCTACTAAGGTTTTAAAGAATATCACTCCAGAAGAAGCATGGAGCTCGATTAAACTAGATGTAAGTCACTTTCGTGTTTTTGGAAGTGAAGCGTGGGCCCATATTCTAGATGAGAAACATAAAACTTTAGAACCTAAGAGTGAAAAATTTATTTTTGTTGGATATTCTGAAGATGTCAAAGGATATAGACTTATTCCACCTAAGTCCAAAAATGTTATCATTAGAAGAGATCTAAAGTTTGCTGAAAATATATCAGCCTACGAGCCTAGTTCGGCGGATGTGCCACCTCTCTCTATCCTTTATACTTCTAAAATATTTCTTCTTCAGATGATGACATCGAGGATGACAATCCTCCTCCACCTTCTCAAGATCCTCCTTCAACTCCTCAGCTTCCAAAATGAGTCTGTGCTACTTGGGATGCAGCAAGTGCTCTTATCAGTGATCCTACATATCAGTGATATACACGTTCTCAGTTTGATAGAGCCTTTTCTTTACTAGCTCAAGCTTCAGTGAATTATGATCCTGACACCTTTGCAGAAGCTTTAGGCCATCAATATTGGGACACAGCTATGAATGAGGAATATCATTCATTATTGGCAAATGATACATGGGATCTTGTTCCTCTACCAAAGGGACGAAAACTTGTTAGATGCAAATGGGTTTATAGAACCAAGTATGGACTAGATGGAAAAGTTGATAAACATAAAGCTCATATTGTTGCTAAGGGTTTTTCACAAGTAGAAGGCATTGACTATACTGAAACCTTCTCCCATGTTGCCAAACTGAACTCTATCTGCCTTGTTCTTTCCCTTGCTGCCTCTTTCAAATGGGAAGTCCATCAGATGGATGTTAAATCTGCATTCTTGCATGGGGACTTGGATGAAGAAATCTATATGGAAGAACCTACTAGCTTTATACAAACAGACTCCAGCCTTGTATGTCGGCTTAAGAAATCCCTTTATGGTCTCAAGCAAGCCCCTCAGGCTTGGTATGCCAAAATGGATATCTTTCTTTTAGAAACTGGATTTTCTAGGTGTCATTCTGAAAATACTGTCTACACCAAGAAAGTGGGCAAGTCTCTTATCATTCTTGTTCTTTATGTTGATGATCTTATCCTTATTGGTAGTGATCCAAACCTTATAAGCCATGTGAAGTCTAGCCTTAAAAAGAAGTTTGAAATGACAAACTTAGGACACTTGCATTATTTTCTTGGTCTTCAAGTCTTGCAATCCCAGGAAGGTATTTCCCTTTCCCAATCCAAGTATGCCTATGATCTTCTATGCCATTTTCACATGGAAGACTGTAAGCCATCCCCTTCTCCCTTTTAGTCTGGAGCCAAACTTTCAATCACTTGTACTTCCCCTGAAAATGATGCTACCTTATACCGTCAACTTGTAGGAAAACTTTTGTATCTGACCCATACTCATCCTGATCTTTCCTTTGTTGTTGGTCTTATTGCTCGGTTTATGAAAAACCCACATGAAAGTCATTGGAAAGAAGCTAAAAGAATACTTCATTATGTTCGAGGTACAGTTCAGTTTGGGATTCATTACAGTGCAGAAGCATCTTCTTTATTGGTTGGTTTCATTGATTCCGATTGGGCTGGTGACCCTGATGATCAGAAGTCTATTGCAGGTTATATGTTCACTCTTGGTTCAGGACCTATTACATGGGCTTGCAAGAAAAAAAGTGCCATTTCTCTTCCTTCAGCAGAAGCAGAGCATCGTGGTGCCATAGAAGCTAGTAAGGAGGCTCTGTGGCTTTGTCAGATCCTGTCAGAGTTTGGCTTTCAGCAGCAGCATCCGACTACACTTTGGTGTGATAATCAAAGTGCCATTCAACTATGCAAAGATCTAGTCTAACATCAACACAATGAACACATTGAACTACACATGCACTTCATCAAAAATCTCATTCATGACCATGTTCTTGAAGTGCAATATTGTTCAACAGATGATCAAGTTGTAGACATCTTTACAAAGGCTCTCACAGAGGCAAAGTTTACTAAACTTCGATTTATGGTTGGAGTTCAGGAACTTGTCACTAAGGGGGGATAGGCTCTAATGCCTCCTTCCTTCTCCTATTATGTCATATTTGTACATCCTTCAATCCTATCCCAAGTTATTCTTAAGGGGGGATGTTAGGATATTCTGACACATAGGAAATAGTTAAGTATAACTTGGTCTAGTGTAGAGTTAGGTAAAGTGTGTTTCTTTACTATGTACTTTTGTAACTTACAATCTGAAGGTCATGATATGTTTTAGAAATGAAGTGATCTAACAGTTCATTCTCTCCTCAGTATTACTGACACTTGATCCATGGCTTAACACCCGATTGGTCCATGATCTCTATTTAAAGAGCATGGAGGGTCATTTGTAAGTTAACCATTCATGAGAGAAGCTTATGTAAATTTTCATTCTTTTTATTAATAAATTGCCTGAAGTGGCTGTGTTGGCTCAGGCCGTGGACTATTTCCCTCTTTGAAGGTTTTAACCATGTCAAGAATACTAGTGTATTGATCTGTGATCTGTTTGTGAGCGGTGTCCTTTGGTGTTCTGTCTGAGGACTTACCCTATAAATTCCTACATATGGGAGTACAAAACATTCAAACAAATGCAACATAAGAAGAAACTAAGTCAAAATTCCATACCATAGGTATTCCATCAAAATAGCTACAACTCATTCATAAAATTCTGCCAAATACTGATTACACTAGTGTCTCTGATCAATAGCCAGACATCCAACTGATTCCAACCCTTTCTTACTTCAAATGATGAAGTATTTATACAAATTCTAAACTAAAATATCTTGATAGAAATCTCAAGATCTTTTTACAAATATCCTAAACTATTTTGCACAAATAGAAATAAAATGTAGGACATTAAAAACTAATGTATCTACTTGGAACTATCATTATGGATTTTTGTTGACAAGGAAGAGAAATTCGAATTTGATTGCAACTCTTAGTTGATGAGGTGGCTAACTCTCTTTGAGCATTTTCCTCTCGTAATTATGCAAAATAGGGTCCATTGATCCCTTTTTATATCTCAATCCGAGATAGATCTCTAAAATGTGAGAGAGGTTATTGTAGATAAATATATTATTGAGATAAATTTCTCTCGGTTTCCCAAAATTCAGCTCCAATTGTTCCCAATATTCTCTGTGAAAAGGTGACTGAAACAGGACTTTGCACAGTCTGAAAAATAAGCTGTAAATATGTACATGTATCTCTAATTTTCTAATATATGTGTAAAATATGAAGTAGGTTATTGTACTTTGGAATATTAGGAACATAAACCTCTTCCAGTTGCTCAAGGGTCATCTCTGATTGGCCACAATATGTTCTGCAAAAGTATGACTAAACAGGAAAATTTTGGAAAATATGTCTGCAAAGCGTCATCTATATATCCCAAACCATAATATCTGTTAGAAAACTAAGAGAGGTATTTGTACATGATGATGTTGGAAGAAAAAAACTCTTTCATTTTCTGAAAATTTGTTCTCATTGGTTTGGAAATAATGTTTGAATTCAATGTAGCGTATAGGAAAAAGCATAGTTTCAACCGATCATGAGACAAATGAATGATGTGGATGCGGGAGATGACATGCTAGTTAGGGAATGAAGGGTAACATAACTAGGAGTGCATGGGAAAAGGTCAAGGGAGGTAGATGGAGTGTAGGTGAGTGAGGTTTTTTTACTAGGGCTACCATTAGTGATTAAATTTTGAATGTGGACCTAGGTGGAATGACAAAAATTTCTGAGCGAGACCCTAATATGAATATGAAAACAGGAGTTTTGATCACTGATGGAAGTATGAAAATATTGACTCTAACATCGGCCTTATTGGGGATGGTAGCTCCTTAGAGGTGTCAATAACACCATAGACCAAGTGCCTAACCATGTGGGCCAATATGGTAAAAAACTTACAACCAATCTGAACACTGAAAACATGTAAACTACAAACTGTAAACTAGATGTTGAAGGATGCTTGTCCAACAAGTTTATTGCACACTTATCCTACACTAATACACTACAAAATCACTGAATCAAGTGATACTAAAGTTCCAAATCAATCAATCAAGCATTTGTTGTAATGATGAGGTTGTTTGACAGTGCTTCAACCATAACATAATTGGAAATTCTAACAGCAATATCTACACATAATACATCTGGCTCTGTAAAAGGAAATATGGTTTGTCATTCAACTTAAGAAAATATTCCATATAAACTGCTATAGGATCATAAAAACCAGATTCTATCTGTTGCCCCAACTCATTAACATATGCTCTCGGTTGGAGATTGTCACATCCTTGCTGTAAATCAAAACATCCTTCAATCCAACCATCCAAGGGTAGCCTTACCTTTTCTTCTTTGGGAGGAGGGAGAGTTTCCAAGAAAAATTTAGGATCTTGGAAATCATATGATTCAATTTGAACATCCAATAGTTCAATTTCATTTTCTAATCTTTCAGCAACTAAACCAAGAAAACAATTTTTACCTTCACGTGTGAGTCAGCTGGATTTCAAACAACAAAATACTGATGTTGAGAAATTCTGATCAATCTGAAATTTTGCTAACTCATTCCTTAAAATTAGTAATATTTCACTAGATAAAGGATTTCCCACATACCTTGTCATCGATGGTTATCATCAATGCTCTGAAATCTAGATTATTTGGCAGTGAAGTAACTCTGAAATTTGAAGCTCGGGATCTTGAACAATGGAGTTGCCAGGCGGATGATTCAACCTTCTTGTGTCCAACTGTTGTCCACCATCAACAACTAGATCTAAGTCGTTGTTTTTCTTTCCCAGGGAAGATAGAGATTTTGTCCCCAACAACAGTGCCAGTATGTTATCACTCCTCTAGATCTCCAAGGCTGAGAAGGAGTCCAGCTGAGGTAACCACAGACCAACCTTTTGACTGTAGGTTTTAACCCCGTATAGAAATTACTTGCATACGAATTCTAAAACACAGAAAATAAACAATGTGAGAGAATAACACATAAAACACATATACACAGAGATTTTCCCCCGGATCCAAAAATCAGGATTACCAGCTTGATTTTTCATTAATTTCCTTTCAATGTTACAATACATATTTATACATGCCGAAGCATCCAATACCATGGACCAAAAACCGTCGCGTCCAAAACCATGTGTGAAAATCATGCACAAAATGATTTCAGATAGGTAGAAATGGCCTCAGGAGAACTCCAATCCATAGACTTAAGTGTGGATCAATGCAAAATTGACCTAGGGGTCTGTTCAACTAAATTGAAAGTTTATGTCACAACCTTAGGGAATTATGATCTTGTCATAGGTATGGATTGGCTAGAAGCTCATCAAGCGTGGGTAGACTGTTATGGGAAAAGAATTCTAGGTATAAATTATGAAGGAGAATCGATCCAAATTCAAGGTATCAAAAGAAAAGTATCTTTACGCTACATATCAGCAATGAAAATGAAGTGTTGCTTAAGAAAAGGTTGTCAGGCATATGTAATTCAAGAAGTAATTAAAGAAAAAGGACCGTCCTTAAAACAATATCCTGTGCTAGCCGAATTTCCGGATGTATTTCCAAAGGAACTACCAGGATTACCCCCTGAAAGAGAGTTAGATCCCACAATCGAATTGAAACCTGGTACTCAACCAATCTCTAAAACACCTTATAGAATGACAGCTCCAGAACTTCAAGAATTACAAATTCAATTGAAGGAAATATTGGATATAGGACATATTCGACCCAGTATATCACCTTGGGGTGCTCCTGTAATTTTTGTCAAGAAGAAATATGGATCCTTAAGATTATGCATAAATTATTGAGACTTCAATCGAGCTACAGTAAAGAATCGATATCCTATGCCTCGAATTGATGATCTTTTTGATCAAATGAAAGGAGTTGCTGTCTTTTCAAAAATTGATCTTCGATCAGGCTATCATCAGCTAAGGATTTCTGAAAGCGATATTTCTAAGACTGTATTCCGAACATGCTTTGGACATTATGAATTTACTGTGGTACCATTTGGATTAACAAATGCACCAACAATTTTTATGAATCTTATGAACAATGTTTTTCGCAAATATCTTGATCAATTTGTACAAGTATTTTTAGATGATATACTCATCTATTCCAAGAATGAGAAAGAGCATGAAGACCATTTACGGATAGTATTATTATGCCTCAGAAAACACCAGTTATATGGAAAGTTATCCAAGTGTTCGTTCTTTCAGGAAAATATTCATTACTTAGGTCATATCATATCAGGTGAAGGGATCTCAGTAGATCCTAAGAAGGTAAAAGCAATCATGGAATGGATAATACCAAAAAAAGCACATGAAGTACGAATCTTTATGGGTTTAGCTAGTTACTTTCGAAGATTTGTGGAATGATTTTCCAAAATTGCAAAGCCGATTACAACCCTTCAGCGTAAAGTTGTTAAGTATGAATGGATTGAGGAATGTAATAAAGCATTCTCTGAACTCAAAAGACTACTGACCAGTGCACCAATCTTAAGAGTCCCTAATATGGACAAAGATTTTACGGTATGTACTGATGCATCCAAACATGGGTTAGGTGTAGTATTAATGCAGGATAGAGGAGTAATAGCGTATGTCTCAAGAAAGTTAAAGCCTCATGAAGAACTCTACGCTACTCACGATTTAGAGTTAGCCGTTGTAGTACTAGCTTTAAAAATTTGGAGACACTATCTAGTGGGGCGAAGTTTTACGCTTAAAAGCGACCATCAAAGTCTACAATATTTGTTCACCCAAAGAGACTTGAATGCTAGACAAAGACGATGGAGTGAATTCCTAAGTGAATATGACTTTGGAATATCATATATTAAAGGAAAAGAAAATGTAGTAGTAGATGCTTTAAGCAAAAGACCACAGATATTCTCCCTCATGCCTATCAAAGTAGACTTAAGGCAACGAGTACTAGAACATCTCATAAAAGATAGCTGGTATTTAAAGGTAAGATCTAGTCTTGATAGTAAAAAGCCAAAAGAATCTAAGTTTGAAGGATATGAACTAGAAGATGATGGAATCTTACGATTTCATGGAAGAATGTATATTCCTGATAATAGGGATCTTCGAGACACCATCCTTAAGGAAGCCCACAAAGCAGTATATTGTGCACATCCTAGAGTAAAGAAAATGTATACGGATACCAAGAAACTCTTCTTCTAGTCAGGCATGAAACGTGATATCGTTCAATTCATTGCAAGATGTTTGGAATGTCAACAAGTAAAAGTAGATCATTGTCATCCAGCGGGTCTCTTACAACCTCACGACATTCCTATGACCAAATGGGAGATCATTTCTATGGATTTTATCACTAGGCTACCTCTTACTTCTCAAAGACACAATTCCATTCTGGTAGTAGTGGATAAATTAACGAAAAGCACCCATTTCATTCCCGTAAGAGATACTTACGAAGTTGCTGACGTAGCTCGAGTATTCATAAATGAAATTATCAGATCTCATGGAGTACCTAAGAAGATTATCTCAGATAGATATTCACGATTCACTTCAAGATTCTGGACTTGCATGTAGTCAGCCTTAAGAACTGAACTAAATTTAGTACAGCTTATCATCCTGAAATTGATGGGCAAACAGAAAGGGTAAATCAAGTACTTGAAGATATGTTGAGGATGTATGTTATGGATCAGTAATTGCACTAGGAAAAGTATTTATACTTAGTCGAATTTTCATACAATAACAGTTATCACAGTTCAATCGGAATGATTCTATTTGAAGCATTATATGGCAGACCTTGTAGAACACTGTTAAGTTGGGACAAGTTAGAAGATCGAGTGATAGTAGGGCCAAAATTAATACAAGAAATGGAGGAACAGGTAAAACAAATTAGACAGCGATTAAAAGAAGCACAGAATAGACAAAAGAGTTATGCTAATGATCACATAATTGATAGGAAGTATGAGGTAGGGAATCAGGTTTTCATCCACATCAAAACGAATAAAAGTACTATTCGATTCAGAAAAATGACAAAGTTATCACCCTGATTTATTGGACCATTTAAAGTCATGGAAAGAGTTGGACCTATCGCCTACTATCTTGCACTGCCACCTCACTTGCATAGTTCATAATGTATTTCATGTATATGTATTAAGACATTACATAGCTAACCAATATCATAACCTTCAATGGAAGGAACTGTAGGTATCAGATGAAGGAATCATATCAGTCGAACCATTACGTATATTGGAACGTAGGGTTTGATAGCTTAGGAATCATCTGGTAGACCAAGTTAAGGTCCAGTGGGACAAGTATAGTCCTGGATCGGCTACTTGGGAAGATACGGAAATCATATGTCAAAAATACCCCAACTTGTGTCAATTTTGAATGTTTTGTATATATTTACTTTACTTTAAATCAGAGACTCAGAACCATTTTGGAATGATCACATATAAACGTAAATTTTTTTATGATATGTTATCTGTTCAATCCCACTGGTACGTGGATACGAAGATGGAATGTGTTATTGATCTTACTAAATTATAGTTATCAAAGTAAAGTTTAAATATTTGAGTAATTTTGCTTCTGATGAGAATTAAGATATTATAATTTTGTTTCATTTATGCATATCAATATGATTGATGAGATAGAAATCAAAGAATGATCACATTTTAATATGAAAGCTAATGACATGAATAGAATATGGCAAAGTATGTTATACTATAGTTGACATGTATGAATTATACATAAGCTATTTGTTTTTGAATATGTTAATGCACATTTTATAAATGCATGGACAAGTGTTTATGATTGCAGATAATATCCGTTACCAAATGACCACGTGATGATAGAAACTTTAGAATGATTAAGGCTCAAAGAGATTCCATGATAGGGTATTAACCCTAATTCTACTGGGAGGGGTAGAGGTGTTGCCCACCGTTTATCCTCCGAAACCTGGAGTCATGGGAGGACTGTGCGAATCACGCTCCCCTAGACGTGTGATGATGACTGTCGGATGCATACTGGGAATCAGGTCGGTATATCCGACGTTGTCATCCTTAGAGTTTATGAATGGTTAGGTTAGTATAACTGATGCCATGGCATACTCCAGTAGAGGACGGATAGGATGGGGGTGGAAGAGATTAGGAAGGATAGGATGATTTTCTAATAGCTAGGGAACCTGATGAAGTAGAACATGATCATTAAAGTTATAAACCTAAATGTATCCAAAACACCAATTTTATAGTGCCCTCACATTAAGTAAGAATTTAACCTCGATACACAATCTGAACAAGAATGTACTAATCACTATTATAAGTATTGATATACGATAAAAACTCTAACTTCGGGATGAAGTTTTCTGAAGGAGGGGTGTATGTAATGACCCATCATTAATATACAGAGCACAAGAATATTAGCATGCATACGATGCATGCATATGATAGTTACATATGCATGTATTGCATGCACCGCACTAGTAACTATTTTCTAAATTAACTAAAAATATTAAATATCCTGACACTCCTTCAAATAGAAAAATCGCATTCACCCATCAACACACATATTACTTAATGCATCATGATTAATGAGCAATTACCAATGACATTAAGTTAAAAATTATAAAGTAAAAGGGTTATAAAAGAAATAGATGTAAAAATTAAGTGAATTCTTAAAAAAGGTTATATAATTATCTATCCCAAAATTTTAAAAAAGTATGTTAATAAATTATTAAAAGGATAAATTAAACCAAAATAAAGTTCCTATGTATGAACTTAGGAAATTTTAATTAAACAAATAAAATCTTTAATCAAAACAAAAACACACATGTCAATATATCTTTAAAAGAAAGATAAGACTCATGTTATATTCAAGAGGTGTCGCTGAGAAAGGAAGTGGTGGGCTTGCTGGTGGAGAGAGCGACCACCGCCAAGGAACAATACATAAGGAGAGGCCGAAGTTGAAGACGAGAGAGGAGAAACAGGAGGAAAATTTGTACACAGAGTTTATCATCAGGAACAATTGAGCCTTGCTTGTTTTGAAGTTTCTGGGCATGGGGGAACAGTTTGCATCAATTGAGAAGCATACTGGACTGAGTATCTAGGTTGTACTCGGTTTGGCTAGGTGGTTTCGGTTTTTTGGTAACAAAAGCAGGAGCAACTTGAGGCATCATCAACCGCAGGAATATAGGTAGGTACTCTCATCAATTCTGTCAGTTAGATCTGTAAAATTTTATGTAATTTTATCATAGGTTCATGATGATTTTAAGAAATCCTTTATTGTCTTTACAATGGTTGTTAAATTTTGTATAGTCCTTACATCAAATTTTGTATAGTCCTTACACCTCCAACTCTCTCCATTCTAGCATTGCAATTATCAATATCAACCATGCATAATGGAATGTGGTACCTTTCTCCTGGAAGTCGTCCATAAATTCTTTGCAAAGTTATTCGGCACAGTTGTATTGAACCCCATTGGTGCACTGCACATCTAATGAAACTACCATTGAAGGGACTTCATTAGCCCGACACTTTCTCATGATCTTCCCATCCAATATGTGCGTTGCGAAGTGAGCTGCTTGGTCAATGATTTAATTTATATCATATCCCCTCTTTCCTTTTGTTAGACAAAACTTCTTCTTCATGTTGTCGGCTATGGTGTAGTCCTGATCTTTTCCAATGAGTTCTTCTGTGGGGTTCAGCCCTTGATATGGAAGTATGGTGATTATCCATATCAACATTGGATCTACAGGGATCTTATTTCCTATCCATAAGAATCCATCATTGTAGGTTTTAACCCCGTACAAAAATTACCTGCATAAGAATTCTAAAACACATAAAATAAACAATGCGAGAGCATAACACATAAAACACATATACATAGATATTTTCCCTTGGATCCCAAAACCGAGACTACCAGCTAGATTTTTCATTATGTTCCTTTCAATGTTACAATAAATATTTATACATGCCGAAGCATCCAATACCATGGACCGAAAACCATCGCATCCAAAACCATGGACCGAAAACCATCACGTCCAAAACCATGTGTGAAAACCATGCACAAAACCATAGGTATGTCCTCCCAACCTAATATAGGGTCCAAAAAAAATTTCCCCGGGGCGCTGCCCCAAACCCCATGGGGGGGGGCTACTCGCGCCCCTCAAACCCCCCTGTGACCCCCCCGCTGCGCAATCGGAGCAACGAAGGGGAACCCCCCGATTAACTGCATGGGCTAGCCTTGGAAAGAATATAACACAACCCAACATTCTCCCACTTGTTGTTTTCTTTCCACAGGGGGCCATAGGAGAGCTTAGTCATTTATCTAGCCCTGTAATGCCCATTGTTTCTCTACACCAAGAGAACTTCTCAGAGCTCACAGATTTTGTCAATGCATCTGCAGTATTCTTCAAAGTGTCCACCTTTACCAGCAACACCTTTTTGTCTTCTATCATATCCCTCACAAAGTGATACTGAACATCAATGTGCTTTGTCTTTGAATGGTAAGCATGGTTCTTTGCCAAGAAAATTTCACTTTGGCTGTCATAGTCTATCCTTATAGCTCCCTGTACTAACCACATACTTGAACATAATCTTTGCAACCAAACTGCTTCCTTGCTTGCATGAGTGGTTGCCATGTATTCTGCCTCTGTAGTTGATAGTGACATTACAAATTGTTTCTTACTCATCCAACTGATTGCACCTCCAAATAGGTTAAACACATACCCACTTGTAGATCTTCTCTAATCCAGATCTCCAACCTAGTCGGCATCAACAAAGCCACGGATATCTAAAACTATGCCCAATCCTGGTCTTCCTTGGTATCACAAACCATAATCACTAGTGCCACGCAAATACCTAAAAACCCACTTCATTGATGTCCAATGCTCCTTCCTTGGTTTTGACATAAACCAGCTCAATACTCCCACTGCATGTGCAATGTCTGGTCTAGTATAGACCATCGCATGCAACAGGTTACTAACTGCACTTGCATATGGAACACGGGACATATCCTCTTCCTCTTCTTGTGTCTTGGGACACTTTTCAGCAGATAAATTTACACCTATAGGAATGGGAATCTTCACCGGTTTACTATCCTGCATATTAAACCTCTGTAGCATTGTCTTGACATACTTTCTCTCATTTAACCAGAGCTTCCTCTTTACCTGATCTCTTTTAATTTGCATGCCCATAATATAGTTTGCAGCACCAAGATCTTTCATGTCGAATTTGGAGGACAATTGGTCTTCAAATCCTAGATAATTTCTTTGTCATTTCCAACTAGCAACATATCATCCACATACAAGACCAGATAAATAACACGATCACCAATTAATTTAAAATACACACAGTGATATGCTTTGCTTCTGGTGAAGCCAAGTCCCCGTATAAATGTATCAAATTTTTGATACCACATCCTTGGTGACTATTTTAACCCATACAGAGACTTCTTTAACTTGCATACCAATTATTTCTTACCCTTCAACGCAAATCCTTCAGGTTGCTTCATGTAGATCTCCTCTTCCAGATCCACGTGAAGAAATGTTGTCTTCACATCCATCTGTTCTACCTAAAAATCAAAAGCAGCAGCAACAGATAAAAGCAATCTAATAGAAGCTACCTTGGCAACAAGAGAAAAAATATCACCAAAATCAATTCCCGACACCTAGGAATAACCTTTTGCTACCAACTGAGCTTTGTATTTCTCCACCTTTCCTTCTGCATTTGTCTTCTTCTTGAATACCCATTTGCTGCCAATGGGTTTCCTTCCAGCCGGCAACTCCACCAGATTCCATGCCTCATTTTTGTGCAAAGATGCCATTTCATCAACCATGGCCTCTTTCCAGAGTTTGCCATCCTCTGAATCTACTGCTTCCTTCACAGTTATGGGATCATCATCAGTAATAGATAAAGAAAAATTTGAACAAAAAGCAGATGGACTATACCTTTCTCGCTGCCTTCTTTCTCGAACTTATCTTCTCACACCCGGAGTTTGTGGCTCTTCATCTTTTGATTCCTCCTCTGTTGTAGAGTATGATTCTTCCTCCTTTAGCTCAAACTCTATCTTCTCAGGTTCCTTTGATGGGACTTCATGTTTAATAACATCTCTCTGAACACCACATCTCAGTTGTACACAACCTTCCTTGTTACTAGGTTCCAAAGCTTATAACCCTTTAAACCATCCTTATACCCAATACAGATGCACTTTTCAGATTTACTATCCAACTTGGTTCTTTTCTCCTTTGGAACATGTACATATGCATCACATCCAAATACCCTCAGATGTGAAAGAGAGGGTTTCTTACTAGTCCATAGCTCTTGTGGAGTCTTATCCTCCAATGTTGATGAAGGTGATCTGTTGACCAGGTAACATGCTATCTCCACTGCCTCTGCCCAGAATTCTTGTCCTAACCCAGAACAACTAAGCATGCTTCTTCCCTTTCCATCAATGTCTTGTTAATTCTTTCTGCAAATCCATTTTGCTCAGGTGTGTATGAAGTAATATTTTTCTGTTCTATACCACACTTCTTACAGAATTCTTCAAATTCCTTGCTGCAAAACTCTCCACCATTATATGACCTCAACACCTTCATATTCTTCTCTGTTTGGTTTTCCACCAGAGCCTTAAATTCTTTAAATCTATCAAAGACTTCAGATTTCTTCTTAAGGAAATCTATCCATGTATTCCTTGAGAAGTCATCTATAAATGATGCATAGTACATAGACTTACCCAATGATGGAAACTTCATAGATCCAAACACATCACTGTGCACAAGCTCTAATATCTGTTTCACCCTCTTACCACTAGAGGGGAAACTTACACGATTCTGCTTCCCATATACAACATTTTCACAGAAATCAAAATCCAGAGGGCTATTACTCATACCTTCTACCATACCTTTACCATGAAGTATTTGAAGGCCATTCTCTCCAACATGTCTAAGCCTTTGATGCCACAACATGGTCTTCTCTCCAAACATCGCTAGATTTTCTACTCCACTTTCAGGAACCACAGAACTGTTGCACCCATAAACAATAGTGCTACCTTGCAGCTTGTACAAAGTTCCAATTCGAACTCCCCGAATCAATACCAGTGCTCGTCGAACCATCATGAAGGTATCCCTCTTGAACATTGTTTTTACACCTGCATCATCTAACTTGCTTACATAAATTAGTTTTCTGGCCAATGTAGGAATATGAAGAACACCTGGAAGTGTTCTAACCCTTCCACCTTGCAACTTCAACTTTACTTTTCCACAACCAACGATTCTAGACTTCCTATCATCTCCTAAGAAGACATCACCACCATCATATTTCTCATACTCACAAAACCACTCTCTATGGGGAGTGAAGTGAAAGGATGCACCTAAGTCAATCAACCATGCCTCATGATCTACATGTGTACTTGAAGAAGCCAAGTACACATCCCCATATTCATCTGAGGTGGTTTTCACCTCTGTAGAAGGAGCATCATCAAATCCCTTTCCTTTTTCAGGAGCTTTAGATTTACAATCCCTTTTGTAGTGCCCTTCCTTTCTGCATTTCTAGCAAACCACCTTTACAGGTTTTCCTAGAGATTTAGATCTCCCTCTAGATTTAGATCTCCCACTCAATGACTTATTTTTGTTGCTGTTCTAGGACCGTCCTCATACAGACAAGGCATAACCATTCTGGCTCTCCATATTTTTCCATCTCATCTCCTTCGTTAGCAAGGATGAAACTATTTCATCAAACTGCAAGGCAGTTGCATTGCTACCTATTGCAATAACCAGACTATCCCACGAATCTGGTAGAGAACACAACAAACTAATGCACTTATCTTCATCTAAAATTTTAATATCAACATACAATAACTAACTTACCACAGTATTAAATGCATTCAAATGCTCTGTCATCGAGTCTCCATCTTTCATCCTCAGGTTATACAACTTTTTCCGCAGGAACAATTGATTCACCAGAGACTTAGATTGGAACAACATCCCTAACTTGTCCCACAAATCCTTAGTCGTAGCTTCCCCTGATACATTTACAAATACTGAATCTGAGACACACAATCGTATTGTGCTCTTTGCCTTCTGATCCAACTTCTTCCATTCTTCATTGGACACTCCCATTGGTTTAGTACCCGGATCTACCGTGATCCACTGATCTTTATCTACCAACAGATCCTCCATCTTGAGTTTCCATAACTCAAAACTTTGACCATTAAATTTCTCGATCTCTATATTTCCACTGCTTTCCATCTTCTTTCAGCACTAGAATTGATCCCGCAGATCTCTCACTAAACATGGTCTACCATAGGCTCGAGCGAAACCCCTCAGCAACAAAGGCGTCCCCTTGAAGCCAAAACAACTTTGATACCAAATGTAGGTTTTAACCCCGTACAGAAATTACCTGCATACGAATTCTAAAACACAAAAAATAAACAATGCGAGAGCATAACACATAAAACACATGTACACAAAGATTTTCCCCTGGATCCCAAAACCGGGACTACTAGCTTGATTTTTCATTATGTTCCTTTCAATGTTACAATACATATTTATACATGCTGAAGCATCTAATACCATGGACTGAAAACCATCGCATCCAAAACCATCACGTCCAAAACCATGTGTGAAAACCATGCACAAAACCATAGGTAGGTCTGCCCAACCTAATATAGGGTCCAAATTTTTTTTCCCTGGGGCACTGCCCTGGACCCCGTAGAGGGGGGCTACTTGCCCCCCTCAAATCCCCTGGACAGGGGGGGCTTCCGCCCCCTCTCTGATCCCCCCACTGCGTAATCGGCGCAACGAAGGGGGGGCTCCACCCCCCCTCTAACCCCCCGGTTAACTACGTAGGCTAGTCGTGAAAAGAATATAACACAACCCAACAATCATGCACCAGAATGAGAAACTGTCACACACCATCCATGTTCCCCAGACTTATACTGAATTGCGGCACATTCAACATGTTCATCAATCCTGACTGTTCCAATCCATTTTCCCATTGTTGTGGCTCTAACCTCGTTCTACCACTCTCCGGGTAGTTTACTTCTTTCAAGTATCGGTCTAGTGCGAATTATGGGTATTTATTCTTGTCGTTGAATTCGTAGTCTACAAACTTGAGCTACAGAAATTTCCCAAGTATTTCCCATGTAAACAATACTTTCTCTGAAAATAGGGGTGTGAAGGTGCCAGACTTTCCATCCTTCAAGTCTTTCATTGGTTTAGAATTTGGTTTTCTTGGTGGAATGTATTGTGGTAGAGGTGATGGAAATGCGACCCATCTATTTCCATTTGCTCTATGTGCTCTGCTTCTTCCTCATTATTTCTAATTTACTCAGGTTGTTGTTAAGGTTCAACAGGTTTCTTATCTTGTTTCTTCTTTGTTCTTTGTTCCTTGGTTGGTTTCTTCCCTAGATATCTCCACTATTTTTGTGATGATGTTGTTGCAGTTGATGTTGATACGGGCATCTCAGATGATGTTGTGGGTGCACCAACTACTTCTTCAATTGTTGCTTCCATAACTCTGGCTAAGCCCTTCTCATTGAATATACAAACGAATTCTTCAATTGACATGATGTTCATGCATAAATTTCTCTGCAATTTCTTCACAATAGAAACACTCAAATTCTCAATTCAGCAAAGTGTTAAATATTGGCGGGACGTAGCTTTTTATAGAAATTTCGAGTTTCTAACCTCATCATTAGCTCAAATTGTGTTCATTAACTACATATCTATCCCTATTTCTTTCCAACATATCCTCATAAATGCAACTTTCCATGTGTTTTAACGTTAACTTTCCCTTCTAATGGTCATGTTTTTCTGAAGAACTTCGACGCATCCCATATTGTAGCGAACAACCCTTCTTATGTCACAGCTCCTATATACTTCGACATAATCGAGACTGTAGCGAAGTAACTTCCTACGTCGAAGCTCTCTTTCTGAAGTGTAGTTTATAGTCTAGTGCCCACTTTCAACTGTAGGTGGCACTAAGACTCTTCCCCTTTCTTCCTTAGAGCGAGGTTGTAGGGACAAGGATGTCCCTGTGTAGCTTCAACCTACTGCCATTTATTCTTCCCTAAATCAATTCTTCAATTACCTTTCCTATTTGAATTGTGCCTCCATCAGTAATATGCTTGATAATGTATGGGCCTAACCAATCCATCTTGAAATTTCCTGGAAATTTTACAAACTTACTGTCATAGAGGAGAACAAGGTGTCCTACTTAGAACTTCTTCTGCTTAATATGTCTGTCATGCTAGGCCTTTCTCTTTCTTTCTGTACCTACTGATGAAATTCGTCTATAAATCTGTAAAGTCAACCACAACATTCTTTCCTTCATTATGTCAGGGTTTTCCATATCTGTAAAAGTTGCAATCCTCAATCTAGGGACGATGTACTCCATGGGCATCACAACTTCTTGCCGATAAACTAATTTGAAGGTTGTCTGACCTGTCAAATTTTTGCATGTGGTCCTATAAGCCCATCAAACTGTAGGTATTCTAAGGTCCCAATCATCTCTATTCACATTGCATACCTTAATAAGTGCATTTTCCAAAATATTATTAAATGCTTCTACTATTCCATTTTCCTGAGGATGATAAGGGGTACTCTTCTGATGATAAAATTGGAACTCCTCAGTCAATGCTTCAATAGTCTTATTTAGGAAGTGTGAACCTTGGTCACACATCAAAATCTTAGGAAATCCAAATATAGACAATATATACTCAAAAATAAACTTCGCAGCAGTCTCTCCATTGCAGTCCCTTACTAGTTGTGCTTCGTTCCATCTTGTCAAATAATCAGTTGTTGTAATTTTTACCTCACACCAATCCTCTTTCCAGGTGGGTTGATTGGTCCAAAACTCAATGGCCCACTTATCAAAGGCATGTAATGTAACTTGTGGTACCAATGGCATGTCATCTCTTCTTGAAGGATTTCCTATTCTGTGAAATATATCACATGCTCTACAGTACTCCTTCACATATTTATGTAGTGTAGGCCACCATAATCCATCTCTCAAAATCTTTTACGCATTAGCTTTTCCTGCATAGTGTCAACCAGCTGCGCCACCATGAGTTTTTGCTAGAATCATCTATCTTTCATATTCAAGAACATATCTTCGCAATATTTCATATGGTCTCATCTTATATAATTGTCTTGCTATTAATGAAAAGCCAACTTCCTTAACCACTAATTATTTCTTTTGCTGCATATTATACTCTGAAGGAGCCATCCCTGTGGTAAAAAACTGAATGAAATCTGCAAAATGGTCATCCGCAACTCTAATTTCAAATAACTGCACATTAGGGAGATTATCCTCTATGATGGTTGGTTCTTCCCCCGTTTCCAGTATTGATAGATGATTAGGTCTTGCATTCAGTCTTCCTAGTTTAACAATGATCTCAAAGTCATATTCCTAGAATAACAGTAACCATCTGCAAATATTTCCTCCCAAGACATGTTTATTAACCAAATACTTAAGTGCAGAATGATCTGTAAACATTTTAAAGTGTGATCCCAGCAAATAGTGTCTAAACTTCTGCAAATCATACATCATGGCCAATCCTTCCCTTTCTGTAGTGGTGTAATTCATTTCTTATTTAGATAACTTTCTACTTGCAAAAGCTGTAAGGTGATCAATTTCTCCTACACCAGGTTGTGCCAATACTACTCCCAAAGCTATACAAGAGGCATCCACATGGACATGGAATTCCTTATTCCAATCAGGGAACACTAATATAAGCACAACTGTTATTTTTTATTTCAAGATGTCAAGGATCTTCTGACATTCTTCATTACACTGAAAAGTTACATCCTTCTTTAACAATTTCTCCATAGACGCAGTGATTTGCACATACCCCTTGATGAATTTCTTGTAATATCTAGTATGTCCCAATGTAGTGTGATGATGTCTTGCTATCTTAGTTGGAGGAAAATTCACAATGATAGAAATATCAGCAGGGTCCACCATTAGTCCTTGATTGCAAACAATATGTCCCAACAATATGTCGAAGGGTACACAAAATATGCACTTCTTTAGGTTCAAAGAGATATGATGTTGTCTACATGTGTTGAGCATAAGTCTTAAACTTCCAATATGTTTTCTCAACAACCCAAATATTGCCCAATCATCAAGATATACCTCCAAAAACTTGTGCATATATTCCTTAAAATCTACAACCACCACTCTAGAAAATATATTAGGTGCATTCTTTAATTCCAAAAGGCATTACTATGTATTGATATGAGCCCCATTTTGTACCAAATGTGGTCTTATGCCGATATTCAGGTGCAATCCTAATCTGATGATAACCTAAAAATCCATCTATAAATAAGTCAGTTTCCTGACCTCCTACGTTGTCTAGCACTTCATCTATGAAAGGGGTAGGGAAGGGATCATGTAAGCATGCATCATTCAACTTTCTCAAATCAACATAGATCCTGATTTCTCCTTGAGTTTTCTTCTCTTGCACCACCATAGGACTCACCCATTCTGACTCTTCTACAGGTTCAATAATTCCCTCTACTATCATCTTATCCAGCTCTGCTTTCACTTTCTCCTTATACTTCGGATTCATCCTATAAGGTCTTTTCTTGACTGGCTTTGCATTAGGATTAAGGGGAATCTTCATGACTCTTAGATCTCCTATTATACCCTTCATTTATGAAAAATTAATGGGAAACAATTCTTGATATTCATGGAGTAACTCTATAACTTTACTTACCGTCCCTTCATCATAATAGTATCCTATTGTTGCAAACTTAGGTTACTTCTTTGATCCTATGTTCACCTTCTTCGTCTTCAGTGGATTCGTTATATTTGGTATTTTTGGCTTAGGTCCAGTTACTTGCGGTATCCTTCTGATTCTACTATGTCAATGTTGCAAGGATCTTATTCCTCTTCTGCAGTAAGCTTATAGCATTCAAGTTCATTTTCTATCTTTGCAACCCAACCAGATTGTTTCCATGTCAGTGGGGTTACATTCTCAAAGATCTTCTTCTTAACTGTCTGAAGGTCCAAATCTATGTATGGGAAATCATCCTCAAAGTTGAATGTTAATATGAATCCATCAACCATGTTTGCCCTGTTTACTTTACCATGTCGAAGCTTTGTTTCTAGGTACCAATTATTAGGGATTGTCTCTAATGTATGAATGAAGCCATGTACCCATTCTTGTTATGGAATCTCCTTCCATGATGTAGTGCATAACTGGATATGCTTCCTAGGATTAGTTTCACCATCATATTTGATCTCTAATTATGTATATGTCTGTCCAAACCTTATCCACATCAATCTTCAACATTCCTACCAACCTTCTATAGTCTTCTTGTGTGCACCCCACCATTTAGCAGAGGTAGCTTTCAGGGCTATATCCAAGGCTAACAACCATTGATTCTCTGGAACCTATTCTTTATAATCATTAAGAAAAGTATTCACATCACCCAAGCCATCATAAGAAGGTAGATTACATACCTCAGATATCATACAACGAACTAATTTAATAATTATTGTACATCGCCTTGTGGATACTTCATGTAACCTATTCTACCAGTTTTCCAACTCTTCTTCTGAGTCTGAGGTACAAGAACTATCATGCTCCCAAGTCAACTTTCCTTCTACAATATGGTTAACCCAATCTTGTTCCTTTGCTATCATTTGATAGATATTATCTATATCAATTGTGCAGTATTATTCTCTAATTGGTTTTGTATATCTTACTCCTTCTGATGGATCTAAGGGAACAATTACTCTTATATTATTCCATTCAAAGATCATTTATCTCTTCTTGAGATTAGTTATAGCCATATTGTCAAATTCCCAATCAAGTCCAAGAAATGTAGGATAGGGGTTACTATCATCAATGATCTCTATTACTTCAAAATCAGTAGTAGTGTGAACTCCTTCAATGTCCACTGTTACACCTGGTAGTCTTCCTAAGGGGAAGATCTTTTGTTGATTTTCCATCCTTAACTGAATAGGTGACCACTATAGCTTTGGCTTACCCATTAAATCCCATGTCTACTTCATTAAGACATTAGCATCAGATCCCAAATCCAGGATAACTTGATCCATCTCATATACTCCTATATGCACACTAAGCCTCATCTTTCTTCTGGTTTTTTTTTGTCGATGCAAATTATTGACTATGTGCATCTCACTTTGTAGTGTTTCTTTGGATGCACAAGAATTTATCAACTCTTGAAGCCCTTCTACCACCTTTTGATCTCTTAATAATTTCATACAAGTCTGCAGAAAAGACTTTAAAATACCAGCTTGATTTGTTAAATCCTGGTCTTGTGTTGAAGCTCAATCTTGTGTCAAATCTCGGTTCTGCGTTGAAGCTGATGACATGTCGTAGTTAGTTTTTTGCTTCGGCTACGTACTGGAGGTTGAAGCTCCAACATCCATAAAGCTTTACTTTTCTTCCATAAATACTTCTTTTTCCTTCTAAATATAAAAAACAAGAACTTTGTCAACAATTTTTCTAACCCACGTACTTTAAGATTCTTTCTTCTCACCTACTTTATCACTTACGGTCACAGCTCCACTTCTAGTGACAATACTAATTCAAGGTTCGTCGGTCCTCCTTTCAGTAGTCATCATTTGAATATTTTGTGTCAGTTGTTGATTCCTTTTTTCTTGCATCTTTAGCATAAGTATAGGGCATTCTTCAATTACATGGTCAAAAGATTTACAGTACTTACATGTCATTGTAGGATTTTGACAATCTCTTGCAAAATGACCTGCCTGACAGTAGTTATAGCAAATGATCTATCCACGTCCATGACCAACTCCAGCACCTCGACCTCTTCCTTGGTAGCCTCCTCGACCATCACGTTGTCCACTTCCTTCATGTCCATGTTCTTCTACTTGCATTTTATAAGTGTCAGCACCACGCTCCATCATTAATTCATAATCTCGACAATTATTCTCATCATGTCCTACTGATTTACAAAATTTTCAATATAGGTTCCTTTGGGTCTGCACATATTGTTGTAACAGGTAATAGTCTTCTGAGTGATGTTGGACTCTGGTCTTGCATATCTCGCACCATAGGCTAGATCCTGCATTTAAGGGATTCAGTGCTCCACCAGCCATGTAATCCCCGAAGATAGGACATTGTTCTTTAGAATGACCCTTTGATCTGCACTTCGTACACCATAATTCTTCTCTAACTTCTTTTCTTTTCTTGATATCTTGTATATGCAGGGTTAAGTTTTCCAACTGACTCTGAATCTATTGCATACCTGCATTAGAATCTCCTATAGGCAAAACCTCCAATTTCATCCCAATTTGTAGAGCTTCGGCTTGACTTGTTATTTTTTGTTGCATCAATGATAATTTGATATGCAGTAACAATGCAACTATAAACCATTCATGATTTTGCTGCCTTCAATGTTTGATCAAATTCCCAAATAGACTCAGTAGGTTTCTGTTTAATTTCTTTCAACCCAGTGATGCACTACGATTCAGACTTTGACTTCTTAAATTCTCTGATCAGTTCTGCTTTAATATCTGCAAATGTTCTGATCTGATTATTTGAATACTTCATATACCATGTCAATGATCTATCTCAGAATGTCGTAATTAGATCCACTTTCTTTATATTTGCATCGTTGATCTGCTTTGTGGTCCATACAACTTCACATAAAAACCAAAACTATTTTGGATCCTCCAATCCAGTTCCTTTAAAAACATGCAAATTAATATCATCAGCCATATTTTTTTCTTGTAGGGGGAGGGGGATGAGTAAGGGGAGGGATAGGGGGAGTAGGGGAGAAGGGGGAGGGGGAGGCAGAGGGGGAGAGCCAAAAAAACCATGGCCATTATTGGATTTTGACTTCTGCGAAATCTCAGGCTGGGAAGGTGAATATTGTGAAGTCACCTCGGGTTTATCAGGGTCGTTATCCTCTCTTTCATGTAGCAATTTACAAAGTAAGTTACTTAGATAGAACACCAAAAGACACCTCTCACAAACAGATCATAGATCAATACACCAATATTCTTGATGTGGTTAAAACCCTCAAAGAGGGAAACAGTCCACGGCCTAAGCCAACGTGGCCACTTCTGGCAACTTATTAATTTAAAAGAAAGAAAATTTACATAAGCTTCGCTCATGAACTGTCACCTTACAAATGACCCTCCATGCTCTTTAAATAGAGATCATGGACCAATCAGGTGTTAAGCCACGAATCAAGTGTCGGTAATACCGAGGAGAGAATGAATCATTGGATCACTACATGTCGTGACCGTCAGATCGTAAGTTACAAAAGTACATAGTAAAGAAACACACTTTACCTAACTCTACACTAGACCAAGTTATACTTAACTATTTCCTATGTGTCGGAATATCCTAACATCCCCCCTTAAGAACAACTTGGGATAGGATTGAAGGATGTACAAATATGACACAATAGGAGAAGGAAGGAGGCATTAAAGCCTATCCCCCTTTAGTGGCAATTTCCTGAACTCCAACCATAAATCGAAGTTTAGTAAATTTTATTTCTTTTACATTAATAAATTTCCTAAAGCGGCCGTGTTGACTCAGGCCGTGGATTGTTTCCCTCTTTGAGGGTTTTAACCATGTCAAGAATACTGGTGTATTGATCTATGATTTGTTTGTGAGCGGTGTCCTTTGGTGTTCTATTTGAGGAACTTACCCTGTAAATTCCTACATGGTATCAGAGCCATTTGGAGCACTCTTCAACTTCAACTTCATCTTCATGAATAACACTTTCAGCACGTGCGCTGATAGGGATGTCTATTTCTCCAGACCTTAGATTCCATATCGCAGAACTTGATACTCCTGATGAAGCAATTTATTAATGTAAAAGAAAGAAAATTTACATATGCTTCTCTCATGAATGGTCACCTTACAAATGACACTCCATGTTCTTCAAATAGAGATCATGGACCAATTGGTTGTTAAGCCACAGATCAAGTGTCAGTAATACCAAGGAGAGAATGAACTGTCGGATCACTACATATCGTGACCGTCAGATTGTAAGTTACAAAAGTACATAGTAAAGAAACACACTTTACCTAACTCTACACTAGACCAAGTTATACTTAACTATTTCCTATGTGTCAGAATATCCTAACATTTCACTTTCAGATTCACTCAAAAGAGGAATATACTCAGTCTCTACAAAGGTCTTTGGGTCTTATCCATGAGCTCTCTTTTTGATATCTACTATATATCTCTTTTCACTTCGTGTCACTGTGATCTCTGGCTCAGATTTATTCTCTTTTCTTCCAAACATAAGTAAACTAGCAATCTGACCGCATTCGTAAAACTCCCCTTTCACACAGAATCATCCTAATCCAAAGTTTCAAATACTTCAAATACTTACCTCGCGATCCTTTGAAGAATCGTCGTTCCGCTTCATTGTAGGAAAAATTGAGTCTATTGCGAACCCAATAATCAATCCTCCCAAGATTCTATCAATACAGAAATTAACAACCTTTGAAATCCTATTGTCAATGTTCTTGAGTCGATGTATTAGTTCAGGAGTCCACATTGTAGGTTCTCCACCTTTAAAATAGTTCTTTCTTCCAATCAACCTTGATATCCACTCATACAGTTCGACAGGAAATGAAGTGAAGAAAATTTCGTATTGATCTGTAACAATATACTTCTATAACCAAGTTTCAGACATCAGACGAGGGTTTCTGTTCTCTTGATTTGCAAATTCTTTCTCTTTCAATTCTAGCCAATCTTGAATTTCCTTCTTCGATGGGTGCCACATCCACATATCCCTCAAACATATCCCTATCCTGGCATTAGAACCATTTGTTGGTTATGATTTGGGTTGACCTAGGTTTGATCTATACAACACAGCAACAAAACCCTCAATCACTGGCTCTTTCGACAACGACCCGCAAGCAAATTACAGTCTCACCTGAAGTGACTATGGGAGGATGCAGAACCAGGTTTCTGCAGCCTTGAAGGATGTGGAGATGTGGTATTATTATGTTTTCTTATTCCTAACGCCCATAAATTACTTCGTCGCATTCATTTAATCACTTAAAAATATCATATAAAGCCATAAATCATCACTGTGCTGAAATAAAGTGCAATTGTAATAAACTTCTACACTAGAACACATAATAAGCAAATGTACACATGAAGACACCAAATTACCGTGGTTGACCTCAAAGTGGGGCTACGTCCACAAGAACTGTTGCTAATATAATGATTCTTTGTACAACAAACAATTCTTGACCTGTGCACTCAGTTGCAGACTCAGGCCTCTGCGCACTCCACTGCAGATCCTTGCCTTCTTTTCCCAAATAACAGATCACAAAAGTTCAACCATAACACAGATCTGGATCACCACTGATGATTTTCTTCTTATTATTTGACCCTATATATACTATTACATCAAGGGTTACATTGTTACAATACCATGGTCCAAATACCATCGACTCCCTAATACAAGCAACTATGGTCACAAAAACCATTGATCTTTTACATTATCACATGATTTTACAAAAAGGAGGGGCTTCGACCCACTCCGATGCCCTTATACCATGCGGTATATTCCAACTACTTCGCTTCGCAGTCCACTTCACACTCTGTTGTGCGCTCCAGTGTACGCTCCGCTCCACAAAACACAGAGTCTTTGCCAAAAACTAGGGCAAGTTGGGTTGTACCCAACAAGAATTCTAAAAGGAAGGTCTTGTCCTAAATAACTCAACTGCAACAGAGCAAGAAAGATATTGGGCACTAGCAATGTATGCAAGGGAAGGGGAAACAAAGTTACATGCCTC